>QODF01000067.1:1293566-1414114 GCA_024372805.1 Oostethus manadensis
ATCCATCCATCCACCCACCCATCCATCCGCCCACCCATCCACCCATCCACCCATCCACCCATCGTGTAAGACGTCCTTGCAAAGTATGTGCGTCGTTGCATGATAGTGACGTTGCTTCCTGTCCGTGACCCGCTTCCGGTAACCCGTGCTAAAAGCTACATGTAAACATAGCTACTAAATAGCCGCCGCAAGCAGGAATCACGTGATCAGGTATGGACGGAGGGCTGCTTGTATTGTTTTTGCTTTTTGTCGCCATCTTGAGCCATCCGCCAAATGCAACGGCACAAAGCGAATGGAAAAGACAAAGACAGTACAGAAAAAGCAAAGACAAAATGGAAAAAGACTATGACTGTTTGTATCTTTTTGGATTATTGATTCTTTTTAAAGATCCTTTTAATTTTTGAACTCCTGTGAGTCCATATTTTTTTTTCTACATCATAATTGAATACATTTTATTAGAAATTTTACAAAGTCGTTTTTTGGGTGGGATCGTTAAGTCAGTTCGGAACAACGGAATAAAAAACTTTAAGACAGCTGATTCGCGCATTTCACTGTCGATCAAAAAGGGATTCCGCCTCAGACAGATCCTCCAATCATCACGATGAAGCCGAGCGTCCGGGCCAGCCCACTGCCCCATAGACTCACAGAGACGCCGAGCGTCCAACCGGCGGGACAAAGCCCAGCATCTATCCACTGACCGTCCGGTTTTGCTTAGAACAACCCACTCTACTCTACGTGTGGGTGGTCAATGACCTAGTAAAGAGCGGGATTGATACTGGAATGGCGATACTTCAGATACCAACGCTAAAAAAATAGATTCTCAAACCAAATTATTGATGTGTTTGATTTGTGGGATTTTGATTCGCTATCGGATCAAAAATGAAACCGGTGGTATTGCACAACGCTACAGACTAAGACTTGATGTCCCACACGAGGAACTTCCTGTTCAGTACAAAGTGAGCGTCACAATAAAAGCAAGGGGAAGACGGGGTAGGAAAATAGAGTGAAACAGGTAGCAGGTCCTAATGATTCTTTGGAAATGATGAATGAATGAAGCCTTCCATTGCTTCTTTCCAAACCAGGTGACATCCTTGTCCCGTTACCGACTTTTCATCTTTCCAATGGCATTGGAATGCCTGAAACCCCCCCTGAAGATTTTTACGCTTCCGGGTGGGATCAAATAAGCCCTGCTTCTTCCTACTAATACTGCTTTTCCTACATGTCGGATTGTGTAGGTTTTGAACATTGGACTTTGGCTGTTCGAATATAAAACCGGGCTGTGTGTTTATTTTGAAAGGAATGGTAGGACTTGCTGTTGCTCACTTGACATGGATTTGACAGTGTTGCCTGTGTGTGAGGGAATATTTTGGATACCAGTTCAGCCCGATCCAACTTGGGGACGGGATTTCATACTCCTGTGGGGGTTCATCGGATGATTCTTAATTGGCTAAAAGGGTAATAGTTTGCTATTTGGTTTGGGGTTCTATGACAAAACAGTCCAACCGCGGTTTTTGTACTCCAGTTTTGGTCTGATTATTTTGTTTGTAGGAAATACCGGCCAACATTTTCTCTGTGTTTATTGCGCGTAACAAAGTTTGCCCCGTGTTTTGTCGTCTGCGCAATCGAGTCCCCAAACTTTCTCTGCCGTATCGGCTGGAAACCCGAGGTACGATTGCTTGGCCAGATAGTTTCTTCAAACGACCGTCTACCTGCATGCAAAGAATGCGTTTGCAACACCGAAGGACCATCTGGAATACATCTAATCACATGATATATTCTTCTCCCAGCTGGTTGCCCACTGCGCTCGGAGAAGTCCCTTTCTGTGGCTGGTAATCCAAGCCTGGCGCGGCAGACCTTTAAATATCTTCCCTGAAGAGTCCTTTCCGGCAGCCACGTGGTGTAAGGTGAGACATCGCCAGCCCGGTACACCGGCCAGTCTGCTATGGTCAGTGCGCTGGGAGCATGCATCACTAACCCGGCGGCCTAACTGCAGTCTGGCTACTTCAAACGTTGGACTTTTCCCGTTTCACTTAAAGGCAAGCTGCTAAGAAGAGCACAGAAATGCCTCTGGGGGGGGGGTTTGTGGTGAGTCCCTAAGCCGGTCGTTGAACTAGCATGCTGTCTTCTTTTTCTTGCCAGCCCACACGGAGCAGCTTGCGTTGAATGGAGAACATACTGGTCCTGCTCCCGAAACATCGACAGGAACACCGGCTCCACAGGCAAACGGCTGCATGTTCCCTGCTGCACTTACTTGATCCCAGGGCGATTTCCCTCTGGGCTTTTAATGCTGACCGTCACTCCCAGTAGACCTTTTTAATGGGATAAATTATTTCGACCGATCAGGTTCAAAACCAGGTCAGCTGATCGGGTCACTTCCAGAACAGTTTTGTCTATTATACTTTCTAGTCAAGACCGGCGTCTTTCAAAGGCCTCCGCATGGTACTTTGGTCGAAAGAACAAGACAAACTGCCCGACATCAGCATGTCCTCCGGGGCCGTTGAGGTGAAGAAGGAGGGGGCGCCCCTTGCTCCGGCCTTCCTCAACTCCAACTCCTCTGTCCACCCAGTGATCCTCACACAGGGACCCGAGGAAGGGAGCCCAAAGACCGGGAGTGAGTTTGAGCTCAAAGAGGTTACGTCTCTCACAGAAATGACCATTGAAACCCCGGAGAACGAAGAGAGGTTGGAGATAGTCGCGGTGATGGACTGTCGGGCCAATGCCAAAGGTCAGCGGGAGGAGGATGCTCTCTTGGAGAATGCAAGCCAGAGCAACGAGAGCGACGACACCAGTAATGACCAGAGCCCTGAACCACCGGCACCCCTCAAAGAGACCTCCTTCTCGATTGGCCTGCAGGTGGTTTTCCCCTTCCTGCTGGCCGGGTTTGGGACCGTGGCAGCAGGAATGGTGCTAGACATTGTCCAGGTGAGCCATCCCAACATCAGGAACACACTATATTCATACTAACACCTTCCCCCCTGCTAATTACACTTGGCCCTAACAACATCCATATATGTTTGATTGCGGGTATAGGCACACCCAGTTTGGGGTCAGGTTTTGAGATAACCCGTGGACCTCCTACAAATACAGGTGATCGGCGGTTTATGGCGTTCCGAGTACCCGAGTACCCGAGTACCCGTACTGTGGTTACGTAGACACGGTTATAAAGGGTTCATGCCGTACAAAAAGAAGGAACCAGTCACATAGTCGCATCGGGACACCGAGAAGAAGGAGAAAGCCGCTCTGGTTCTTGTTAGTTAGCTAAGATTCATCTCCATTGTGTCTCCCAAGACAGCGAGGCAGGCGTGTCTGGTGGAAGTGCGTGAAAGTGAAAGTGAAATTAGAGATGCTCGGTCCGAGCTGCTGAATCGCGGCGACCGTCGTAAGGGATAAAGATGGTATCTTTCAACATGCATAAGTACCGGGACTTGCACCTCCCAACGAGCCCGTCTCTTACTTCTTGCAAACTCCCCCCCATCGAGTCAGACAACCATACAGATAAAAGTTCAGTCCTTTTTGCTACTCACAGCTAAACCCGACCTACATCACCGTCTGGGAACAGAACTCATATGTAAATACGTACTCATACGTACAGGCACCAAAATTATACTACAAATTATTAGCTTAGGGTTCGGGTGATTTATGTTACTGATTTAAAAAAAAACATTTTTTAATAGCTAATAATGATAGCACATCACATTAAAAACAATAAACTTTCATTTTGGCATGGAAACCTTTGCTTTTGTGCCCTCATTCGCGTAAGTGTTTGCTCGCTAACTTGCTGCTGGTTCTGTCTATCCACTCACCAGTAGCCCCGCCTCAACATACTGGGGCAAAGAGGCTGAATGTCTGAGACGAGGGTTCACTCTCGCATTCTTTAAAGTGTACAACCGATGCACGCAGACACACGCAGAGTGAACCCCCGTGCCATCTTCATCAATTGATCAATCCGTTGATCAGTTACTGTGACAGACTTACACGGTGATTTTTGTAACGGTTTACTTTAAAATGTCTACAAAAAATATACTTTTTATTTGGTTATGAAATGTCTGAGAGCCAGACGCAGTCATCAGAAGAGGCACAGCAACCAGAAAGCCTGCAGAAAGAAGTAAAAATCAATTTGCCCAACAGTTGAAGTTGGTTCAAAATGTCTAATGTACGGTAGGTCCCCACCCCTGTACTGGAGGTACCCCATTTTGGGGGAAACACCGCTAAAGGTCGCTGACCTTTCTAGGCCCGGGTCAATCTTCCGAGTATAAGTCATATTAAATCAACCGATTGCGTGTTTACGCAGAACCGGTTCCTCCGAGGTTGTTGCATTTTAACGGCGCGGGCGTGGCGTGCATGTTTCTTTATGCCCCCCTTTAATTTTCAAACGATGATGCTTTGTCAAGGAAAGAACCCAGAAGTCGATGCGGCGTGCGTGTATCCGCAGTTATGCCTCCGAGTGCCTGATACGGGTCGGGACAACGTGCACCGCGTGTTCTCTCGGAGCGGCTGAAACGGAACAGATAACGTTGTGCCAGTGGGAAAAGCTAAACTGTGGCGGTATCCCCACGAAATCTGCAATGGTATGAGGTCAAACCTTTTTCACGCTGTCCCGTGTTAGGCCCCATGCTGATGTGATTTCTCTGTTTTCCAAAACATTCCCCCGCTGAAGCGTTGCTGAAGTGCCGGTTGTTCCCCCTTTAGTGGGTCACGGGCAACGCTTTGTGCTCGGACGCACTGAGAAGCTTGACAAGCCGTACTGGTGGCTGTCCGGTGGCTATCCAGTCGTGGAATTCCCTGACCACGTCAGCGTCAGATGCTAACTCACCGGTTCCCATGATCCTTGTAGGTTCCGAGTGTGGCCGTCTGCGGCTTGTAACGAGGCCTCATGGTGACATTTTAACGTTAGCCACTTGGATTTCCTACGGGACAAACACATGCAGAGGTTCTGGCAGCATTCCCGCTCGAGGCTGGCCCGGAAAAAGGCCGTCCGGGCTGACCTGGAGATGTCTGCATAGCAGAGCTCGGTGATTTGGCAGCCGGACGGCCACTCTACCGCGGTGACAAAGTCAAGGCCGAGGGCGTCAAGGTTATATGCGACTTGTAAAGGTCGTGCAGTGCGTTCTTAGGAATGGGAATGTTTCTTTAAGTTCTTTAAGTTAACTTCGCCGGTTCTGTTGTTGGCCAGCTCAGCCAGAAATAAAACTGCAGTCGTTTTTTCAAAAAATAAATAATAAATGATGGCTGTTTGGTGGTAGACTTTGGTCTGTTATTGGTCAAAACATATTGAAATGCAAGTAATACAGTATGTAGTATTCTGGTCGATGGGACATTAGCTTATACGACATTACCTTAACGCTGCATGAAGTCGTGAAGTCAGCCATGGCGTGTCCCACATGAAAAGAGCGGAAAAAAACAGTGTTCCTCCCAATCGTTGTGGAAGTGGTACATTTTTGGTACCTGAAGTTTAGAAGAAATACTCTAAATTACAGCCTACCCGGTTAGCTTGATAGCTAGCGGCCATCTTGAGCCCCTGCAGCAGTTGCACTACGTGATGTAAACAATCAATAATGCGAGTGTGATTTTTGTGGGCGGCATGGTAAGAGTAGTTGGGTCCCAAGGACTCCTGAAGGTGGCTCACAATGACTTGTAATTATTAGATTCCAAGCTGCTACAAAACGCTCCCCTTCTCTTTTCAATTGCTGTTGTTCACTCCCGACCAAACTTTAAGTCCTTAGTATGCCTCACACACTCATTAAAATGCATAGGTACTCACCACTTATGAATGATAACGTAATATGAGCGATGGTCAGATGGAATAGTAGAAGCCGGTCACCGCACACAGCTACGGTGCGTTTAAGGACCGTCCAAAAAAGTGCGAAATCTCAAATCTCAAGCCAAGCCTGACATGAAGACATGAACACGTAAAAACTGTGAGGTTTCGAACAGTGCACATGTACGAGGTGTACTTTTCCAGGACGCGAATGCTGAGTCGCAAGTGAGTGCTATCAATGCACATGATAAGTTAAAGTGGCCGATGATAAAAATATTTCAAAATACAGAAAAATATCAAAGTGTGCCGCCCCCAACCTTTGATCTTCAGTACAGTCGTCCCTCGTTTATTGCGCTAATTGGTTCCAAACCCGACCGTAGGAATCACTTTTAATAAAAGGAATATTTTTGTAGTTAGCGCATAGAAAACCTGTTTATGGCCTTCTAAATACGTGTTTTAACATTATTAGAGCCCTCTCGACATGAAATAACACCCCTATAGTCACCTTTACACTTGTATTACGCAATGTAGCAGATATAATTATAGTAAATAAGCCATCTTAGACTTGAGATCAGATAGACTCGCATGTTAGCATTGACAACATACTTCCTGATGTCTGTTGTCTCATCAACGTAACGTTACTGACACCTAGAGACAGGTGTAGAATCCTGCTGTACTGCCGCTGGTAATGGTTAAGGAGAGACTCAAGATGCACTTGATTCGCTTTGTTAAAAAGTAGGGAACACATACGCTGTGAACATTCACACAGGAGCTGCTGTCGGCCACTCTCTACACTGCAGCTAGCACTCGGCTAACTAGTCAGCTGATGTCTTAATGCTTAAATATGCATTTTCTAAAATTAATAACAGACCATATTCAACCACATAGGTTTGGAAAAACGGTGACAGAGTGAGGCAGGGATGTTCGAACCACAGTGTATGTTGCTCTCCATGGAAAAATCAACTATTAGAATAGCTCATTTCAATGTTAAATATTGAGTAATATGTAAATAAATATTTGACTTATTTACTAAACTAGCAAAAGTTGGCACGTCACCAAAAGCCAACACCGCACATGTATTCAAATCCGCCTTGTTGGCGTACAGTATAGGTTTAACACCACGCACACACTCCTGGCAGGGCTGGGTATTGTTTGCAGATTCTCCAGGACCATTATTTTGACTGTTCTGACATGCAAAGTGAACTGAATAGAAATTTAAATACATCAATAATAGAAACAAAATGATAACTAAGTAATAAATTCACCAAAATGAGATATAATTCACCACTAAATGTCATAATCACCAGCAGTGCCTACAGTGAGCTGTTAAAATGCGTACCTACCTCCTTTTTGCCTCATTTCAGCGCACCAATCAGGTTTCACAATCGCCCCGAAGGGCCAGCTAGCAGACCTACAGTGACATTAGCATTTTCAGTCCTTTTTTGGGTCTGAAAGCCCATTCCTAACACTCAAAGTAACCAGCGTCCTTAAAGGCGTCATTGCAGGAACTTTGCTTAATTGATCCAATTCCGACACAAACAAAGGAGTCAGACATGGAGTTGTTCATAGTTCTGTGTTCATTATATGAACAAATATGTGCATTTACATTATATATATATGTGTATAGGTATAAAAAATACATTTTACAAGACAGATTGTGTAATGTTATGAGGGAAAAAATTTCACTTTAGGTTGTCATATTATGAGAAATAAAAAAAACAATCAATACAGTTGAAGTTTCTGTAAAACTACATTGCAAAGAAAGGTATAATATTACAAGAATAAAATCCAAATATAATGGGAATAAAACCATACTTACAAGAAGAATTATTTGGTTGAAAAATCAAAAAACTGCTGTAATTTTGCAAGAAAAGTCACAAAATTCAAAGAAAAAAGCTGCATTCTAACCAGAAAAAAAAGACGCAGTTTTACTAGAATAAACTTGTAATATTATGAAAAAATGTCATTTTAGTAGCATATAGTTTAAATGTTAAAGAAAAAACGTTGTAAGTCGTAAATTTAGGAAAAATAAACAAAACTAAATATAGTATTGGCATTTTTTGAAAAATAGGTTGGGGAAAAAAGTATAATATGATGGGAATAAAGTCAAAATAGTATGGGGATAAAGGAAGAGGAATAAATGTATAAAAAATATTATACTATCACAGGAAAAAAGATGAAATAACTGAAAAAATAAAATAAACAGCAGAAATAGAAAAAACTGTTATAAATTTACAAAAATACAGTCAAAATAAAGTGCATGCTAACGAGAAAAAAAGTTGCAACTTACGAGAACAAACTTTCAATACTATGAGAAAAAAGTCATTTTTTAGTAGCATGTAGTTGAAATATTAATTTCTTTTTTGAAAAGTTTGATATTATAAGACATTCAGTGTTTATTTCTAGACACCCTCCTCCCTGAGTCACCACCTTACCGTGGTGGACGGGTTTGCGTGTCCCAATGATCCTAGGAGGTACGTTGTCGGGGGCTGTCATGCCCCTGGTAGGGTCACCCATGACAAACAGGTCCTAGGGGAGGGACCAGACAAAGAGTGGCTCAATAGACCCCAATGATGCACAATAACAATGGACTTTGTTTTCCCTCTCCCGGACACGGGTCACCGGAGCCCCCCTCTGGACCCGGGCCTGGAGGTGGGGCACAATGGCGAGCGTCTGGTGGCTGGGCCTGCACCCACGGGGCCCGGTCGGGCACAGCCCAAAAAGGTAACGTGGGTCCCCCTCCCATGAGCTCATCACTCGTGGGAGGGGCCTAAGGGGTCGGGTGCAAAGAGAGCTGGGTGGCGGTTGGAGACAGAGGCCTTGGCAGTCCGATCCTTGGGTACAGAAGCTAGTTGTCGGTACGTGGAATGTCACCTCTCTGGTGGGGGAGGAGCCTGAGCTGGTGCGTGAGGTGGGGAAATTCCGGCTAGATATAGTCGGACTCACCTCAACGCACTGCAAGGGCTCTGGAACCAGTCCTCTCGAGAGGGTCTGGACTTCATTCCACTCTGGTGTTGCCAGCAATGAGAGGCGACGGGCAGAGGTGGCAATTCTTGTTGCCCCCCGGCTCCAAGCCTGCACGTGAGTTTAACCCAGTAACCGAGGGGGTAGTTTCCCTACGCCTTCGGGGTGGGGGGACGGGTCCTGACTGTTGTTTGTGCTTATGCGCCAAACAGCAGTTCAGAATACCCTCCCTTTTTGGAGTTCTTAGAAGAAGTACTAGAGAGTGCTCCCTCGGGCAATTCCCTTGTTTTACTGCAAACGCTCATGTTTGCAGCAACAGTGAGACCTGGAGAGGTGCGATTGGGAGGAACGGCCCCCCTGATCTTAAACCAGCGGTGTTTTGTTATTGGACTTCTGTGCTCGTCACGGATTGTCTATAACGGACACCATGTTCAAGCATAAGGGAGTCCACATGTGCACTTGGCACCAGGACACTCTGGGCCGCAGTTCGATGATTGACTTTGTGGTTGTGTCGTCGGACTTGCGGACACATGTTTTGGACACTCAGGTGAAAAGAGGGGCGGAGCTGTCAACCGATCCCCACCTGTTGGTGAGTTGGTTCCGATGGTGGGGGAGGATGCCGGTCAGACCAGACAGACACAAACGCATTGTGAGGGTCTGCTGGGAACGCCTGGCAGAGTCCCCTGTCAGAAGGAGTTTCAACTCCCACCTCCGGGAGAGCTTGACCATGTTCCGAGGGAGGCAGCAGACATTGAGTCAGAGTGGGCGATGTTTCGTACCTCCATTGTCGATGCGGCCGATCGGAGCTGTGGCCGTAAGGTGGTCGGTGCCTGTCGTGGCGGTCATCCCAGAACCCGTTGGTGGACACCAGTGGTGAGGGATGCCGTCAAGCTGAAGAAAGAGTCCTATCAAGCCGTTTTGGCCCACGGGACTCTGGAGGCAGGTACCGGAAGGCAAAGCGGTCTGCAGCTCTGGCAGTCGCTGAGGCAAAAACCCGGACATGGGAGGAGTTTGGAGAGGCCACGGAAAACGACTTCCGGATGGCTTCAAACAGGTTCTGGACCACCATCCGCCGTCTCGGGAGGAGGAAGCAGTGCACATTCTATGTAAAAGATTATGCTGTGTAAATATTGAACACCTGTCGGTATGCTGCAGTGCAGTTCACCGTGCCAAACGACCATCACGACGATTCATATTTGGTGTGTATGTGTTCATATTATGAATACATTACCGGGAAAACCGCCGTGGTTCATCGTGAACATTGTTCGCACCGTTGATGACCTTCATGACATATCAGCGGGGTCGTGCCGAAACTGTAGTTCGCAACCGCAGCCCGAGAAGGCTGAAAGGGACACGGCTGGCTGACGCCATAGTTCCGTCCACATCGCATGCCTTGAAGTTAAGCTGCCGATTTGGTACAGCAAGTACAGTACGAGGTCTCGAATGACGGAAACACGGTCGTGTTACTTAACTGGGCGACTTGACCTTTGAAGGGATCGCATACCGGAGCTCCTATAGATCTGCACGCAGTGGTACTGGGGTTGTCCAGTCAAGTTCCTAGAACCGAGGGGGAGGCGGTGAGGAGAGAGGGTTTCTTTGGCCACAAGCCAGCGTTCAATGGAGACAACAACATATACCGACACGGGGGGGTCCGAGAGCCAGCAAGCGAGACAGAATTAGAGAGAGTAAAAGTATGAAAGCATGCGGCTCTTAAAGAGGAGGGGAGCGCTCACAAGGCTGCTGCTCTGAGCAGATGGCGGCGCGCCAAGCCGGGGGTCTCGGCTGAAAGCGGCTCTGCTTCGCCTGACGACAGCAAAAGTAGCGTAACCCCAGCAAGAGCTCTTAGCGCCACGCCTACGGAATTAGGTCCGCTTGGTCTCATCCGTTCGGGTTCTTGTGTTGTATGTGCGACACTGCCAGGGTGTGAGTAGACCATGCTGTAAAAGGGCAACTAACCACAATAGATAAGCACTTATTTGGAAATGGATGCCTGGCTGCGGGAAGACCGCAAACTTGCCGTTTGCTCCGCCTGATTTGTTGGTGGATTAGTCATTAGTAGTCACTTACGCGAACCCTACTGGGCACAAATGTCTCAGGAGTTTGATCGTCCTGCAAAACGGGGTTTACAGCGTTACCTTTCCTTATGTATTGATTTAGTGTCGCGTGTAGTTGTATGCAGTTGTGCAGTGGTAAGGTAATGTCATGTAAGGTAATGTCATGTAAGGTAATGTCTCGTCAATGTTTTGTATTGTTGCAGCCCCCTAGTGACCAGAATACTACATATCACTGTTTCAATAAGTTCCATTCCATTCCCTTTTCTTCCGCTTATCCGGGTCCGGGTCGCGGGGGCAGCTGTCTCAGTTGGGAAGTCCAGACTTCCCGGTCTCCGGCGACCTCTTCCAGCTCCACCGGGAGGACACCAAGGCGTTCCCAGGCCAGCTGTGAGACATAGTCCCTTCAGCGTGTCCTAGGTCTTCCCGGGGGCCTTCTCCCGACTGGGCATGCCCGAAACACCTCACCAGGGAGGCATCCGGACTAGATGCCCGAGCCACCTCAACTGGCTCCTCTCCATGTGAAGGAGCAGCGGCTCTACTCTGAGCTCCTCCCGGATGGCCGAGGTCGTCACCTCTAAGGAGGAAACTCATTTCCGCCGCTTGTATCCGTGATCTCGTTCTTTCGGTCATGACCCATAACTCATGACCATAGGTGAGGGTGGGAATGTAGATGGATCCGTAAACAGAGAGCTTTGCCTTCCAGCTCAGCTCTCTCTTCACCACGACGGTCCGGTACAGCGACCGCATTACTGCGGACGCTGCACCGATCCGTCTGTCGACCTCGAGCTCGCAGAGGCGGGGTACATCCTGGACTGGTCGCCAGTCAATGGCGCTCACATTCATAGCTATGGACAATTTAGAGCCACCAATTACCCTAACATGCATGTGGGAGGAAAGCACGGGGAGAACATGCAAACTCCTTGTCTGTCCTATTTTCTGATATAATATATATATATATATATATATATATATACATATATATATCACGTCTGGAGGGCTCTAATTATGTTAAACGAGGGCCATATGTGTCTAAAAGTAGTGGAAGTGGTAAAAAAAATCAGTCTTTCTTTTTCTTTCCTCCTCCCACTCTGCTTTATTCATCTACTCACTTGCTGTCACAAATGCGCCGTCTGGGACTCACCCACTTCCACATTGCAGAATAAATGAGCGCGCACTCAAATCAATCAATGCATATTATCCTTCTTCCTGTGCTACGTTGTTGCTTGTTAACTAATCGAATGGCGATGCTCACGTAGTCGCCGTGATTCAGCGTTTGCAAACCACGCAAGTTTGCAGATGTTATTTTTAGTCAAAGTGGGGTTTTTTTAATTTTGTCTGCTTGTAGTCTCCAAAATTAGGTCATTTATTGGTAGAAAATCCATGTCATCCGCCCACATTGGTAGAGTTGCACTGAAAGTAGCATGGGCTTGAGGAGTACCTCACTCACGGTGCCAGCAAAAATAACACAGCGACTTTGCTGGTATTGAAATAGACGCTTACCCATGAGTGCACAACTTTGAACAAAAAGGCTCAAACACTCAGATAAAGGCACAAACATGGCAGTTGTGCAACAATGGTACATTTACTTCGTTATTTAAACCGTTATTTTCGATTGCTTATTAACACAGATGAGGCCAAATTTGTATGAAAATATGCTATTTGTAACAAAAACAAAGATTTTCCGTGTACAAATTTATGCGGGCACCCCCCACGTAATCACAATGGTGCAATCTTGATCACATGTCGAATCAGACTCATTTGAATGGAATTGTGAAATAGTCGACTATTCTATGATTATACTAGGAAGCCCACGTGCACACTTTCCAAAACAGGAAGTTACCCAGCATGCGTTGCGGGTATAATTTTGCGTAAAATAGTATTGTTTTGCGTGTATATTAATCTGTAAGCGTCTACTTCTTTGCCCGCATAGCCTGTGTGGTGCCGTTACTTGTTGTGTAATTTTGGTTGCACCGTGAGTGAGGGAGATGCTTGGTTTGACAGCCTCCCATTGGTTTGCGTTGACACAAAGAGATGCTGATACAGGTGCGTTGTCTATGCGTTACTGCATGAGGGGTGTTTACTAAGTTGTGTCGCTATTCCACCGATGATTACAGCACTGGACGGTGTTCACGGAGGTGTCAGAGGTCTTCATCCTCGTTCCAGCACTGCTTGGGCTCAAGGGCAACCTGGAGATGACTCTGGCTTCCAGACTCTCCACAGCGGTAAGTTTATGTTTGTCCATTCTGCCTTATTTTTCTGTCTAATTCCCCGAGTTTGGCAGTTTTTCTCTCCTCCAAAGTTGCCCAGTCCAGTCTCCCGGCATTCCCCAAGCTGTGACATTCACTAAGGCCGATTGTTCAAGGAGTCGTAGGTCATATTGACAAAGTAACCGGCAGTTTTAGACCAACTGATAGCAACATTCCTCTAAACGCCTTTACCTGAACCCAACCTGTTGTGTGGGGGTGGTTTTCTATCCTTTAATGCGCCCTGGCGCTACAAGAACACGCCTCAATAACAAAGAAAAGAAAAAGAGCACATTTGTAGTCGTCATTTTCTGACGTTCACTTCGATGTAGCGTGAAACGGACAAGTCTTAATGTCAGGTATGATTTGGATGTGATTAATTAGACGCGTCAAGATGTGCAGATGGGTTTTGTTTTTCCCGAGTGAACAAGGAATGGACCAGCGGCCTCATTTCTAAACGTTGCAGAGGAATGACAGGAACAGCATCAAATTAAAAGCACTAAATGAAGACAGAACCACCGCCCAGTTTGTTTTTCAGAGAGGTTGTGTAGCACAAATATGCACATTAGCTCTCAGGGAGGTCATCAAATCTTATTTACACATAGCATCATCATTTGGGACCAAATATGAGGTCAAAAGGGGGAAAAATACAGTTTAGTAGTCTATCTGTGCAGCGTGGGAGAATGAAAAAGGTGCGTTCAGGGACTGTCAAACAGTGGGAGAAATCGCCACCCCCATTAAACATTCCAAAACTGGGGGATTTCTAGCTGTATATTATTTTGGAATAAAATTATAGTCTATATTTCCAATCCTTGATATCCTTTTACATAAAATGTGATGTAGTTATCATAGTTGCATATGGAAAATTTGTAAACATGTAGTTTTACCTGCAATTAAATGCATTGACGATCAGTCCAGTGTGTACTCCGCCTCCCGCCCAAAGTCAGCTGGGATAGGCTAGAGCGTACCCGTAACCCTAATGAGGATAAGCGGAACAGAAAATGAATGAATGAATGAATGGCCCAATGATATCCTTTTACATAAAATGTGATGTAGTTATCATAGTTGCATATGGAAAATTGATAAACATGTAGTTTTACCTGCAATTAAATGCATTGACGATCAGTCCAGTGTGTACTCCGCCTCCCGCCCAAAGTCAGCTGGGATATGCTAGAGCGTACCACGATGAGGATAAGCGGCATAGAAAATGGATGGATGGATCAATGCGTTGATGAGTTAACAATGGACAAAATGCGATTAATCGCGATCATACATTTTAATCGATTTGGGCACACTAATAACCCGTCCGACCATAGCATCCTTTACAACCTGTGATCTTGGCTTCAGACAACTGTTGTTGAGGACTCCCAAACAAAGCTTTGTGAATCTCCACCTCGCCGTTTGTGTCTGTCTGGTTTTGCGTGCTGCTAAACCCAAATATGCTGCCTGCTGGGTTGACTATGTTGGTGGAGATTCAACAAATATTCAATGATCAGTCAATTAACCAACTATTTTGGTATCCATCCATTGGTTTTGGATTAAAAAATGTAAGTATCATCTGATTTCAGCCTCTCAAATGTGAATATCTCTAAATTTCCTTCGTCATCCACGAGAGCAGACCTACGACCGAAAAGCGTGATTGACATTTTTGCCTATTTTCTGATACGTTGCGGACCAAACCATTAACTGCTTGGTTCTTATTGATTTGGTCCATCTAAGGCCTAACCGATTAATCGAAACAACAAACTTCAGATTAATCGAGTAAGAAAAGAATCGTTGGTTTTGCTATTTTACCAGCTCAGATGTATGAGTTATTTTCACGTATGTATTTTGTCATTTCTGCATGTTCCTTGCTGTAATTCCAATGCTGGTCCGTGTCTTGGGCGCGCACCAAAGTGAACTCTTGGTTCAGATGGTCAACCCAACAAACTTCATGTTTAGCCGGACCAGCTTTGCCAGCGTGAACGCACCCTAAAGCTGTTTCTAGTCTGCTCAGCGTCCATCGTTAACTGCAATGAAAGGAATGATACCAGTTTGCTTGCAAGCAATTCCTTGTTTAGAGCGCATAACTGGACACTGGACACAATGGGGAGCTGCATCCGCACCAAACCCATGGTAGGCGACCACAGCCTTACTTGTCTTGTATGGCGTCTGTGGCTTCTACGGTAATCATCACCTGATGGTATGGTCCACCATGGCTTGGAGCTGGCGCCGGGAGCTCGGTGACCTGCCAGTGTTGCACACGCAGCCCATCCTCAAAGGCATAACAGAATTAGACCAGGATCGCAGCTAAGCAGAACCAGTCCTCGCATACTTTCCACTGGTGTGTGGGAAACGAGCGTCGCCGCTGATTAGCAGAGGCCCAGCGAGTCCCCCCCCTTGACGAGTCAGCATTGTAGCAGAATTAGAGTTCAAGTGTCCAATTAAAGAATTTGACAGCGTTAGCGTGCTGCTGCCTCTGACTTCCAGTGTGATTGCTGGGTCAGCCAAGGGATGAGAAGGCCTCAGTCACATATGCGGCGTAGGTCCTTTTACCTTCCATCAATGCACTTACGACGAAAATAGCTCAACCATCAATCCTCACCGGAGGACTAGGGCTAGAGTTTGGAGCTTGTCGAGAGACATTACTGTCAGCTCTTGATCGGTCAGCCTCAGCTGGAGCAGGTTTCTTTCCATGCCGCTGCTAATTAGTAGAAGATTAAAACCACGGTAAGGTTCCCAAAGCTTATCAGGCTAAAAACATAATGTGACCCCTACTGGGAGCCGGAGTTTTCAATTCACATGACTTTTCATTTTTTCTGGTCTTTTTACGCTGTAAACTAAACCAAAGATGAGGTAAAAGCATAAAAATACAGATTACTAGTCTATCTGTGCAGCGTGGGTGTACAAAAAATGTACGTTCAAGGACTGCCAAACAGTGGGACAAATCGCCGCCCGCATTAAGCAATCAATTACTCAGGGATTTCTAACCGTATATTATTTTGGAATAAAATAATAGCCAATATTTCCAATATTGATATCATTTTACATCAAATGTGATGCAGTTATCATTGTCGCTAATAAAATATTGATACAAATGTATTTTTCCCTTCAATTACATGCGTTGATGATTAAACAATGGACAAAATGCGATTAATGAAATCTTATCTTTATGCATTCCCACATAGTATCAGCATTTGGGAGCAAATATGAAGGAAAAGGGGTAAAAATACAGTGTAGTAGACGTGAGAGACTGAAGAAGGTGCGTTCAAGCACAGTGGGACAAATTGCCGCTCGCATTACACATTCAAAAACTGGGGGATTTCTAACTGTATATTATTTTGCAATAAAATATTAGCCCATAGTTCAAATATTGATATCCCCTTACATAAAATGTGATGTAGTTATCGTAGTTGCATATCAAATATGCAACTACGAATAAATACCTGCAAATAAATGCGAGTCAACTATGGACCAAATGTGATTAATCGTGAGCAAATATTTCAATTGACAGCCCGAATTTGGGCACACGCTTTGAGCAACCAGTATGACGCCACAGAGATTTCGAGCAAACCTTTTGCACTTTTCAAACGCGGCGCCACAACAAGCCCCCAGCGTGGTAGCCATGCTGGCATTTCACGTGGCTGATAATGTGTGTTTGTGTGCCGGATGTTTTTTTTTTTACATGACCACCAGGCCCCCCCGACTCCTGGCGGTGTGGTGCATCTGTTTTTGAACACCTCACCTCCGCAAAGGGACTTTAACAAAAGCAGCATGCTAAATGCACTTCACTTCAGAAAAGGAACTTTATTAAAATAAAATAATCATCATCTTGTCCAAACGCTTATGTTTGACTTGCATTTTCCAAAAAAGAAACCTTGTAAATCGGGGGTGTCCAAAGGGCGATCCAGAGGCCATTTTCCGCACCGCAATATGTTCTTTGTCCCCCCCTTCTCTCTTTAATAACCATCGTTTGCGAAGCTAACAAGCTAAACCGTCGACAAAATCGTTTTTTTCGTGTCACGCACTCAGCCCTGACGAAAGGGTTAAAGAAGGAGGGGTGCCCAAAGTGCAACCTGTGGCACTTGGGAAAAATAGAATAATGACGAACAATGTAAGGCGAAAAAGCTGAAATGTTGAAATAATTTACTAAGAATTCAATTATTAAAAATTGCAATCAGATTAATCCGTTTTCAAATTAATTAATCGTGAATTAATCTATGTCTGAAATATGCCCTATTAACTGTATTTCATAAACAAAAAGATAAATGACAATATAATGATAATATAAAGAAGATGTTGCGTTAAAAGACACCCTGTACATTTTTAAAGTTGCAATTGCTGTCTTGAGTCTTGCTGTGTTTTCTGGGATGCCTTTGCATACATCCAGTAAATGCAGCAAATTCTACTTCTGCATTAGGAGTTACAAAGTGAGTGACAAGTATGTAGGCCGCACATACACGCACACATAACAAAGATGTTGTTGTGATGTCCTGAGTGCCCCTGAATGCACCGTCTGTAGTGACAAAGGAAGCGTCGTTTGGAGGAGGACTTATGCATATACGGTGTTGGAATTGCACTGTTGTTGATGTGGTCGGGTCAGAATAAAGTTGTAGGAGAGCGTCAGACGCCATTGGGCTTCTGTCTGCCGTGCGCCTGCGTTAATTAGGCTAAAATAATAAAAAAAATAAAAAAAAAAACAAAAAAAAAAAAAAAAAAAAAAAAATTAAAAAAAAAAAAAAATTTTTATTTTTTTTTACAAAATACATGAAAGTCTCCAGTATGTGCAACGAATGGTTTAACAGTCCAAAAACGGGATGTTCTGGTTGTTTCTTTGCATTTAGAGTTCATAGGAAGGCAAGGACACCCCCAATGCCGCATGCCGGGATCGGCCTACTCCTTATCAGCTACACATAAACCGTCTTATCAGCGTGCGTGGCAGTTTGCCACCTTTGAACGGCCGAATGAATGTTCAGGCACGCGGGTTTACACGGCCCCGATGGCTTTTGCGTGCGCTCCGCGTCTCCGTCGACGAGTTCAACCGACTTGCAGTCCCACCCACGGAGATAGCATTGCGATGCCCAAAATGCGGAAACATGAAAGGTTTTCCTTTACAATAGGAGGGCTGTTCCTTTAAAGCAAACAAAACAAGCCGACAGACACACATTCCCCACACCCCCGTTTTTTCGACTTCAGCCCATTGCCATAGCGGTGTGGCGGTTAGCGCCGTCACCTCACAGCAGGAAGGTTTTGGGTTCAAACCTGCCCGCTGGGGCCTTTCAGAGCGGAGTTTACATGTTCTCGATGTGCCTGCATGGGTTCTCTATTTCTCCCACAGACCACAAACATGCAAGTTATTGCAGGTTGGTTGGACTCTCAGATGCCTGCAGTTGTAAATACGCGTCTTCGTACGTCACGCCTGCCTGGTGACTGAGAGTGAGGTGGCTCCAATGTTTTGGAGTTTGAATTCAAAGTATTTTAAGTATTTGGTAGTGTGGTTGCACAACAGCAACAACAAAAAACACCGGAGTGGTCCAATTTTTTTTTTGTCTCAAACTTGACTCACCGGCTTGCGAGAAGAGCAACTTTTGTTTCGATTGGATCTCCCATTAACGTCTCTTTTGGGAAGAAAGACCATGGGCAAAGCAATAATAATAAATAGAAAGGCTGCGATTTTTAAAACAAAATTAAACGTGAGCGTGAGGTCCTGGACACGGTGCATGTGAGGTTGTGGAAAAACTGGTCCCAGCCAAGCAAATGTCAGCAGGAAACTCGTGATTCATTGTTTACTAACGGTTGATTGGCTCTTCTAAACAATTTGTTTGGAAGATGACAATGCTCCGTTGTTTAGCAGCATTGCATATTACTGACTGTACCACCGTAGGGTTGCATTACAAGCGCGTTTAATCGGTTCCAGACCCGACCGCCATCAGTGAATTTCCGCAAAGTAAGATTAAATATGGAATATTTTTGTATTTTGAGCATAGAAGACCTGTTTATAAACTTCTAAATCTGTTTTTAACATTATTAGAGTCCTGTTGACATGAAATGACACCCCTATAGTCACCTTTACACTTGTGTTTCCCAAAACAGTAGACATAATAATAGAAAATAAGCCAACTTGGATGTAAATAACACACACTGTACTTCCTGGTAGCTATTGCCTCATCAATGTAAAGTTACGGACACCTAAAGACCATTGGAGAATACTACTCTGCTGCCGCAGTTTGCTGTTAATAAGAGACTCGTGATGTACTTCAGTCGCTTACAAACTTAACTAGCAGAGAACACACGCAGTGAACATTCACACAGGAGCTGCTGTCGGCCACTCTCTACACTGCTAATACACTTTACCTATGTGGTATCTTGAATGTCTCGTGTGGATTTTTGTATCTAGCCAATTAAATGCTTGATAAGGCTTAATTTAGTCCACAAATTTAAATATAGTTTATAGTTATATTTTATAATAACTAAAAAATAACTAAATTGTTTTTTAAAAAAGAAAAATAAAAAAACAAAAAAAAAAATAAAGAAAAACAAAAAATGTCAACACAAAACACGTTTTTACACTCAGGTCATTCAATCAGTCGTTTCACCTCTCATCCGAGCAGGCTTCATCCGTTCATCCTCAAAGACTAGGTGGGACACACACCAGTCAAACTAGATAGGACAGCTCTAGTTTAGTTCAGGCTCAAAGACTAGGTGGGACACGCAACAGTCAGACTAGATAGGGCAGCTCTAGTCTAGTTCAGGATCAAAGACTAGGTGGGACATGCACCAGTCAGACGCTAAATGAGTCTTTTGGGTCTCCAAGCAATAAACAATGCACAGCCACCTTGGATTTAGATGGGTCCATGACCATCATTACATCTGAATGGGATCCTAATGAAGATGAAACCACCCAAACCACCATGGTTGGCAGGCCACTCTGTTGAATCCTAAGGATCGTCATTTGACACCCCTAAAGAGCCAACCATTCCCGTCTGGACCTGCCTCCTACTTAAGAGGTTAAATAGACTACAGCTGTCCTATCTAGTCTGACTGGTGTGTGTCCCGCCTAGTCCTTGAGCCTGAACTGGTGAGAAGCGAAAAGTTTTCTATGACAACCGGAACAGTTCAGTTGCGATCGACTGAATGCCCTGAGAATACAATGACCGGGACGGATGAGAATATTCACAGTCACGAACACACAGGCCTTATTGTCTAAATAGCTGGCAACACAAAAGCACGGTGTCGGTAGCACCGTGCTCTTGGGCTGCGCGAGTGCTGCCAGCGCTGGGGAGCTACGGTTTGTTTAAGGGAAACACAAATTCTAACGCGTCCTGTGGGAATAACATGACAACGACCCTAAACACGCCGATGCCTCGGTTACAAAGTGGGCCGCTGTTGCCCCCCCCCTGTTATGCTTGACAACATCTGTGTGTGTGTCTGTTAGTGAAAGAGGCGAGATGAGATAAGTGGAGTCGGCCTGGGCAGAGATCAGAGCATCCTTGTGTAGAATACTGATGTCTTATTGTTCTGGTGGGGCCGAGAGGCAGCAGCACAGACAAACGCATCCACGCGCCAGTGATAACGTTCTGTGTTATGCTCTGTCTTCCAGGCTAACATTGGTCACATGGACACAACCAAGGACATGTGGAACATGATCATGGGGAACTTAGCTCTCATTCAGGTATATAAAACACTTATTCTTTTGGGGTGAAACTGGGTCAAAGAAGCGGCAAAACACGGTAGTTTCCTGGCAAAAACTGGATAGTTGACTCGCCCTGGGATTGGATGGGTTGCCAGTTAGTTGCAGAGGTGTGGACTCAAGTCAGGCTGGAGTAACAATTTTGATAACTTTGGGCATTGACTTGACAATATCATCAAAGACCTGCAACTTGCCACTGACTTTGACACCAATGACTTTGTGACTTGACTCGGACTTGAGTTTCATGACTAGATATTTGTGTGAGTAAATAGTAGATAGCGTGCATTGAGTAAAATGTTTCCCCGGTCAAAGTATTCTACTAAGGTGACCGTTATTATGTCTTTTCCGGCATCGATTTTTTTCCATGCAGTCTACCTCATTGAATGCATCTCTTTATGTCCAATCAGGGTTAAGAACAAACAACGAGGGCGGGATTTACAGTACAGCTCTCTGATCAGCAACATGCTACCGAGGATAATTGAATTGGCTTTCCCCAAATTACAAGGTCATGGTATTTGATTTGATAAAAAGTAACAGTTCTTACGACTTGCAAGGACTGGAACATTTCATGACAGCAGACTTGCCACGATCTGTCTTGTTTTGACATGAGATTTGACTTGGACTTGCACGTCTTTACTTGAGACTTGAGGTTAGATTTGGTATGAAATACCTGAGATTTGATTTGAGATTTGGGATTCACTACTTCAGACATGATTTGAGATTTGAGATTAAAGTCTTTAGACTAGATTTGAGATATGGGATTAAAGACATGAGCCTTGACTTGAGATTTGGAAGTAAAGACTTGGGACTTGATTTGTAATTTTGGATTAAAGACATGAGACTTTGACGTGACATTTGGGAATAAAGACTTGAGACTCTAATTGAGATTTGGGAGTAATTACATGAGACTTGATTTGAGTTTAAAGATCTGAGATATGATTTAAGATTTGGGATTAAGGATTTGAGACTTGATTTGGGATTGGGGATTCAAGACTTCAAACATGATTTGAGATTTGGGATTAAATAACTAGGACTTGATTTGAGATTTAGGATTAAATAACTGAGACTTGATTTGAGATTTGGGATTAAATAACTGAGACTTGATTTGAGATTTGGGATTAAATGCTTGGGATTTATCTTGAGATTCAGAACTAAAGACCTGAGACTGGATTTGAGGTATGGTATTAAAGTCATGAGACTTGCTTTAAGTATAAAGACTTGATCGTAAAGACTTGACCTGATTTGAGGTTCTGGATTAAAGACTTCAGACATGATTTGAGATTTGGGATTAAAGTCTCGAGACTTGATTTGAGATTTGGGATTTACAATTTGAGACTTTTCTTGAGATTTGGGATTAAAAACCTGAGACTTTTCTTGAGATTTGGGATTAAAAACCTGAGACTTTATTTGAGATTTGGGATTAAATAGAGACTTGCTCCCATCTCTGTTTAGTTGTGATTCAACGTAATTAACAACAATTAGGCTAGTAAGGGCCAAACATGACATAACATAACATAACATAATTGTCATAACATAGACATGTCAACAATAATGTGCAGCTACCGTATACAACATGTTCCCATGCATGTCTTCAGGTCCAGGCCACAGTCGTAGGGTTTCTGGCCTCCATCGCGGCTGTGATCTTTGGTTGGATCCCAGAGGGCCAGTTCAGGCTGGGCCACGCCGTGCTGCTTTGTGCCTCCAGTGTAGCCACTGCCTTCATTGCGTCGCTGTTACTAGGTAGAGTACCACCGCCTCACGGAGTGTCCGAGATATTCCCAAGATAACACCTAATCTGCAAATCCAAATTAAATTGGACGGTCAACTAGAGATGCTTGATGTTGTGCTAGTGCAGAGTGTACCGTGTGGCCCGGTGTAAACCTACCTAGGAAGAACCCTCACATTTCTCTATACTTTGGCATCCCGGACCCACAGGTCTCATCATGATTGGCGTGATCATCGCGTCCAGGAAAGTTGGCATCAACCCAGACAACGTGGCCACGCCTATTGCCGCTAGCCTGGGAGACCTGATCACCCTGTCCCTGCTGGCTGGCATCTCCACAGGACTGTACAAGGAACTGGGTAGCTAAACCACATCCATTTAGACACTACTGCTTTTTAAGAATAAAGATGAGACTTTCCATGGCAAGAAGGTTAAGCACCTTAAAATATGCTTTTTAAAATTGGTCTCAGTGCAAACATTCTCGAAAAGAACACCAACAGTCCTTCCAGGCCTTACATTTCTATGTTTGTCATTTTTATGCCCGAGGCTTAGTTAGCTCGGCAGCATGCTATGATAGCATAGTGGCGGAGCGATCCCGTAGCCTGGGCGCTACGCCTGAGCAACGTCTTGTAAACAAAGAATAACAGGAGCGTGAAGGTGACAATAGGGGTGTTATTTCCTGCTGACAGGGCTTTGATCATGTATTTAGAGAGTCATAAACAGGTATTATGAATATATTGTATTTATTATCATTAACCCACTGGAACCAATGAACAGCGAGAATTGCCGTTGTGGTATTTATTTGAGGCCTGAGGCGTTGGACTTGGCGTGTGGGCGAAGCTAATGCTCTCGCAGTGCAAGCAAGGAAACCAAGTACCGCGTGTCCTTTTCTACCTTTGTTGAGTCACATGATGCAGTGTGCACGCTGGTGTGACGTCGACAGGGCAGGCCGGATCAGGGCTTAGCTTGGCAAACAACCCCGATCTTAGTGGACGTGGGTGTGAGTGTAACTGTTTGTAAGATTTCACAGCCGTTTGCCTTCCCTGTTTGTATCTGGCCTGACGCGCAGACGGACAAACAGGACGCACCTAAAGCACTCAAACCCGTGTGGGTGGAACCTCATGACTTTTTACGCACTTCCGCACAATAAATGCCACGCAAAAATTCTCTGTGGGTCATGAAGGGACCGTGTGCAGGGGTTCTAGGATTTTTTGAACTTGTGGTGGTGGGCTGCATGGGATTGCCGCCGTTGTGTCGTGCCAATGTGATTAACCAGATCACTGTTATTAGTATATTTTTATTGCTACACGGCAAACAAGTTACCAGTAGGTGCAGTAGATTCTCTGAAAACAAACAAGACCCAGCATTCGTGATATGCACAATCTTAAGGCTGTGCAATTGGCCGATTAGTTGAAAGGGGTGTGTTCAAAAAATAGCAGTGTGATCAGTGATCAATCAGTGATCAGTGATCAGCTGTGGCTCCTATTTAAGGCTGAAACCAGCACTTGTTGACCATGCATTTCTCTTCGAAAACCTGAGGAAGATGGATAATGGAATGAAAGTGGAAAATGACTTTTCAGCTAAAATGATTTCCAGTGGCTTAAAATGGAGAGCAAAGCCAGAGGCAGAATAACCAGAATGGCAAAGGCTTAGCCAATGAACAGGTCCAGGTCGATCAAAGACAGTTTGGAGTTACCTGTAAGTACTGTGACAGTCAGAAGACGTCTGTCTATTTACAAGAACCCCCTGCAAAGTCTCTCTGTTAAAAAAAAAGGCACGTACAGAAGAGGTTACAATTTGCCAAATAATACATCAACTGGCCTAAAGAGAAATGGAGGAACATTTTGTTGACTGATGATAGTAAAACTGTTCTTTTTGGGTCAAAGGGCCCCAGACAGTTTGTGAGACGACCCCCATACTCTGAATTGGAGCCACAGTACACAATGAAGACAGTGAAGCATCATGATATGGGCATGTTTCTCCTACTATGGTGTTGGGCTTTTTTATCCCAAAGCAGGGATCATGGATCAGTTTGCATATGTCAGAATACATGAAGAGGTCATGTTGCTTTATGATGAAGAGGACATGCCCTTGAAATGGCTGCTTCAACAAGACAATCACCCCAAACACACTAGTAAACCAGCAACATCTTAGTTCCAAACCAACAAAATGAATGCTATTTGAGTGGCCAGCCAAATCCCCGGACCTTAATTCAATGGAGAACTTGTGGGGTGACATCAAAAATGCTGTTTCTGAAGCAAAACCAAGAAATGTTGATGAATTGCAGAATGTTGTTAAAGAATGTTGGAGTGGAATAACAGCTGAAAGGTGCCACAAGTTGGCTTACTCAGATGTGAAGCAGTTATGAAAAACTAAATATGAATTATTCACAAGATTGTGAAATCCTAGAAACAAAAATGTTTGTACAAAATAGTTGGGAATGATTGCACAGCATTAAGACTGTGCAAATCATGAATGCTGAGTCATGTTTGTTTTCTGAGAACCTACTGCACCTACTGGTAACTTGTTTGCATTAAATGTAGCGTTAAAAACATACTAATAACAGTGATTAATCTGGTTCGTCACATTGGACTGCTATTATTTAGAACACTACTGTATATCGTTTGGCGTACCACAAGGGTCAATACTGGGACCCAAACTGTTTAACCTAAACATTACCAACATCTGTTAAGTAACCAAAGACCTAAAGCTAGTACTACCTGCAGATGATACTACTGCTTTTTGTTCTAGAGGAAGCACACAAGCGTTAATGAGAAAAGTCTCAGAGGAAACGACATCGTAAAGGTGAATGAAAGTACATTTGTGGGAGTCACAATCAACAACAATCTTCTTCTTGAGCTGGAAATCTCACATTAAAAAAGTATACAACATAAAGTGGCGAGGAATACCTCAATAGCAAATACAGCAAAATGTATTCCTGACCAAAAATCGCTCCATACTCTCCATGGTTGGCTTGTATTACCATATCTACCTCATGTGTGGAGATGTGGGGAAAGGACTACAAAAGTACACGTCACTCGCTCAATGCACTGCAAAAAAGATCAGCTAAGATAATCTCAAACAATGCATGGGTGATTTTAAGAAACGGGACAAGCAGTTGATGTTTACAAAATACAAGAAAGTCCTGTACTACTGTGTACATCCAATCTGTAAACACTACTAAACGTAAGACTAACTCTTCGTTCCTTTGTCTGTTCCCATCCACAATCCAACTCTGTCTATTTATTATTATTTATCAGGACTGCTGCGTAAATTATCTACCATGACAAGAACTTTGACTTCTGTCGCCGTACCTTCTGTTTGATCTTTTTGAAGGCGTGGCGGCTTTTATTTTGCGGTGGCGCACTGCCACGGTCAATTATACAGTAGTATTCAAAATAATCGCAGTCCAATGTGGCTAACCGGATGAATCACTGTTATTATTATATTTTTATTGCTACAAGGCAAACAAGTTACCAGTAGGTGCAGTAGATTCTCAGGAAACAAACAAGACCCAGCATTCATGATATGCACGCTCTTAAGGCTGTGCAATTGGCCGATTAGTTGAAAGAGGGATGTTCAAAAAAGAGCAGTGTCTAAACTATTTTGTACAACCTTTTTTTGTGTCTAAGATTTGTCAATCCTGTAAATGACTAAACTAATATTTATTTTTTTTGTAACTGCTTCACCTCTGTGTGGCATGGACTCTTCAGTTGTTATCCCACTCCAACATTCTTCAACAACATTCCACAACTCTTTAACATTTCTTGGTTTTGCTTGAGAAACAGAGTTTTTGATGTCACCCCACAAGTTCTCCACTGGGTTAAGGTCCGGGGATTGGGCTGGCCACTCAAATATCATTCATTTTGTTGGTTTGGAACCAAGATGTTGCTGGTTTACTAGTGTGTTTGGGGTGATTGTCTTGTTGAAGCAGCCATTTCAAGGGCATGTCCTCTTCAGCATAAGGCAACATGACCTCCTCAAGTATTCTGACATATGCAAACTGATCCATGATCCCTGCTATGGGATATATAGCTCAACACCATAGTAGGAGAAACATATCATGATGCTTCACTGTCTTCACTGTGTATTGTGGCTCCAATTCAGAGTTTGGGGGTCGTCTCACAAACTGTCTGCAGCCCCTGGACCCAGAAAGAACAATTTTACTCTCATCAGTCCACAAAATGTTCCTCCATTTCTCTTTAGGCCAGTTGATGTGTTCTTTGGCAAATTGCAACCTCTTGTGCACATGACTTTTTCTATCAGAAGGACTTTGCGAGGGATTTTTGTAAATAGATTAGCTTCCCTTTGTCTGTCACAGTACTTACAGGTAACTCCATACAGTTTTTGATCATCCTGGAGCTGAACATTGGCTGAGCCTTTGCCATTCTGGTTATTCTTTCACCCATTTTGACAGTTGTCTTCCGTTCTTTGCTCTCCATTTTAAGGCATTGGAGATCATTTTAGCTCATCAGCCAAAAATTGTTTGCATCTCTTCATAAGTTTTTCCCTGTCCAACCAACTTTTTAATCCAAGTTGTCTGTTCTTCCAAACAATGTCTTGAAGCACCCATTTTCCTCAGGCTTTCAAAGAGAAATGATGTTCAACAAGTGGTGGTTTCAGCATTAAATAGGAGCCACAATTGATCACTAATTGAAGGCCACACTGTTTTTTGTTTGAACACGCCCCTTTCAACTAATTGGCCAATTGCAGAGCCTTAAGAGCGTGCATATCATGAATGCTGGGTCTGGTTTGTTTTGTGAGAGTCTACTGCACCGACTGGTAACTTGTTTTGCCTTGTAGCAATAAAAACACCGGTTATACATTTATCTTGTATTTTGTACTACTTTTTTACATATTTCTATAGCGGTACACAACAAAGAAGATGATTCACTCACGTAATGGCAGACACGAACGTGTAAGTCATAGAACGTGATCTTGCCTTTCAGACAACCACGACTACGCCAATCCACTGGTGTGCGCGGTGTTTGTGGCGTTGTGTCCGCTCTGGGTGCTGATCGCCAGGAAGATCCCATCCACCCGAGAAGTCCTCTACTCTGGATGGGAACCGGTCATCATCGCCATGGCCATCAGCAGGTATGTGCGTGGGGACCGCTTCCCCTACAGCTGTGGTAAATACAGCTTCAATATACTGTATGTACAGTACGTACATGCGGTCAGCTACTTTTATGTATGTCTCTGTCTTGCAGTGTGGGCGGTCTGATTCTTGACAAGACCGTCACCAATCCAAACTTTGCTGGCATGGCTGTGTTCACCCCAGTCATCAATGGTGAGGAATCATACTTTGCTCTTTGTGGTAGACGATTCCTGCCGCATGGTCAACCAGGGAGGGGTCTGCATCATAAATGTGTTCATGCATATGGAAATTCTACCCTACGTTCCTGGGGTCATTTTTACCAAAGACAAAGTCGCTGGGGATCGGCAAAGTCTCCGGGTCAGTTCAAAACCACGGAATGAAAAACTTGGAAAATGCTCGGGTGGAGGTTAATACTTCAAGATCGCCGATTCGCTCGTTTTACCGTCGACCAAAAAGGGATTGCGCCTCAGACAGATCATCCAATCCCCAGGGCGGGACAAAACCCAGCATTTATCTAATGACCGTCCGGTTTTGCACGGTGGAACAACCCACTCTACGCTTCCCTATTGATGTCAGTAGATGCTCGGCGTCCGACAAACGTGGCCGAATTGAAACGCAGTGACTCTGCGGAGATGAATGTAAAGAAGTGTTACCTGTGACGAGTAGCTGGTTCTGAGACCAGATGAAGGTATTCCAGCACACACTTAGTCCATGGAATTTACACACAGCAGGAGCTCAGCTTCCCTTGCAGTCTTAGAGCAATCGCCACTGATCTAGATACCCTGTTTGTGGGACGATTCAAAAATGATACGTTTTGAAAAGAGAACAATTCGATACGGTTTGAAACTCCGTAGAAACGATCCGATTTTTCTAGACCTGAATCTTACGTTGTATAATGAAGAAGCCAATTGTATATAAGTGGCGTTCTTACAGTATTTTCAAATGAAAAGAGCACATCTGTAAGGCAGGGGTCCCTAACCACTTGGCCGCTAGGCGCAAGGATAAAAAAAAAAAAACACTTCTAAAATGGAATTATATAATTATAGTTAACATTATATATTATACCTATAATTTGTAAATACCTGCGACCCTAATAAAGGATAAGCAGCGTCAAATTGTATGTAAAGGGATATCAATTTTGGAAACATGGGCCATGATTTTTCTCAAAAGACAATTTAGTTAAAAATCCCACAGTTTTTGCATGTTTAATGTGAGCCGCAACTTGTTTTACTTGACTCGACGGTCCTTGAACGCACCATCTAACTTTATCCCGCGCTGCACAGATAAACTACACTATACATTTTTTTTCACCTCATATTTGCTCCCAAATGCTGATACTGTGTGGGAATGCAGAAAGGCAAGATTTGATGACATAATTGAGTGCTGATGTGCATATTTGTTCAGTACACAACTTCAGGCCAGTACGGGTGGATGGTGGCTCTGTATTCATTTAGTGCTTTTAATTTGATGTTGTTCCTGTCTTAGTTTTACACAATACATAACAAATAGGTGAAATTAAAACACTATAATGTACAGTATGCACGTTATGTACGTTTTTCCCAGTGACCAGCTGGTGCGCTGCTACTACTAGCGCTGCTAAAGCTATTTACAGTCTTCAGTCATGCTAAGCTACGGCAACCCAGGCTCTCGTGTTGTTTCAGAGACAGACTGTCGACCAGTTGCTAGTCTTGCGATACTCGGGGCATGTCTCTAAAATCCATAATCCGTATTTATGGATGTCTTGTATTCATCCAAGAGGCTGCCAGGCGTGCAATTGCATCCGTTTATCCTTTACGAACCAACAGGGAATAGATCCCAAGCCATTTTCCATATAAATTGTAAACATTTGGTTGACATGGCATGGCAGTTTTTGTTACAAATGTAGTCAAAAATGTAGAAAAAAAGACCAGCTGTTTGACAGAAGTTTCCCTCAGCCAAGAACCAAAGTGCCAATGCTTGTGGAGCACAGTTGCAGAGCTCCCTTACACTCTAGACCCCCACTCTCTTTGGGGGTTGCTTTCCGGGGGCCACCAGCGAATGGCGAGAATTTTAAACCGGCCTTAAAAATGACACCAGGTTTAAGTCCTAAATAGGCCTCAAGTATAAAATGCTCAGGTACTCATCACCAATAATTGATCATGTAAGATGAGCCTTCAAATTCTGGATTCAGAGTCACGGTGTAGCCTTTAGCCTGGTTATCAGGCTAGCGCTAGAGGTTAGCTGGCTAGAGAAGGTGTACATAAAACAACTGTAAGTCCAGTCAGGATCATATATTAACTTGTGTTCTCCTCGCAGCAACTTTCTATGCCTGTGACTGTGCACCGACTGCGTCTCAGCACAAAACTAGGGTGCGTTCAAGGACCGCCAAACAGTGCGACATCTCAACGCTTGTTGTCAGTGAAGCAGAAAGATATAAACATGTGGACTTTCTACGCGTGGTACATTTGACCTTGATTATCATGTATTAATAATGTCAGTGTATACATTATTACCAATTTAGGGTGGATGAAATGTGTTGTCTGTGGGAAAAAAGGGCCAATTTACTGAGAAAAAATAAAAATAACGCGTGAACGTGAGGGCATCCGCCGTACTTTCATCATTCAATCGGTGCTTTTCATGTCTGTGCTTTCAATGGTTACCAACAATAATATAGTTAATACATTATGCAATAACAATATGTGATAACCGTATGTATGTACATAACTGTTTGTGTGTGTGTCAGGTGTGGGAGGTAACCTGGTGGCAGTTCAGGCCAGTCGAATCTCCACCTACTTGCACATGAATGGTATACCAATGGGGGATCCCAACCCCACGCCCAGGACCCGGAAGTGTCCTACACCCTGCACCACCTTCTTCACCTCCAGTAAGTTCCGGCACGTTACCAAACTAAAACATTATTATTAGTAGTATTATTATTTATTAAATGTTAATAAAGTGACGAGCCATGTGTTTTTTCCTTTAATGCAGTCACTATATCAGGGGTGTCCAAAGTGCAACCCGGGGGCCAACGTTTTGTTATTATGAAAACGTACTTTAACAGCAAAAGTGGAAAAATCTGCAGTCATTTTACAAGAATAGTGTTGTAAAATTAGAAAGAAAAATAACAACATGGTAGTAGCAAAAACTTGAAATGATCAAGAAATAAAAAATGTTTTTTTAAAGTCGCAACATTAGGAAAACCAAACAAAACTAAGTTGCAAAAAAAGTCATAATGCTATGAGAATAAAACCAAAATATTAAGGGAATAAAGTCATAATTACGGGGGGAAATTTTACAGGACGAAAGCTGAAAAAACAGGAGAAATGAAAAAAAAAAACATTCCACATGAATAAAGTCAAAATATCAAGAGAAAAAAGTCTTTTTTTTTTTTTAAATCAAAATGTTACTAGAATAAACTTGTAATATTCTGAGGAAAAATAATTTTAGTAGCATAACTCTGAAATATAAAATTTTTAAAATATGTTTTTTTTTTCAAAAATTGTAATATTGTGAGAAACAAAGAAGACAAAATAAAGTAAATTATCTTGGGAGGAAAAACAATTTAAAGAAGGTCCAAATATTATGGGGATTAAGTCATAATATTCAGAAAAGATAATTATTAAGAAGCAAATTGAAATAATAAAAAGTAGGGAAAAGAGAGCAAATGGTGAGGCTAAAAGCAAAAACGTCACAAAGCTCAGACGCAGTTTGTTTCTTGAAATATACAAAACTTTTAGCACATAAAGTTGCATCCTTTCACTCCGTGGCTCTCTGTGGAAAAGGTTTGGACACCCTTGCTTCATACCCCAGGCAGTACGTGTATTAAGATCCAAAACAAAAAGCGTCCATTGTGGTTGACATGCTCAGACGGGGTTAGTTCATCACGGCGCTGCATTGAAGCCCACTAATCCCATTACGTTGTGCAGGTGTCCGATTTGCGTGCCTAATCTTTCATATTTCGACACTAACCCAAAGCTCCTGTCTTTGCTCTCCAAGCTGTGAACTCCCGTTCAGCGCGTGTGCTGTTCCTCCTGGTCGCCCCGGGTCACCTCGTCTTCCTCTACACCATCAACTCACTGAGGGGGGGGCACACCACACTAACGCCAATCTTCATCACCTTCTACCTGGCTGCTGCAATGCTGCAGGTGAACATGCATCACCCACCTACAGCCCACACGTAGGAGGAGAAAAATACCGCAGTGTGCGTGTCGACACGGCCCGCCACATACCGCTCCTCTCAACGAGCAGCAGCTCCTGTGGGCCCCGCCCCCACCTAGAAGCACTCGTAGCGGGGTTCATTATATTTCGTGCTAACAAAAAAGCGACAAAATAAATGAACTGAATGAAAATAAAGCAGATAATCAATATCACTCTGTGCATTGGTTTGTGAGCCAGTCTCTTTGTCTCGGTGGGTGGAGGCGGGGCTGCTAGCGTACGCACAGTGCAGCGCAGTAGAAGTGATTTTAGTAGATTGCAAAATTGTTACAGTATATTTTTTAAAACAATCTCTCTTAGACCCGATCTGGTGACATCCATTTGTCTGTCGTCCCCCAGGTGATTATCCTCCTCTACCTGGCGGACTGGATGGTCCACTGGATGTGGGGCAGGGGCATGGACCCGGACAACTTCTCTATTCCCTACCTGACCGCTCTCGGCGACCTGCTGGGAACGGGCTTCCTCGCCCTCTGCTTCCACATGCGCTTCTTCATTGGGGACAGAGACGCCAACGTGGGCAACTGACCTGCGTGGCGGTGACGGGAACAGGAAGCCTCCTATGACAGGGCTAATCCCTTGTAGGGCTCTGATTGAAGACGTAGTGCGCTAACAGGTCAGTAGTTTGCGTCTCCACGGTAACTGATGCACCACAGCCTGGAAGGATTCGGGAACTCTCGCGCCGCGCCGCAGACCGGGCTTCTTTTTTATCCGTCTTGGTGACAGGGCACCGCGCCTCTGTTGTTATTTTGCTATTGTGGGTGAATAATACATATGGTGTAAATCGGTATATATATTCTATTCGGGGAGGCTATTCCTCATTATTTTCAATGGGGACGCTCCGGTTTTTAGTAGAGCAACCAATCCGAGATTGCAAAAAAATCAAAAAATGAACTTGAACAAGCCAAGATTGCCTAATCGCCAAGTGCTTTGTCGCAAAATTCAACGAAATCAGCGAAACTCTATTGTTTGGGCTACTCCGGACATTTCTATCTCCTTTCACGCACGCAACAAAACAATTCTCCTTGTCCGAGATCAGTTTAAAGAGGGGTGTCCAAACTGCGGCCCGGGGGCCATTTGCGGTCCGCGGCTGTGTCTTTATTGGCCCGCGGCACATCCTAAGAATACAATTTATCAAGAGCACTAATAAAAACCAACCAAAAACTGTAAAATCATCAGTAGACCCTTTTAAAGAGAAACAAGATGTAAGCTAACAAATGATTGTTTGTAATGCCTTAAAATAACGACAAACAAAACAACACATCTGCAGAAAAAGTGATATTGTTAGCAGAATAAGGCCAAATATTATGGCAATAATTATGTGGGGGAGAAAAGAAAGTAGAAATTAGAAAGTAAAAAAAACAAACAAACAAAAATATTAGAAAAATATTAGAAAAAAGAATCAAGTGCGAATATTAAGAGGAATAAAGTTGCAATCTTACGAGAATGAACTTTTCTTATCAGGAGCCAAAATAATGTCATTTTTGTAGCATATTTGGAAAAATCCCCCCAAAAAACAACAGCAAAAATGTGACAAAACTTAAACTCAAAACCCAAAAAACTCAAAACCCATCCTTTCATTTTTCTGTATGCGGCCCTCGGTGGAAAAAACTTGGACATCCCTGATTTAAAACGTCCCCCCTTCCTGTTTTGGACCTGATCCAGGGAATTGAAAACGGTACTAATTGGCCAAGCAATGCCGGACTAAAGCGATCTCCATATCTTGGTATTTTGACGACCCCGCTACGTCATTAAAAACTGCAACTTGGGGCCGGGTCCATTGGGGGGAAAAACCAGCACCAAAGACTCCCATCAGTCCTCAGAGAGCAGAGAGCGTGAGCACAAAGTTCATATCCTGCATTCCTTCACGGAATCCGCTAAAGCACACGGACGCTTGGAGAGTTGCATTTATGGGACATCAATTTGCAACACACACAAAAAAAAATTCTATTTCCTCTGCGGTCACACAAAATGGCAACGGTCAGGTTTTCTCAAAGTCGACAGGCTGTCACGCAACCGCTCCTGCGCGTGACATTCGGAGGGCACGCGTGCGCACGCGTTCATGGACTTCTATTACAGAGCGCAGGGAAAAAAAGACTCCAAAATAGCCTGAAAAGCCAGAAATGAGAGTTAAGGTCACAACATCGAGTCGCGCGAAACCAAACCCGTGACATCCGGATTGCATTGCAACGGGAATCAAATCCAGTATAAATATTTGTTATACATAATATACTGTACATTATAACCGTGTAATTTATTTTAAGAAGGTGCGTTCAAGGACCATCAAACAGTGGGACAAATTGCCGCTCGCATTAAACATGATAAACATGAAAAAAATGGAGGATTTTTAAGTGTATATTTTTGAATAATAGAATAGTCCATATTTCTAGACAGACGGTAAACATATGGCTACAAACAAAGAGCCTGATATTAAATGCAATTATTATGACTATTGACAAACTCTGATTAATCACGATCAAATATTTTAATCGACTGGCAAAGCAAAGTCATGGCCATCAAATGAAGGACCGACCAAATACAGATATAATAAAGTCATAGAAATATCAAAGACTAGAGTTTTTCTGAATGCAAGTAGCACCTAAATGACTTTTGTCGTGATATGGCGCGATATACGTACAAACTAAAATGAACCTTTTTATGGCCGTTGGTTTTGGGCGCTACAGCAGATCCCTGCATATTTGCAATTTTTGGTCGAATTTCAAAATAGTCCCCTCTTTCTGTAGAACAATTCACCCTAAGTTGGTACTAGTTTATAAATCTATGATAATACAGGTAAAATGTACATAATTACATGTACTGTTGGTAAAATGTGTACATGTTTGTCTTTTTGCTTTAATGGTAATGATTTTTCCTCAAGTGCTGAGATTTCTCATTTTGTTCGGCGGCCCTCGAACGCACCATAGTGGCCAAGTGAAATTTTCGGCCTCTCAACAGAAATTTATACAGTAATCCCTCGCTGTTTCACTCTGTCTTGGTTTTTCCAAAAGTATAACAATCATAATTCATAATGCTGTTTTGTCGTTAAATATGGCATATTAGTAATCATAAAAATTATATTTACGAATTGTTTACATATTTATTTGCCATTTTCAAGCATAAAAATGGCTAAATGCAGAAACAAATGCATTCAGAAGGCGCATTCAAAGACATGATGATGATTGTGTAATGTTCCACGCTGGTCACTAGGTGTCAGTAATGTTACTGTAATGTTTGGGGAGACTGGGTCTGCTTTTATTGCGGGTTTGAATGATCTCACAACAAAAATCTCTTTTGGTCGTACCCCACGACAATTACCTCCAACATCACTTCCTGTGCGCCCCTTACTCACCTTCCCCTAACAGGTGAGAACACAAGCTCTTATTTTGTCTCGTATGAGGTGACTATAGGGATGTTATATTATGTCTACAGGGCTCTAATAATGTTAAGAACTGTATTTAGAAGGGGGTAAACTGGTTTTCTATGCTCTAACTGTACAAATATTCCACGTATTCACAGAAATTCACTTAGTGTAGTGGGACCTGGAACCAAGTACCCGCGATGAACGAGGTGTTAGCGCACCGACATGTCCAAACATACCTCGACTTTGGGAAAATCCTGACTCATCACCGTCCAAACAAAATAAAACGGTCCAAACTGTCGCCGTCGCCCCCCCTTTTTTTTTTTTTGCTTCTAAGTGAGGAAGCACACGGAGGAGTCCGTGTAAGCGACACGCCTGAAGGAGACGCCACTCGTCAGCCTCGCGTTGCCTTAAAGGGGCCAGAGGAACGCGCACGCACATCCTGGGAATGTCAAACATGTTGTCTGTCAACGGGATGGGGAGGGAATATTAAAAATGTGATTTTTTTTGTTTGTTTGTTTTGTAATTCTCTAATCATAACTCATCTTGGTGATCACAAACATGATGTAAAAAAAAACGAAGCAACAAAAACTGCACTTTATTTGGAAATGTGCCCACCATCCACAAGCCTTTCTTTGCCTTCTAAAGATATAAACATTGATAAAGCTGCAGCGAAAATAATGTCCATGCTATTAGCACGTAGCAACAGCTGCAGGAGTTTGCAGCATTGGGCTCGGTTTTAAGCAACAAGGGTCTGCAACCTGCAGCTCTTGATGCTTATGCTTCTCGTAGTCACTACGCCATCTCCTCTGGTGCCTTTCGGACTTCTGCGCCGTACAATTCTGCACCCGAGCGCTAGGGGGCAGTGTTTCCCGGCGAGCCGACCAGATGAGAACACAGGGCCGTCAACAATTTAGCCATTTGCGGCCCGTCGCTGTTTTTTGTTTTTTATTATTGGCCCGAAGCACATTCTAGGAATGTCATTTAACTGTAAAAATGGAAAAAATAAAAAGTATGAAATATTAAAAATAAAAAAGTTGCAGAATAATGTCGTAGCATCAAAGAAAAAAAGTCATAATATTATGAGGAATAAACAAAACAAATACATTTTATTGACAATTTCATTGTGGGAATTGTTATAATGTTATAACAATAAAGTCAAAATATTTTGTTAATTAAGCCATGAAAAAATGTACAAGTAGAAAGTTGAAGTAGTTGGAATTCTTTTTTAAGAAATAGCGGAAAAACAGCTGTAATTTTTCAAGAATATCAAGAGAAAAAGACGAGAAAAAGGGACAACTTCACAAGACAAAAAATTAAAAGTAGCATAGAAAAAATATTCAATATACTAAAGAAATATTATTGAAAAATTTGTTTTTTTTTCTCAAAATCTTGTTAATTTTTTGGAAAAATTAGGTTGGTGGAAAATATTATGAGAATAAAGTCAAAATTTTAGAACTTTTGAAAGATTATTTAAGAAAAAAGTATTTTCAAAAGTGGGGTAGGGGGCTTAAGAATACAAAATATCAAAATGGGATTTTTCAATATGCGGCTCTGGTTGAAAAAGTTTGGCCACCCAGTAACGTAATTCCTGGGCGTGACAATTTTAATAACAATAAATACAACAATGTCGCTGTAGCTTGGGTAATATGCAGCTCACATGATGGAATGGAAATTGGGTGTGTCCCATTCTTAGCTGCCTCTTTGTATCTGTTTTTATACCTTTTAGAATGTACGGAAAAATGAAAAATGTGTTCCTGTCTCACATCAAGATTGTGGATGATGGGCGAAATTCCCCCGCAAAAGTGCACTTTTCCTTTCCAACTCCATACATGGCGTAGGTACTGTGTAGTCTCAAAGATGCACACAAGAGGGCGCCCTAACTGCAGATGTTTTTGAGCGTGGCCATGTTACCTGGGTCCCCGTCCACCTTTGGGGCCGTAAGATGTCGTTTAGGTTTTTACGGCCTTCTACGTGCTACTACTTCTCGAAGAGGGCAGACCATGCTTTGTCTATTTATTTTTAGAAGCACACAAAGCAGTTTGTACATATTATATTTATTCTATATATGCGGTTGTTTGTGATGTCATTTCACTGTTCCTTCTTTTGTGCAAATGGCCAGTAGAGCTTTTGGTTTCGCCTCGTGCTGCAACAGTGGTGAATGATTGCACGGTGCCTAATACACGTCACTGTATGCAACACACACAACTTCCTATAAAAGACATAGAATGGCCTTAACCTAAATGAAAGCCAAGCTCAACTCGACAAGTTGCTAGCTTCCTTAATCAGCCTTGATTAATCACTGATGTACAGTACCTTGATTGTGATATGCAACGTAATAACTTAGACTGTGTATGTTCAAACACCTCAGAAGGTCGGCTACACGGCCCACCAGGTGGGGATTGGGGGGAGGAGGGGGGTTTAAACACGTTTTTGCGGGGCCTTTTGTTGTAGCCACCCCAAAGCACGACTGGGCTCTAATTGCAACACTTTTATTTTTACAACCGTTTTCACATGTCGGTGTCAATACAATGCATATTTTTGGAGTGGCCTTTTGTTGTAGCCACCCTGATGCATACCTGTGCTCTAAATGCAACACTTTTTTTACACACCCATTTTTACAAGCCAGTGTAAGTAAACCGCAAATTTTCGGAGTGGCCTTTTGTTGTAGCCACCCCGAGGCACACTTGTGCAACATTTTTTTTTTTGCTGTCATTTTGCACCAAGCAATGCAGCAAAACTGCACAAACTGCCTTTTGTTGTAGCCGCCCAAGACATACCTGTGCTCTAATCCCGACCCTTTTGTTTTGCATCTATTTTCCACAAACCAATGCAAGTAAACGGCACATTTAGTAGTGGCCTTTTGTTGTAGCCACACAAAGACACCTGTGCTCTAATCGCAATACTTTTGGTTTTACACCCATTTTTCACAAGCCAATGCAAGTGAAAGACACATTTATGAGGGGCTTTTTGTTGTAGCCACCCTAAAACACACCTGTGCACTAATCCCAACACTTTTACTCTTGATGTCATTTTCGACTAACCTATGCAGTTGAACTGGACATTTTTGGAGTGCCTTTTGTTGTAACCACACTAAGACACAGCTGTACTCTAAACGCAGCGCTTTTGGTTTTGCACCCATTTTTCACATGCCATTGCAAGTGAACTGCATATTTATGGGGGGTCTTTTGTTGTAGCCACCCAAGACATACCTGTGCTCTAATCGCAACACTTTTATTTTTGCTGCCATTTTCCAAAAAACAATGAAAGTAGACTGCACATTTATGAGGGGCCTTTTGTTGTAGCTACCCTAAGACACACCTGTGCTCTAAGTGCAACACCTTTATTTTTGCGGTCATTTTCCACCAACCGATGCAGCTAAACTGCACATTTTGGGGTGGCCTTTTATTGTAACCACCCTCAGCACACCTGTGCTCAAATCACACCACTTTTGGTTTTGCACCCATTTTCCACAAACCAGCGCAAGACGACGGCACATGTATGGGTGGCCTTTTGTTGTAGCCCCCATCAGGCACACCTGTGCACTAATCATGCTGTGTGAATTCATTGGTATTATCAGAATAGAGAGAACAGAGAGCGCTCCCTAACAGATTTTCACACATTCATGGAGAATAGTTGAGGTAGGCTTTTTGTTGGAAAAATGGGAGCAAAAACAAAATTGTTAATCTCTTTTTGCAGTGCAATCTAAAATAGGCAACCTAAAGACTTCTTCAGCCACCACCCACCTGAACTCGCAAGGAACCAGAGGCTAAGTCCACGTGAATAAAAAAAAAATATATTTAATGGGTTTTGGCCTCAAAAGTTGTTGTCCTTAAAAACTGTTCTTTTAGAAAACGTTTCCTAAGCGCTTCCTCCTGTGGAGACACCTAACGTCTCTCGGTATTGGCTGCGGTTGCTTTGTCAGGCTTCTGATTGGCCAAAAGTGCATGAAAGCCGGTGAATGTTGATTTTTTATGTGCACAGAAACTGTTTGTGTTCTCCAAACTTCCATCACTTGTGTGGATGGGTGGGAAAATGTGCATTTTTGAAAACATCACGGCCCAAGTGAAACTCTTGGGGATTCCGACACACTGTGACCTCCAAATGTGTCCTGGTCCGTTTGCTGCATGTGCAGCCTCGCCAGGACTGATGTTTGCTTCCTGATTTGCTGGAATTAAAGGACTCTATTATTTCATACCTGTCTACAGTAGAACTGGCGTTTTGTGTGTCAATGCAGTGATGCCTGTGGCGTAAACAAAGAGTAATAGGAGTGTAAACGTAACTATAGGGGTGTTATTTCATGTCTACAGGGCTCTATTAAAGGTAAAAAAAACACATAATACATTTTAAACTGCACATTTTGGGGGAGCTTTTTATTGTGGCCACCCTGAGTGTGTGATAATCATGTACCCTAACCTGCATCTTGATAAGCCATACACCTGTGAAGTGGATGAATGGTAAATTATGAATGCTTACTAACAGAAATGTAAACATATACTTGATACAGTATGACGTAAAATCTGCTCAATATTGCAATTAACCATCGTGGTAAGTATGTTTTACGTGAAACTGGCGTGTTTTACTTACTGAAGCAGCAAGATTAGTGCAAATTTCAATCATACTTAGATTAAAAATTCATAATTATGACATAAAAACTTGAACTTATAAGATAAAAAGTCAAAATGATAAGATATTGAGTGATAATTAAGACTTATGAAAGCCATAACTACAAATCATAAATAAAAACTCATAATTATGAGACAAAGTCTGAGATAAAAAATTGAAATTATAAAATAAGAAAGTCATAGTCATGAGATAGAAAGTCATGATTAACAGATTTTTAAAATATTGAGATAGGAAAGAAATTATGAGATAAAGAGTTAGGAAAGTCATAATTATGACATAAGTTAAAACTATATATAAAAAAAACAATTATGACACAGAAAGTCGGATTTATCATATAATAAATCATACATAATAGTAATGAGATAAAACATCATGATTATTAGATTAAAAAGTCAAAATTCTAGTCAGAAAATCTAAAAATAAATTAATTATAGTATTGCTATAAGATAAAAGGACTATGAGATAGAAAGTCAGATTTATGCGATAAAAACTCAAAATTATGAAATAAGGAGGTCATTATAAGGAGATATAAAAATAAGATAAAAATTTGTGAGATTAAAAAGTCATGATTATAACACTGAAAAGTTTTTACAAATTTAATTATGAGAAAAAAAGGCATAATGTGAACACAAAATTTAAATTATGAGATAAAATGTTAAAATTTGAAATTATGAGATAAAACTGTGATACAAAAAGTCTAATTTATGAGATGAAAAGTCATAATAATGAGTTACGAAAGTCATAATTATGAGATCAAAAGTCATGATTATGAGACGAAAAAATTATGAGATAAGGCATAGTTATGAGATTTAAAAAAGCATCGGGGTATTAGCGTCGGGATATTAGCATGGGGATATTAGCATGGGGATATTAGCATGGGGATATTATTTAGACAGGTTGCGTCTTCCCAACCCGCTGCCTTAATTAGAAGATTGCAATGAAGCTGACAAGACTGGCGTTATGAAAAAATGAAATTATTAACATTACGTTGATTGACTGTAACGTTGCCTTGTTGGGTCCGATTGGTTTGTTTTGCCAATGAAAGGAGCACGCTGAGCCTTCTATTGGAGACAATCAGGCATTTATTAAACGGGAGGGATTTGACACAAGGCCCTTGGGACGTTATTGAGTGCTTTATTTTTTTTTTTCATTCACAATCTCGCATATAAACTTATTTTTATAGCAGCAGCTTGGATAACATCATCATGTGACGTGCACGCCATCAAATCAGCTTTCTGGTTAGAGTGGTTAGAAAAGGTAAAGGACCGTCCAGCACAAATACAAACTTTCCTTGGTACCTCGGAAACAGGAGCGCAGGACTGACATTCACCCCGACTTGGAGTATAGAACGTCTGCTAGCAGGAGATGAGCAGAGGGCTCGTCCGAGGCTGGCGCGTCTCATCCTTGCTGTCCCCGCCTCCTTCGCCGAGGTAAGTGCTGGAGGACAAGCGCATGTGCAGGGTGTCTGCTACCTGCAGCACCTGAGACGGACCTGGACGCAGAAATGCCACAATCTGTCATAGTAAGAGCATTTGAACCTCTTTTTAACGTTATTAGAGCCCTGTGGACATGAAATAACAGCCCTATAGTCACCTTGATGCTCTTATTACCCCATATAGTTGTCATAATAACAGAAAATAAGACATATTAGACGTAAAGAAAACATTGCATCGTCACACGTTAGCATCGGGAGAGTTCCTTGTTGTGGTTTTGTGGATATCAGAACGTCATGGGATAGCGGCTGAATGACGCCACATTAGGATGGCAGGTTTTTTATTTCAAACAGACGTCTTACAGGTAGACGCTAAATTTGGGTTTCTGCAGCAGGACAATGATCCAAAACACACCAGCAAGCCCACCTCTGAATGGCAGAAGAAAACCAAATGAAGACTTTGGAGTGGCCTAGTCCAAGTCCTGATCTTAAAAATGCGCTTCATGCTAGAAAAGCCTCCACTGTGGCTGAATGACAACAATTCTGCAAAGATGGGCGGGCCAAAATTGTAAGAGACTCACTGCATTTGATTGCAGATGTTGCTGCTAAAGGTTGTGGGGTCTTTTGTGACCTCTTGGATGAGTCGTCGCTGCGGTTGGCAGGCCCATCCTGGGAATGTTCCCCACTGTTCCATGTTTTCAACATTTATGGAACAATGGCTCTCAATGTGTTTTGCGGGAGTCCCAAGGCGTCAGAAATGGCTTTATAACCTTTACAGATGTCAGTCCGTCTCAGCTATGTTTGAAAAGAATACATCAAACTTGATTTTCACTAATACTTGGGTGAAATTCAAAAAGAACTTGTACCATCTCCGTGTTTACTGCACACATCCAGGGTGTCCATCATGATGGTGCCCAGCTCCCTGCGGGACACCTTCCAGGGAGAAGACATGACAAATGAAGCACTAGAGGGCGCTAGAGGGACCTGTGAGGGGGACATGTTACCTTTTTGCGAAGCTGCAGCAGCAACAGGAGGGAATCTCTAAACTTGGCCTCCAGGAAAGACAACCTCGTCCTCTCCTCGTTCTCCTCCTGCGCCGTCTTGGCGTCCTCTCGCTCCGCCGGGGCCTGAGTTGAGGAATAATTCATCAGAATTAATCGATAATGAATGACTTCTGCTTTGATTGTTGACGATATTGCTGATTATGTGGATTTTTGTCCGTCTTGAATTTGTGCCATACTAAAAACAGTTTTTTTTTTTGCTCAAAAGCCACTCGTTTTCTCTTAAAATTTTGTAAAAAATTCATATTACTTTTTTTTGCCACAAAAAAACCATCTAATTCCCAATAAAACGACATACAGTCCACATTTGCATTTGTAAATAAAAAACATTTACCTCAAAAGAGAGGGCAAATTCCGTCCACCAATTTTAAAAGAACTCATAATTACAACATAAATTATTGAATTAATACAAATTATGAGATAAAAATTGGAATTATGAGATAAAAAATTGGAATTACGAGATAAACAGGCGTGATTATGAGATTAAAAAATTAAAATTATGAGACAAAGTCGGCATTATGACATCGAACGTGATAACCACGAGCTAAGAGAGTCATAATTATAAAATAAAAAGTGAAAATTGTGAAACCAGAAAGTCACAATTATGATATAAAGACTAAAAAGATTTTTTTTAAATCCAAATTATGACAGAAAAAGCCAAAATTATCAGATAAAAAGTCATGATTGTACGATTAAAAAGTTAACATAATGGCTTAAAAAGTTTGATTTATGAGATGAAAAATTCAAAATGATGAGACAAAAACTCACAGTTATGAAAAAGACAAAGAAAAATCAACAAAAAAAATAGAAAAAAAATAATGAAAAAGCGAAGAAGAATAAAATATGAAAGAAATATGACCCGATTAGTATATTTTGTATGATCGATTTTGTTTTTGATAATATGATTAAAAGGTTAAAATCATGGCATCAAAAGTTTAAATTATGAGAAGAAAAAGTCACAGTTATGAAAAAGACAAAAGAGGAAAACCAACAACAAAAGACAAAACAATATGACCACATTTGTATGTTTTTGTGCACTTGACTTTGTTTGTATTTCCACACTCCTGCGCTTCCACACCCTCACACCCTGAACACCAGGAATGAGGCAAGTGGTGAAGTTGGTGTTTTGGTGCCCCTGGCGGCCCAAAGCGGCTGCTGACGTAGAATTTCAGGAGCAACCTTACTTATTTCTTTTGAATCACGTCAATTACTGTAATGCAGTAGAAATGTACGACGGCGTTTTGGGGCCACACAAAAAACTAACCTTAAGATTTCGAGAAGTCCTAATTTTACGAGAACAAAAGTCTTAATATTACTTTTGACCCGGGCCTAAGGTCACACAAGGCCCCTGTGTTTGTAGCTGTCTCGGGTAATGCCTGTTAAACGGAGTAGAAAAATCATCCGATTTCGAGACTAAAGTCATAAAAGCTCGTAATATTACGAGAGTAAAGGCGTAACTTTACGACAATAAAAGTCGGACCTTCACTTTACAGGCATTGACTGAGGCAGCTATGAAACAGGGGCCTCATTTGGAGGGGCGGGCTAACAAAATAAATCTCATAAAATCACGACTTATTTCCTCGTAAAAAGTCCGAATTTTACGAGAAAAATGTAATAAGAATACAAAAAGTCATAATTTCCTGAGATCTAAAGTCCTAAAATGACGTGGAAAAAAGTCGGACGAGATCAAAAGTTGTAATTTTACGAGAAAAAAGACGTAATATTACGAGGTTAAAAAATTTAATTTTACAAGACAAAAAGTAGTAATATTACAAGATGAAAAGTCGTAATTTTACAAGATTAAAAGACATAATATTGAGAGAATAAAAGTCATAATTTTATGAAAAAAAAGTAGTAATATTACGAGATTTGTAGTCATAATTTTAGTAGACTAAAAGTCGTAAATTCACAAGAAAAAAAGTAGTAATATTACGAGATTAAAAGTCGCAATTTTACAATATAAAAAACCATAATTTTACGAGATTAAAAGTCTTAATTTTATGAGGTTAAAAGTCGTAATTTCACAGTATTAAAAATCGTAAATTTACAATATAAAAAATCGTAATTTTTCGAGATTAAAAGTCCCAATTTTACAACACTAAAACTTTTAATTTTACAAGATTAAAAGTCTTAATTTTTACGATATTAAAGGTCATAATTTTACGGTATTAAAAATCATAATTTTATGAGATTAAAAACCACAATTTTATGAAATTAAAAATCGAAATTGTAATAGATTAAAAATTTCAATTTTACAAAAAAAAAGGAGTAATATAACAAGATTAAAAATCTTAATTTTACAGAGCTATAAATTGTAAATTTTCAAGATTAAAAGTCTTAATTTTAGATATTAAAAGTCATAATTTTACAACACTAAAACTTTTAATTTTACAAGATTAAAAGTCTTAATTTTTACGATATTAAAGGTCATAATTTTACGGTTTTAAAAATCGTAATTTTACAAGAAAATGTGCTGCTAAAGTAGAGTCAAATGGTAAGTACAGCAAACTTGGACATGCTGGCTCCTTGCACCCCACGCCCTGATTCGAACAGCCCAGATGAACAGGCATTGCCCGAGACAGCTATAAACACAGGGGGCCTGTGTGACCTTTGGCCTGGATCACAGCTATAAGTGTGACTTTTAATCTCGAAATTTTACAGGCTTTTTTTAAATGTGGCGCTGATACGCCGATGTAAACATGCGCTTTAAATGGAAGAAAAACAAGAATGTTCTGCTTTTATGACACATTTGGGCCCCCACTGGAATTCTGCAACAAAAAGTGTTCCGGTTTAAGTTTGAGCAAAAGTTCCCACTGAGCAAAATATTCCGAGCACCTTCTCCTCCTCACTGCCGATGCTTGCCGGGACTTCCTGCTTCGCTCTCTTCCAGCCGCAGTCTTTGCCGCAGTCGTGCGATTGGTTGATGTGCTTCTTCGCCCCCGGGAGGCGGTGCTGTCCATCCTCCGTTGCCCGCCTGTCGCCCTCTTCCTCTTCATCAGAGGCAGCCCTGCCCTCCACCGCTCTCTGCAGACACTCCGCCGCTGAAACGAGACGGACCGTGGAAGGGGCGTTGCAAGGGAGGGCGAGGGCGGAAGCATCGCTGTCCCTTTCATTGAACATTTTTGGCTTTATCCTCATAACTTTACAGCCGTTCCTCGCTATGTCGCCGTTCCGATATCACGCCCTCACTATGTTGTGGTTTTTGCGTTTTAGTATTCATCCAAAAACATTGAAACACCAATTATATGAAGTATTGCTGAGATCAAGTGGGAAAAAAAGGTTCTCCTCTCATTCTGTGTGGAAGTGGTAGGTTTTTGTCTTCTTTGGATAAGCGGTATAGAAAATGAACGATTGAATGTCTTTCTTCCCCCACTCCGTTTGAAACACTTTCTTGAGATTAGTATGCTGGAAAGGCTAACCTGTTAGCTTGCTATGCTAGCTGTTACGTCACTGCAGTGATCCCGTAGCCTACGCAATGTGACGCAAAGAAAAAAAGGAGAGTAAAAGTGACTATAGGGGTGTTGTTTCACGGGGCTCTAATAATGTTAAAACCCGTGTAAAGAAAGTCATAATCATGTTTTCGAAAATGTTTACGAAAATATTCCATTTTTCAATCCTACTTTGCAAAAATTCCCCGGGTCTGGAACCACAATTATCCACTTTTTCTGCTACCCAATTTTCCAAAAATGCAACAATTTGTTGCTTTTGTTTTTTCTCATTATATAATAACTTTAAAAAGAGTGCTTTTTCTTTCATATTTCACCTTTATGACAATACTTTTCCTCATAACACCACGATGACGTTGTTCACGTAAAACTACGACTTTCTCCCATTCAAATTTCTCCTGAAATTGACTTTATTCCTTTAAAATGACTGCTAATTCATCAGCCCGGTCCAAAGCCGAAGACGACTCGTCTGAGTAACGAACGAGAGCCACGGGAGTGACTTTTTAGCATGGAAAATACATGAAATACATAAAATAATACATGAAATACATGAAATTGGTGCCAGCTGCTCGCCGACCTTTGTGTAATCTTCCTTACCTGTTTTACCGGATCGGCTTGCGACTCCTCCGGGTGAGGCAGCGTCGGGGAGACAAACGCAGCTCAATCTGCCGGCAGGAGTGATGGAAAACCAGACTGGTTTAGCGACGAGGGCGCAGGAAGACGCAGATGCTGTCACCCGGTACCTGTACTGCTCCAGTTCTATCTCCAGCTGGCTGATCCTGGACTCCAGCTGCGGCACCGACTCGGCGTGCTCCTGAATCATTCGGACCCTCTCCAGCCCCAGGCTCAAAGCCTCCCTGGCCTCCTCTGCTCGCCGCCTGGTGGAGATGCGGACCATTGCAGTGAGGAATTCAAACCGACAGACGATCTGTGACGGAACCGGAGCCCAACCTGATGAGGATGTTCTCCCTTCTCAGAGCCGACTCCGACGCCTGAAGCTTTCGCACTTCTTGGTACGCCCATCGCAACTCCTCCTCCAGACGTTGATTGAACTTGATGGCCTCTTCCAGCTGTCCGTCACGAGAGGATCGGATCAGCTTCAGCTCTCTCAAGAGCGGGTCCCACGTGTCCCACCTCCTCCCCGGCCGCCTCCCACCGTCTCCTCCGTCGGCACGTCCTTTAAGGCGGCGCGTGGGCACCAGCTTGCCTTGCACGAGGGAGATGGAGCTCGCGGGTGACGAGACGGCCGGCGGAGTCGGGAACGCGCGGCCCTTCTCTCGTCTCAGAGCCACTTCCAGGGCCAGGCAGCGCGCGTCGCTCCCTTGCAGTGCGGAGCGCAGATCCTCCACCAGCTCCCTCAGAGCCGCTAACTCATCTGGTGGTGGTATGGAGGAAAAAACTGGTAAACGTGACAATAAAAACGGTAGAAGAAAATGATCAAATCTGAATGATGACTACATCCGGAAAACGCAGAGAACTGTCTTCAAAGACAAGATTCCGTTTCAGGAAAACTTGCCGGACCAGCCTTCTCCAAACAAAATGCCTTCAGAAAAATTGGTGTAAAAAATGTCCAAATTTGAAATGGGACCCAAGTTATGGCAACGGTACCGGAGGGCATTGCCATTGTCTATGATGCTCATTTTCACTTCCAAGGTGATGGCTTTCCTTTTCTTTGCCGCACTTCCACTTGGGAGCAAACTAGAAAATCATATTATGAGATTCCATAGCATGCTGATCCTAACTTTAGAAAAACCTGCACAAAATTACTCCATTTTTGTAGTATCACTGCCAAATTTGAAATGGGACAGAAGGACTCAAGCTATGACTTCAGTGTGTGTTCCAGTCCATTCCGGCTGAGACCAACGGAATGGCCAGTAGTGGAGAGCATTGCCAATCGCTCTGACAGGGGTCTCAAACTTGCGTCCCGCGGGCCATTTCCGGCTGATATTTAATGGCCCCCACTTTAACATGAAAGTTTCATGTTAGTGCGACCCTCGGGTTTTATATGAATGGCACTTTTTACAGTGCTATGTACAGAGCTGACCAACCTCCCAATCACGGTGGGGTATATGGCTCTCAGGGGCGAGACATCGACCAGGCTTGATGCAAGCACAGCAACATTTTTCAATGAGTGGAAAAATTTATCATTTTGAGAATTTTAGTAGTAGTATTACACACAACTTCTTTACAACAGTGTCATTGTTTACCTTGTTTTATTTAAAAAAAAAACGATTGACCCACATTCCAAAAACATGCATGTTAGCTTCATTGGCGACACTAAATTGAGTGTGAGTGTTTGTTTGTCTGCCCTGCGATTGACTGGCGACCAGTCCAGGGTGTCCCGCCCAAAGCCAGTTGGGATAGGCTCCAGCATACCCGCGACCCTAATGAGGATAAGCGGCATAGAAATTGGATGGATGAATTTAATGTGCAGGGAGGCGCTGAGGCTGCGGCAAAGCGGCCCCAAGGGAAGGTGAGTTTGAGACACCTGATCTATGATGTTCATTTTTCCTTCAATGGTGATGGCTTTCTTTTTCTTTGATGCACATTCACTTGTGTGCGAGTGCAAAATGTTACCTAATAAGCACTATTATTAGGGCCGTCAAACAATTAAAATATTTCATCGCGATTAATTTGATTTTGTCCACAGTTAACTCACAATTAATCGCATTTAATCGAAGATAGAAATACATTTCTATCTATAATAATTAGGGTTGTAAATGTGTGTGGCAAGCAATTCAATATGCAACTACAATGATAATATCAAATTTTATGTAAAGGGATATTAATTTAGGAAACATGGGCCATTGTTTTAATTTAAAAAAAATAGTTAGAAATCCCCATGTTTTTTAATGTTTAATGCAAACGATGATTTGTCCTGGCTTGTTTGACGGTCCTTGAACGCACCGGGAAGAGTTTTCCCATGCACAGATAGGCTACTATTCTGTATTTTACCCTTTTTCTTTCACCTCATATTTGCTCCCAAACTCTGAATTGGAGCCACAGTACACAGTGAAGACAGTGAAGCATCATGATATGGCCATATTTCTCCTACTATAGTGTTGGGCTATTTATCCTATAGCATGGATTATGGATCAGTTTGCAAGGTTTGAAAGGTGCAACAAGTTGGTTGACTCCATGCCACACAAAAACCAAATTATTAGTTTAGTGATTCACAGGATTGCCAAATCCTAAAAACAAAAAAGTTTGTACAAAATAGTTTTGAGTTTGTAAAGTCAATGGCAGAAACTGCTATTTTTTGAACACGCCCCTTTCAACTAATTGCCCGATTGCACAACCTTAAAAGCGTGCTTATCATGAATGCTGGGTCTTGTTTGTTTTCTGAGAATCTACTGCACCTACTGGTAACTTTGCCATGTAGCAATAAAAATATACTAATAACATTTCATCTGGTTAGTCACATTGGACTGCTACTATTTTGAACACTACTCTATATATACTGCCCCTTGGCCAATTTTTTTAGGCTAAGTTTTCCCACTTCTGCTCTAATCTAAATGCTTCGAGAGGAAGATGATGATGAATGGATGGAAGGATAATTGGATGGAACAAAGGATGGATGGATGAATGGATGGAAGGATGAATAGAAGGATGGATGGATGGAAGGATGGCTGGAAGGATGGATGGGTGGATGGAAGGATGGATGGATGGAATGATGGATAGATGGATGGATGGATGGATGGATAGATGAATGGAATGATGGATGGATGGGTGGATGGAAGGATGGATAGATGAATGGAAGGATGGATGGATGGATGGATGGATAGATGAATGGAAGGATGGATGGATGGATGGATGGATGAATGGAAGGATGGATGGATAGATGAATGGATGGATGGAATGATGGATGGATGGGTGGATGGAAGGATGGAAGGATGGAAGGATAGATGAATGGAAGGATGGATGGATGGATGGATGGATGGATGGATGGATGGATGGATGGATGGATGGATGGATGGATGGATGGATGGATGGATGGATGGATGGATGGATGGATGGATGGATGGATGGATGGATGGATGGATGGATGGATGGATGGATGGATGGATGGATGGATGGATGGATGGATGGATGGATGGATGGATGGATGGATGGATGGATGGATGGATGGATGGATGGATGGATGGATGGATGGATGGATGGATGGATGGATGGATGGATGGATGGATGGATGGATGGATGGATGGATGGATGGATGGATGGATGGATGGATGGATGGATGGATGGATGGATGGATGGATGGATGGATGGATGGATGGATGGATGGATGGATGGATGGATGGATGGATGGATGGATGGATGGATGGATGGATGGATGGATGGATGGATGGATGGATGGATGGATGGATGGATGGATGGATGGATGGATGGATGGATGGATGGATGGATGGATGGATGGATGGATGGATGGATGGATGGATGGATGGATGGATGGATGGATGGATGGATGGATGGATGGATGGATGGATGGATGGATGGATGGATGGATGGATGGATGGATGGATGGATGGATGGATGGATGGATGGATGGATGGATGGATGGATGGATGGATGGATGGATGGATGGATGGATGGGTAGATGGAAGGATGTATGGATGGATGGATAGATGGATGGATGGAAGGATGGATGGATGGATGAAAGGATGGAAGGATGGTGAAAGAATGGATGGATGGATGGATAGATGGATGGATGTATGGATGTATGGATGGATGGATGGATGGATGGATGGATGGATGGATGGATGGATGGATGGATGGATGGATGGAAGGATGGAAGGATGTCATGCACGCATGCATACCCGACTCGGTGTCCTCTGCAGCGGACCTGCTGTTACTCCCTGTCAGATCAAACGTGACATCTTTCCTCCTCCTCCGACGAGGCCACCGGAGAAGAATCTGCCTCTCCACCAGCTCCGTCTCCTCGGTAACGGGCAACCGCCAGCCACAGTCCCCGGCGGGGCGCGCGCGAAAGAAGCCGCACAGACGCGCATGGAAGTCCTTGAAAGTTAACTGGCAGGGCAACCCGCAGCAAACGTCCCCGAACTCTTCCTCGTCGCCGTTTCCATCCCAGGTTCCTTTCTCGCTCTTCTGGCCCTTCCGGGCTCCGGTGACACCCAGGACGGCGCACAGCGTAGTGAAGTCCTCCGCCGACACTTTGTCCTCCCGGTTCGGGTAGGCGAGGTGGTGGAAGACCTCCTGCAGGTATTGGTCTATTCCGGTGGCCAGGACGACTATTTCATTCTCCACGCCGGGATGGGGGTTGTGGTGGTGGGCCAAGGCGCACCGGAGCCACTCGCTCCTCCGTGCTGCTCGCGGGCAAGGTTGGATGCACCTCATTTTATAACTATGCGTTCTAAAGATGCTCCAAAAACGCAAAGTTAGAGGATTTTGCACCACATTCCTTGGAAAACGAACCTTGACTTCCTTCCCGGACCATCAAACCTACATCTGATCCCTGCTACAGAAGAGTCGGGGGGTGGGCGGACCGATCCAAATAGCGATAGTAACGATACCAAGGAGTTGTATGGGTATCAGGCCGATACTACCGCGATGAGCGCTTTTCTTTTTAGGGAGTAATTTCAATGTTTTCTTAGTATTGTTGCATTCACATATTGTTAATTACACACACATTGTATTTATTTAAATATAAATATTGTGCCAGGCAAGTCCAAAACCCGTTTCCAAAAACAAGCTTCAATTTCAGGAAACACATTCCTAACAGGCAAAAGTCAGTACAATCACACAAACAGTCACACGAGGGACAAAATTGGAAAAAAAATGCATGTGGAAATATTGTATGAAGAGCATTAAAAAATAAAAATAAAAATAAAAAAAATATATATATATATATCAATACAGAAAACGCAAATACCAAATGAAAAAAATGATATATCATTTTAAAAATACAAAATGGAAAAAAGTGATATATATATCATTTATATATCTTTTTATATATACAGATATATATCATTTTTTTCCCATTTTTTTCATTTGGTATTTGCTTTTTCTGTATTGTCTTTGTTTTTTTTTCCCATTTTGGCTTTGATATTCCTGTTTTGTCTTTGTCTTTTTCTCATTGCATTTACCAAATGGCTCAAGGTGGCGACCAAAAGCCAACGCCAAAATTCTGCCAGGGTGACTAAGTCCATACCTGATCACACCATTCCTGCTAGCTATGTTTACATGTAGCTACTGGTCCTTTCTTTGCCTCTGTTTTTAGTCGCCGGCTGGAGCCATCCACGAAATGCAATGAGAAAAAGACAAAGACAAAACAGGAAAAGGCCAAAATGAAAAAAGCAACTGACTAGAGTTGCGTTTTTGTATGATTGATTCTCTTTGTTGATATCAGCATATGCACATTGATAGGAATTGATGACGGTGCATGTCCTTCTAACAATTAGCTGTGTGAGTGTGCATGGTGTGTTGAATAAAGACATGACATTTTGTCAGTGTGTTTTCTGACGCGTTAAAGTGTTTCGCAGTGTTTTGCGCCTGAAGGAAAACGGAAAAAAATCAAAGATCTCTACGTAAAAAAGCGTCGGTATTGGTGATGGCGATACTGGCCCTGTGGTTGCTTGGTACCAAAATCTGTAGTATAAAATCTACTGTGTATCCCATCCACAGAAAAGCAGGGCTGATGATTCACAGAGCGACTCCTATTGTGTTATCAGTAACAGGTTGTGGGAGAGACTATGTCTCTCAACTGGCCTGGGAACACCTCAGGATCCGCCAGGAGGCGCTGGCCGAAGTGGCCAGAGAGAGAGAAGTCTGGGCTTCCCTGCCTCCGCGACCCGACCTTGGATAAGCGGAAGAAAATGGATGGATGGAAATTTATGGAGAATAATTACACTTTTACGTGCAGAAAACGATGCAAAAGAAGTATAAAAGATGAGTGGTCGGAACCTATCGTCAAGTCGGAATTCGGTAGTGTTTCTCGCCAAACTGCAACAATTTTGGCCCCGTGGTGGGTTATTTGGCATTCACAGTAGCGTAGGGTGCTTTGTTTGGGCAACGATACCGCACAGTGCAAACAGATGAGTCTGTTACGTGTCCGTACTGTACAAAAAGCAAGAGACAATGTACAAAAATCCAAGCCAAAGTTGTGTGTGTGTGTGTATGTATGTATACTGTATATACACTGTATAGAACAAAAACAAACAATCCAACCAAATCAACAAACCCATTCGATGATGTTGAACATTATCAAGTAAATAGTACTGGTATCAGTGACTGTATCGACAATAGCGACATGGTATCGCATGGATACCAAAAGATCCAGTATCAGCCACTCCTCCAGAAAACAAAGTCCCATTCCACCCACAGACTCCACCCTTTAGTGCAAACACTCTTGCCTGGGAGTCTGTGAGAAACTGGCCCCGGTGATTTAGTGCACTGGGACCAGACTGCGCAGGGTTTACTTCATGTCTGTTTTGACTTTGCCATGAATGAATGAATCCTGAATTGGGCTTGGCTGCATGTGTCTCGATTGTACTGCATCTGCATGGGGGAGTTCCATTCGGAATCTTCCACCAAATAGACTCCCTTAAAGGTAAACGTGTTTGCGTGGATCCCCGGCGCTTGAATGAAAAGACCGTAGCTCCACCCTGACCTCACCGACAAAGATTTTCGTTGGATACAGTCATCTGGGCATGACCAGACCAGACCATGCGAGTTTGCAGCACATGCATTCCAATTTCTGGAACACATGACCTTACTCAATCAAAATGCATGCAAGTATGAGGAAAAAAGGGGCAAACGTTCAAAGTTAGTAGTCCATAAATGCAAGGATAGTGACTCACTAAGATGCTTTGTTTGGGACATGGTACAGTGCAGGGCAAAAGGACGACTTTGGTAGGCGCAATATGGAATTTTCAAATGTTTACAGGCCGAAATGCCAAAGTATTTGATCGTTCCAACCTTCCATCCACACGGAAACGGCGTACTGGGTGTCCTGAAACTGTACTGTTTTGCAAACGGCTTCCAGAGTGGAACGATTCGAGAAAAAGGCCGTCACGTGACCAGCTTTGACCACAGGCCAACCTAATATCTGAATATTCCGACTGGAGTAACTCACCCCGGTCGACATTCTCCTCATATTTTGTTGCCTTGTTCTCCAAAAGGACTGGCTGAAGTCATTCCACTTTGTCGTAAGTCTACATGAGCCTTGGAAAGCGTAAAACAACAGACATAGGCGCTGGCGTGCTGTCTTCCGTGTCTGTTTACGAATGTCAACGATATACCGATTGAACCGGATATCCGGTTTGAGGAGCTAACAAATCAGATGCATCGAAAGGAGACTCCCGTATTGATAATAATCAATTTATAGATTAGTTGATTGTGGAGACACGGATCTGTTGACAGTGTCGTACAGACAACGCGAGAATCCGCCCACAAAATCTCAGAAACAAAACAGAGGCTTGTGGTACCATCCATCCTTCCATCCATTTTCCATGCCATAATTAGGGTTGCGGGGATGCTGGAGCCTATCTCAGCAGACCTGGTAGAGAGGCGGGGTACACCCTGGGCTGGTCGCCAGCCAATCGCAGGGTTTGACTGTACTTGTAAGTAAAGTAACAAAACGGTTGAGATTTGGGCTCGTTTGGGCAAGGTCCGTAAGAGTTTGGCAGTACACGAGCGCTGGTTTGCGACCCGCAAGGACTGGTTCTAACTGAAATACCCGGCTTCCTGTGTGTTTTCCAACATGAGTTTTGCTGAATTTTTTGTTCATTCTACACAACAAACAAGTCCACCGGATGTCATCTTGATCTGTGAAACCGGTGGAAGCTTTCCGGGGCAAATGTAGCAAAAATGTACGCGTTCGGTACAACAAAAAATATCAACATTTCCGCCGGACCTGACGCACCTGATGCAAGTTTTGTACTCCACAAGAGTGAGGAAAAATGGACAAGAATAAACACCACAGACCTCTGAACCCCTGTGCTTGGTCCCGAATGATACACGGTTTAAATCCAGGATTTTAACCATTTTCATCTGCCAAATGACGACTACAAGCACACTGCCAAGCACCGGGACCGGTTCACGAGCAGCTCAGCATCGTTTTCCCCGGAGTCCCGCTGTAGTTCTGCCGCCCTCTCAGCTGCTGCCCGCCTTGGCTGAAAGGACCTTATCTGAAAATGAAAGCATTTGGGGCACCGAAGGGGCCGTAAATAAAAAAGGGGGGTCGGAAGCTTTGTGAGACAAGCCCAAGTGGCCGGTTGTTCACCCTTTGGAGGAGGAATGAGGCCCTCCGGTTTAGGAGAGGATATGGCTTTGTGTTGGCTGCCATATGCTCATCTGAGGGTCACCACCAAGACAAATGGATTTACAGACTTTGTAGTGACACTGACGGATACTCGTGCGCCCGCGTTCAATCAGTACGTGTACTAGGGTCTCTACATGTGAGGCCAAGGCGTTTCCATATGAACAAAGGCGCTGTTGCGACATACCAGGAATCACGCAGCCACGCCTTAAGTGATAACAGCATCACACTCCGGAGCAGAAACAAACATTTTGGTTCTTTTTTCACGACACCGAAGGCGAATAAAAACGCATTTGTCAGTCATGTTTTGAGCTTGGATCTCTGTCGCCCTAAATAGCCGGTTAAGGACACTCTCGGTACCTCGATTTTAAGGCGTGAATGAATTATCAGTAACAGATATGGGGAAGAGGTTTTCAGAGGATTCGGTTTTTGACTAAAATGATGTCTCGGTTATGGCACAGCCAAACAGTGCCCAAGCAAAGCATCCACATGTTGGTGACTCAGTCGCTGTGGAGAATGAAGAGTGGTTCTTCTAGAGCTGGAACACTATAGACAGATCCCAGCCGGGGCATTCTTTCATAGTGCCAATGAACGAATCTGGATGAACTCGTTTGTTTTGCCTGCCCTACCTTTTCCACAGTATCACCCCCTGAGCTGATCTCTTGGTACACAAATACCAAACGCATGTCTTGCTGAAGAACGGATAGGTAAAGTCTGTTTTTGCTGAGAATGTGTTCTGAGTCTTTTTTTGGCGTTTGATTGGACTCTCCGCTTGAGTTGCCTGCTACATTGGACTCATTCCTCTTGAATGATTGCCTGACTCCTTCGGTAGGGCATTTTTTTCTTTAACTTTTCAAATCTTGCACGTTTCTTTGCTTACGAGTTTGACCAGGACTACGGAAAAGAAAGCTACACACTAGTGATCTGATACCAAGTACTGGTAATCAGGGGCCAAATACTGTACATACGTTCATCATTACAAGGCACAACACAACACAATCATTAAATTATTCAGTAAAACTTGTGCCTTTACCAACCCGTGAGTTAGTGAAGTCTATGTTGAAGTCTAAGTCTACGTTGATCACCCACGAGTTGGTGAAGCCTGAGTCTTTTTCAGCCACGAATCAGTGAAACCCGAGTCTTCATCGAGAACCCGTGAGTCAGTGACCCTTGAGACTTCTCGGTGAAAGTCAAGTCTACATTGAGTTCTCGTGAGTCAGTGAAACTTGAATCTCCATCAACCCGTGAGCCAGTAAAACGCGAGTATTTGGCGAGAACCCATGAATCAGCGGTGATCGAGTCTTCATCAGTCCACGAGTCAGTGATACTCGGGTCTACGTTGAGCACCTGTGAGTCAGTGAAACCAGAGTCTTGTTCGAGAACCTGTGGGTCAATGAAACTTGAATCTACATCAACCCGTGAGCCAGTAAAACGCGAGTATTTGGCGAGAACCCATGAACCAGCGGTGATCGAGTCTTCATCAGTCTACGAGTCAGTGATACTCGGGTCTACGTTGAGCACCTGTGAGTCAGTGAAACCGGAGTCTTGTTCGAGAACCTGTGGGTCAATGAAACTTGAATCTTCATCCACCCGTGAGCCAGTAAAGCTCGAGTATTCGGCGAGCACCCGTGGGTCTGTGAAACTCGTGATCTGTCGAGCCTGTGTAATGACATGTGCTTTCTTTTTTAATTTAGCTAGCGGCCATTTTGAACGGCTCCTGCACCTTTAATGCACACATCATTTTGACCATTTTGAGTGCCACATTTGAGTTGACTTATGCTCTAAAAAGTCTGTGTGTGCTGTAAGTCTGCAAGTGCGCCAGTTGGTTGGAGGAAATCTGTCCAAACTGTGTGTTAAGGTGTGTCTGTCACTAAAAAAAAAAACCCTACAATAACATCATTTCTGGCATAAACGCTTTCTGACACAGAACCTCGGTGAGAGAAGGAAACTCTTTTCAGGGAGAAAAAAGAATGGAAAAAAAAAACCCCCAGATGATTTACAGCAGATGACTAAACAATAAGTCAATGAATGGAGACGACTCCTTTAGTCCAGATGGTCCTCGAAAGCCATTCAGTGACTTATTTTTGCTGTTGTTGTAGATCCTACACTTTGTGCATTGTTTGGGCGCTCTGCAGACATCTGCCAACCTGGAAGCACGACAGCATCCGCTTGGCTAATGCGTGTCAACATCAAGAAGGTGTGGGTGAAAATACTCGCACGTTAGGGTCACCCTAATCATGCAATCGGTGATAGATGAGGAGCGTGTCAACATGAGCCTTGACGTGAAGAATTGGGTTAGACTGGGAGCGGGGTTAACTCCTGATTTATGGTCCTGTGTGTGTGAAGTTGCAAGATGTCCTCCACTGTGTGACATTCCCACATTCCTGAGACATAGAGGGACTCTACCTACAAACTGTCACAGCTGCAGACCCATGCATGGGTATGGGTAGGGATTTGCACACCTGCCCTCTCGCAAGTACTCGTAAGACGTGTCGAATGCATTCCTCGGATGGAGTTAATGGAGAGCAGATGAGGGCGTGTGGCTACAGGTAGAGCTACAGTGTTCAACTCTTGCCTTTGCACTGAAACAACAGAGCCAGGGTGTGACTGCACACCAATACACCCGGTCATGCACCATTTTACAACACACGCATCACAACGCTATTCCTGGCTTTGAGATCAAATGCAGTCGTTCTTCCAAAAGGGCCGACAAAAAACTGAAACATACAAATACCGAGGCATTTTTTCTGCCACACGAAATCCAGTTCATGCAGTTTAGACACCCAAAAGTATTAGCTCCAGGAGTGTGAGGTATGGGACCACCTAATTAAGGCGGTCCATTCCCTGTATGGCCGGTGTCACAGTTTGGTTCGCATTGCCAGCAATAAGTCAGGCCCGTTTCCAGTGAAGGTTGGACTCCGCCAGGGCTGCCCTTTGGCACAGATTCTGTTCACTACTTTAATGGACAGAATTTCTAGGCGCAGCCAGGGTGTGGAGGGGCTCCGGTTTGGCGGATGCAGGATCAGGTCTCTGCTTTTTGCAGAAGACGTGGTTGTGTTGGCTTCATCGAGCCGTGACCTGGTTAGGACGCCTCCCTGGGGAGGTGTTCAGGGCATGTCCAACCGGTAGGAGTCTTCGGAGAAGACCCAGCACGCGTTGGAGAGACTATGTCTCTCAACTGGCCTGGGAACACCTCAGGAACCTTAGGAAGTCGGGGCTTCCCTGCTTAGGATGCTGCCTTCGCGACCCGACCTTGCATAAGCGGAAGAAAATGGATGGATGGAAATTTATGTAGAATAATTACAGTTTTACATGCGAAAGAAGTATAAATGATGAGTGGTTGGAACTTATTGTCAATTCTGAATTCAGTAGTGTTTTTTTTGCCAAACTGCAACTTTCTTTGGCCCCATGGTGGGTTATTTAGCATTCGCAGTAGTGCGGGGTGCTTTGTTTGGGCAACGATACAGCACAGTGCAAACGGACCAGTCTGTTATGTGTCCGCATTGTCCAAAAAGCGAGAGACAATGTACAAAAACCAAGCCAAAGTTTTGGCAACATTTTTTTGACATACATGAAAACGTACGAAATCTGTGGTTTGACTCGTAGTTAGGGAAATTGTGCAAAGCGTCAAGCAAACAAAAACACCGATTTGAGGTTTGACCCTTTGAAGTTACCTCAGGCAACTTTCATTACCGCACCTTGTGGAGGTAAAAGGAATTTGTGGCATGAATAAATTCAAACAAATTGTTGCTAATAGTGTGACATTGTTAAGTGGGTGCACCGCACACGTCACCCAAAGCCAGCTGGAATATGCGCCATCATCATAATGAGGACCAACAATACACAAAATGGATGGCTGACTGGTGATCAGTTCTGGAGATACCTCGCTTCAAATTATTCCATCCATCCATCCACCTTTTTCCACTTATCTGGGTCCAGGTCACAGGGGCAACGATCTTAAAAGGGAAGTCCAGTCCTCCCGGTCTCCGGCCACTTCTTCCAGTTTTATCAGGAGGACACCAAGACGATCCCAAGCAAGATGTCAGACATGATCCTTCCAGTGTGTTCTAGATCTTTCTCCTCCTGGCTTGGAGGCCTCCAGAAGGAATCCACGTGAAGGAGCAGGACACTACTGTTGGGGTTAGTCCAGTCTAGGGAGGAAACTAATTTTGGCCGCTATTATCCACAATCTTGACCCAAAGCTCATGACCATGAGAGTGGGAACATAGATCAACGGGTAAATTGAGAGTTTTGCCTTCTGGCTCAGCTTTCTCTTCATCATGACGGTCCGGTACATCGACAGCATTACTGCAGATGCTGCGCCGATCCGCCTGTCGATCTCACACTCCAGTCTTCCCTCATTTGTGGACATGACCTGGAGATATTTGAACTCCTCTAACTGAGGCAAGACCTCACTCCCAACCCAGAGGTTGCAATCCACGCGTTTACGACTGAGAACCATGGACTCGGATTTGGAGGTGCCGAGTCTCATGCCAGAAGCGTCACACTCAGCTGCAAACCGCCCTGGTAACCGTTGAAGGTCTCACCCTGATGAGGCGAATAGCAAAGACAAGATACTAAGACCCTCAAACTGGACCCTTCAATGGCTTGGCTGTGCCCACAATTTCTGTCCATAAAAGTTATGAGCAGAATGTGTGAGAGAGGGCAGCCTTGGTGGACACCAGCGTTCACAGAGAACAGACTTACTGCTGGCAATGCGAACCAGGCTCTTGCTCCGGTCAGACTAAGTACCGAGTGGCACGTAGCACTTTCTGGAGCACCCCCCAGAGAACAACAAGAGGGACACATGCATTTTCCAAGTCCACAAAGCACTTTGAGCTGGTCCGGTCATCTGCGACCAGTTTCAACGGTCATACCTTTCTCTCTGGCACTTAGAAACAGACTTTCCCAGGGAGGCTGAGGAGTGTGATCCCCCTATAGTTGGAACACGCCTTCTGGTCACCCCTGAAAATGGGGACCACCACCCCTTCAATCTATTACACTAGTTTAATCCCTAAAAGCGAATGGTAATGATATAGTAATCGTTAAAATAAGGCTGCCCACCAATTTTTTTAAAAGCATGATTAATCGCAGTCTCCCCAGTTAACTTGCAATTAATCATGGATTTTGTCTGTTCATTTTATGTTGTGTTTATCTTAAAGATGGAATTTTCACAGACAAGGCAACAATGCCTGCTTTAAACACACAGTCAATCCAACGCCTGTGTTTTTGTACGATTCCATTTTCGATTCCATTTTTTACCAAACTGTGCTCGCACACGGTCCCAGTTATTGTACAGTAATGTACATAACTGTTGCATTTTAGCCTTTTTGCTTATATACACTGATCTTTTTTAAATTCAGCTCATGAAAAAATATGAGCACAAACAAAAGTCTTGTGTTACTGTTTGTGTTGAGTGTAATATCCTGAAATGTACTGTACCTGCACTTTAACAGTTTATCCAAACATTTGGATTTTTTTTTTATAAGTACATGAGTAGAGCTGCATGGACAAAGCGGCATCTGGCACGGGCCTTGTATAAATAAAGCTGTGCAAACCAGTGAAAGCGGGACCATTTGTGGGGCACTGGGGCCCCCGAAAGCCTCAGCGGACTCCCTGACAACGTGCTGAGTAACATGACTTACAACTCGTCTGTCTTTTACTTTAACGCGGAGCAAGTACCGAAACACTGATTTGGGTTCCTGCGGACACACATAGTCCCGGGGTAAGGTACCAGGACACAAACCAGTAAAGCTATTTGGGACTGTGAGAAGAGGTTATTGTTGGAGTCAAGTGTGCACAGATACTCATCATATGTTTGGGAGTTTGCTTGAACACACTAATTTGAAGTGATGATGTCTGTAAATAAAAATGACACTAGGCTAATTCATGTACTGATACACACACACAATTCCATTTATGTTGTTTGGTGTTGAGGACAGCAGTTTGGGGGGGGTCAACTTTGACCAGACTGCAGCATGTCCCACACTTGATGACACTCTACTGCCCTTACCTGGTCGAGAGTTGGAAGTACAATATCAGGGACCACTTTTTTGGTTTGGTTTTGGAGTCCTATCTGCTAGGGTTGGGTGATATCGATAGAGGGAAATTATTGCTGATACCGAATTTTGTGATTTTTGCTATTGGCTTTCATTTATCCTTTGTTTTTTTTGTTTTTTTACATCCAAATCCCACCCACCAAATCCCCAGCCTGACCTCTGGCGAGAGCAAAGGACACCGAAGAGGATCCATTCCATCATGGACAACCAGCATCATCCTCTGCACAGCATCATCTCCCAGCAGAAGAGCAGTTTCAGTGGCAGATTACTATCACTGTCCTGCTCCACTGAAAGACTCCGACAAAGAGTGTGAATGTTTGTTTGTCTATATGTGCCCTGCGATTGACTGGCGACCAGTCCAGGGTGTACCCCGCCTCCTGCCCAAAGTCAGCTGGGATAGGCTCCAGCATCCCCGCGACCCTAATGAGGATAAGTGGCATAGAAAATGAATGAATTATCTATTTACTGTATCTATAAGCCAAAACTCTGTTACCGTGGGGTCTGTTGTTCTGTCCCTTGAGGGTTGCCTAGTGGAAAATTAATGCATGGGGGCCACATATATTTTTTTTAAAGGGATAACAACGTTTTACTGTATATACTGCACTGAACATGCTGTACTGCATGCTAAAACATTGTTCATTCATTCATTTTCTATGCCGCTTATCCTCATTAGGGTCATGGCCCCTCCGTGAATCCCCACCTTATCGTGGTGGAGGGGTTTGAGTGCCCGAGTGATCCAAAGAGCTATGTTGTAGGGGGCTTTAAGCCCCTGGTAGGGTCTACCAAGGCAAACAAAATCTAGGTGACGGGCCAGAGTAAGAGTGATTCAGAAGACCCTTATGAAGAAGAACCAGAGGAGTGACCGCACCTCGCCCGGACGTGGGATACCGGGGCCTCACCCTGGAGCCAGGCCTGGGGGAGGAGCTCGCACCTGTGGGGCCTGGCCGGGTCTAGCCCGAAGAAGCCACACGAGAAGTCCCCCCGCAGACCCACCACCTGCAGGGGCAAGCATAAGGGTCCGGTGCATTGCGATTTGGGCAGTGGTCGAGGGCGGGTGTCCGGGCGACCTGGTCCTCGGCGGCCAAATCTGGTTCTTGGGACATGGAATGTCACTTCTCTGGTGGGGAAGGAGCCCGAGCTTGTGGAGGAGGCGGAGAGATTCCGACTAGATATAGTGGGACTCACCTCAACCCACAGTTTGGGCTCTGGAACCAAATTCCTTGAGAGGGGCTGGACCTTGTTCTTCTTTGGAGTTGCTGCAGGGGTGGCGAGCTGGTGTGGGCTTATTGTTAGCCCCCCCGGCTTGGTGCCTCTGTGTTGGAGTCAGCCCCAATAAAAGAGAGGGTTTTTTCCCTACGCCTTCGGGCTGGGGACCCCAGCTGGTGACTCCATAGTTCTACTGGGAGACTTCAACGCCCATGTGGGCAATGACAGTGTGACTTGGAGGGGCGTGGTTGGGAGGAACGGCCTCCCTGACCTGAACCCGTGCGGTGTGTTGTTGCTGGACTTCTGTGCGAATTACAGTTTGTCCATAACGAACACCATGTTTGAACATAAGGATGTCCATAAGTGCACTTGGCACCAGGACACCCTAGGTCGCAGGTCTATGATCGACTTTGTGGTCCTATCATCAGACCTGCGTCCGCATGTTCTGGGCACGCGGCTGAAGAGAGGGGCTGAGTCTTCAGCCGAGTCTTCAACTCTCATCTCCGGCAGAGTTTCGCCTGCATCTCGAGGGAGAACCGGGATATTGAGTCCGAATGGGCCGTATTCCGTGCCTCCATTGCTGAGGCAGGCAGTCGTAGTTGCGGCCGCAAGGTGGTCGGTGCTAGTTGGGGTGGCAAGCCCCGAACCCGATGGTGGACACCAGGGGTTAGGGCTGCTGTCAAGCTGAAGAAGGAGTCCTATCAAGCCTGGACGGCTTGCGGGACTCCCGAAGCAGCTGACAGGTACCGGCAGGCCAAGCGGCACGAGGCTTCGGCGGGGGTCGAGGCAAAAACTCGGGTGTGGGAGGAGTTCGGTGAGGCTATGGAGCACGACTTTCGGTCGGGCTCGAAGAGGTTCTGGCAAACCCTCCGACACACCGGAGAACATGCAAACTCCACACAGAGATGCCCAACGGAGATTCAAACCCTGAACCTCCTGACTGTGAGGCCAACATGCTACCCATTCATACACCGTGCGGCCCTGAACATGCTGTACTGCATGTTAAAAGATTGTGTTGTTATTAATTATTATATCAATATTTATGCATTTCCACTTTACTTTGTGCCTTTTTGCTGTATTTTCCACATCGTTATTTTTCCTTTGTTTCCCCACACAACGTGAAATTAAAAAAATAAAACAAATTGCGGCCCGCACTTTGGCCTGTTTTGCAACTTCGGCAGAATTCGGGTAGCTTCGGCAATACACGGAAATAGTGGGCGTGCTCAGCTTGTGCCGCCTCAAATGGCGGTACAATCGGACGATCCCCGGATGGGCGGAGCCAAGCAGGAGGAAGCGGTAACAGTTACTTGACAGCTTCTAGGAACCGGCGTCGAATATAAAACCTTCCAGCGAAGCCGCTGCTTACTCACCTCTTCACCGAAGAAGACACGCCTGTTCGGGGGAAATTGTTACCCCCCGATACGTCGACAAGCCGGCGTAGGCGACACTTTGTATTGCCTTCGTTTCTACGCCTATCCGTCCAGGGGGCCCCGGGGACTTAACGGTCGGTGGGATGGAGACGCAGATCCATGTGCCGGTCGGCTCGCCGGTTATACGAAGAATTGCCATTTTTGTGGACGAGCACGACGTCACGGAGGGTGCAATGAAGCTCGTTAAGGAGCTGAGACCGGCGTGGGACCAGGACCATGTCAAGACCAAGGTACGCCTACCGGGAAGCTAGTATGCTAGGCTAAGCTAGCGTTGGCAGGCTTTAGCATCACAAGGCGCCGTAGATAATAAAGGCGAATAAAAATGCAGCTACACTAATGAACGGATGCGTAAAAGCTCGAGTGTATTGGATGGGATCGCTACCAATTAACGATTAAAATCATTGACTACACTATTAGTTAGACTATTAGTTAGCTATCAATAACTCATATCGATGAATGGGCTTTGTATGTAATGGATGATGACACGTCACACAGTGCAGGAGCAAAAGGGCCGAACCAATCACAGTAACCAGGACCACCTGAGCGTTGGGTCTTTTGGGGCTCGGACTGTAGTCCTCAGGGGTGCCACGATTTGTTTCAACGACGACTGGATTCCAGGGCGATGTCGGTTCCTTTAGACCGATACGATTCAGTGTTTTTAAATCGATTCAGTGACTTTTTAGCCGGAAATTCAGACTGAAATAAATACCCGGATACCAGACCGTGCAGGTCAAGTTTTCTATACATCCCTGTTGCTTTTTGTAAAGGAATCTGGTGTAAATTAATTATGGGGATAAACAACTGGAGCTGCAACGATTAATCGATTGTTAATGGATTATCCAAATAACCGACAGCTATTTTGGTAAGCGATTAATCGCTTCATTTAAAAATGTACTTATCCTGATTTTAGCCACTCAGATGTGACTTTTTAAATTTTCTTAGTCATCCATGAAAGCAGACCGATGAATCAATTGTGAAAATAATCGTTAGTTGCAGCCCTGCAAGCAACAATTCAAGGATTCACATTTTATCTGAACAAAGTGCAACCAACACTTCAGGTTGAATTAACAATGAATTAATTAACAGGTTCAATTTAACCAAGTTTGTGAGTAATTACGATAAAACATGACAAACTTTCATTTGGCATTCACTTGCCTAACCCAAGTAATTTGGCACCATCACATTTCGATGAAATTACATTTGCAGGTAGATAATAAAGTGAATGATTGTCCACAGGTATGAATGTGTTATGAATGTTTGTTTGTTTGTCTATATGCGCCCTGTGATAGACTGGCGACCAGTCCAGGGTGTACCCCGCCTCTCGCCCAAGGCCAGTTGGGGTAGGCTCCAGCATACCCACGACCCTAATAAGAATAAGAAGCATAGAATTATCCAAACGTCTGCACAGATGCTGTTAAAACCACCAGGAGGTGTCTGATCAGCAAGGTTTTAAAATAAGACAGACAGAGACACACGAGCACAGACTCCAGCATGTCAACAGTGGCTCCATCAGCTGATGCCCGCCCATTCCTGGTCCGTTCACGGCAACTCGGGGCAGTCTTACACCCAGAACACAACATGCACATCAGCATAACTTTAGGGTCGCTGCAAATTGAAGAACATGTATACCAGTGAAAATCCACCCCGTATCCTATGAAAAAGGACGGCCCAGTCAACAGGCATGACAGATTGATAGTTGGATCATAGGAATATAAATCGATACATGGATGTAGTGGATGAAGCGTTACACCCCTAATAGTCCTGAATGGGGCCAGTGTGATCGCTCACCGCACCAACAGACCAATAGCAAACATCAGTTCACTAAATGTGACAGAACCGGTCATTGAAACATCCAACAGAACGCTGACTGAAAGTCCAGAAGTGTAAATACAGTAGTTCAACACACCTGGCTTTTTCCAGCAAATGTCTTTATTACCATACGGTACCATTTAAACAGGCCCAGAATCCGAACTGAACTGGGAAAAGGGGCGTTTTGGCATGTTACTCCCACCACTGGGAACACTTTGCAGACCAAACTGAAAATGGTCTCCAGTCAAAGCTTTTGGTTCTGTTCTACACACTAGGCAGCAAGAAACCAATGAGCACTACTTGTATTTTTAATTGTCTGTTTTGTTTTTACTGTTTTATGTTTTTGTCTTTAGTCTTCTTGAATTTTGTATTTATTAGAACGTGTGCTGCTGACCTTTTGGTCAGGTCACCCTTGTAAATGAGATTCTGATCTGGTTAAATAAAGGTTTAATAAAAAAAAAACTAAAAAAGTCACTGACCATATGGTCAGAAACGCCGTCTCCCTGCACCACTCCTGGAACCTTTTTGACATCTACAGTATTTGGATCCAGGGGGCAATTCAATTCCACCTCTCCGGTAGGGTTGGGGCATCAAGTCTCCAGCATCGCTGGGGAGCTGGTTTTAACATTCTGGGGATCTTTCAAAATTCCACCAGGCCACTGGCCAGAAGAAATATCCTCCAACAACAACGAAAAAGAAGCGGCTTCAAAGTTCGGCTTAACTTTCGGGCTGTCGGCTAATTGCAACATTTGCAACACAATGAATTCTTGCAAAGAAGGATGCTAGACCAACATGATTCATGGTGTAGAAATAACTTGTTCTCCCGTCTTTGAGCTATGACTTTCTGTAAGCAGTGAGAATTGGGGACGTCGCACAAAGTGAAAAACTAAATGATGATCACGATGGCCGATGTGGAAGTTTGGTGTAAATAAAAGGTGGGAGCCACGAATGCAGGTTTACCCATGTACACAGCAGGCCTTTAATATCGGTGGTCCCCTACTGAAATTTTGTCCAACTTCACATGCATGAAAACACTTGGCTCCCTTCACCCTTGCACACTTTAGTTGGTTTAGTGTTCGCTCACTCTGCATTTTTGACTAAATATGTTCGGAAATTGAAAAATTAACAATGTCAGGAAATAACGAATAGCTTCCCCTCTCATTTATTTCTGTGCGTGTATTTTTCCTCTCATTTCAACAGTGGTTCGCGTCTTTGGTCCGCACAAGTGAAACAACCGCACCAGAGCTCACTTGCAAGTGGACAGAGACTCTGGGGGTGACAAAAAAAATAGTAGTATAAGTGCACACACCCTAGTCTACATTCTTGCAACCATCAAGCTGAAAACCAAACAAGTTGCAGGAATGTTGAGCAATCTCTGATGTCCATTAAAAGGGGTTCTGTCGTGACTTAAACATGTTCTATTTCATACTCATGTAGCTTAGCTGCAGCAACCACATCCTGCTGACACCAAGTCCCCGCACTTGCGGCTGGTGTTTTACTGTGTTCACCATCACCTTCCTCCTCTACCAGGACACACATGCAGTCCTTTTGTGTGACAAAGGTTGGGTGTAACTTGGTCAGAGCCGGAAATACTGCCACCTCCTTATTATTTTCTGTTTTATTGTCAATTACACGCCATGCTTTTCTTGATCCGTACAGATGTACGGTGTTACCGTCCTCAAGAGCTCAAACAGTCTGGTAGCCCCCACGTGAACCTTGGCTCAATGTTTACGTCTGTCTGGGTGCAAACATTTTGCTGTCTATGGATGTATCAGTCACCGGTTTTAGCGGCGTATTGTGTGGCGAGCGGCGGGGGATCAGTCATGTAGTAGACAACTGCCATGGCCACCTTTGTGGTCAGCCATGCGCGGAATGCCAGATATGTGTGAGGGAGCGTCTGTGATGAGAGTTGTAGGCCTGTTGTGTTGAGATGTGCATCTGTTGTGTTGACTGTGGTGAGATGTCGCCCCACAGGTTTACACTGGCTTGTTTGTCTCTCGGGTGTTTGCACATTCTGCTTACCTTGGTGCTTTTGATCTGCATAGGGCCCGACGATCCATTCGGGTCCCATTTTTTGCAAGGGGGCGCCAAGTCAGCTCGATGCCCGCTTTCATCAGAATTCACCTATGGGTGGTGTGTGTACAAGTTTGAGCCCAGCCTTAAACATTTTTTAAATTTTGTTTGTAATAATATAAGTTATAGAACAATTTAACCAATGAAATTGTGCACCAATTTGGTATTGCGTGTCAGACATTTCATACCTTAAGTGCTTTATTTGTATGTTGGCTGTTTTAACAACCTTCATTTACTCATTTGCCTGCAATTTATATTCTTAATGCAGATGAGTACAATTTCCGTTGAACTTTATGATGATAAATATGCAAATGACACCAGTTTACAGCAGTGTTTCTGTGGTTTAGAGCTTCCCAAAACTGTAATGTGACCTAAGCTTTGCAAAGAGTCGCCCGCACCAAAGTTGATCATCTACACAAAGACAATTCATTTCATTTCTTCTTCCTGCAGTTCTTCACTGACGGGACAACCAACAAACTGGTGGGCTGCTATATGGAGGACAGCCCAGAAGACGTGGTCTTGGTCAGAGTATACGGGAACAAGACTGAGCTGATCGTCGACAGAGATAACGAACTTAAAAGCTTTCAGGTAGAAGTTTCATTTTTCTAGAGTATCAAACCAGTTTCCAACTGTTGACTTTGAATGTCGTTTCCCCACCAGGTGCTGCATGCAAATGGATGCGCTCCTCGCCTGTACTGCACCTTTCAAAATGGCATCTGTTATGAGTTCATGCAGGGGGATGCTCTTGGGACACAGGACGTCAGGGATCCTTCTTTACTTAGGTTGGGAATTGACTGCACAGATTTAGCTCACGAGTGTCTCGGCTTTTGGTCGTTTAAAACCCAACATCAGCGATTAGCTGTGTGAGAAATTAGCATTCAGTCCTATGATTGCCCTCAAATGAATAATTTGATGTTAAGACCTTCCAGCATTTCGCTCAAAGCATGGATGTATTTCCGCTTGTTTATACACAGTAATTATGACCATGGGCAAATGAGAGAACATTTAAAACAATCATTTAACTTTGTATAGTCATTTCTTGCCAAAAAAGTTTGAAATAAATCATAATTGCAGAATATGAATATGCTTGTAATGCACATGTATATTATGACTATTGAATGTAATTTGGCTTGAATGGGATCATATTAACATTTACATGCACGCGTCTTCCTGCAGACTTATAGCCAAAGAGATGGCTCGTATCCACGCCATCCACGCACACAATGGATGCATCCCGAAACCCAACCTCTGGATTAAAATGAGGAAATACTTCTCACTTGTGGCCACCGAGTTCACGGACCAAGCCTCCAACATCAGGTGAGATGATGCGTTGATGCTGCTGGGATTGATCAAGGAAGTACTTCATTACCACGCTCCCATGTCCCTTGCAATTAAATGTGGGTGTGTGGCGGACAACCATCGCATTAATGTGGTGTGTCATAATCTCGTTCTTTTTCAAATCTATTTCATATTGTCCAAGAACAAAAACAAAGGTGTTTATCTGTTTTTTGTCCGTTTCTGTTCAAAATAACTTGAAAAGCTCTGATTGGATTTAGATGGAATGTTCAGGAATAGTCAAATGGAATACGGAAGAACTGATTACATTTTGGAGGCGATCCGGATCACTGTCTGGATCCAGGATTATTTTTTTTAAGGATTCTTTAACATAGCGAGATTTTTGGCATTTGTAAACATAACACCACAAAAGATAGACAAAGAACTTGAGGAAAAAATGCAGGACCCATCCAAAGCAAATGTAGGATTATTATTTAGGTGTGAATCACTATATGGGGGGAAGGTCTGCGCTCTTCTAGTACGCACAATTTTTTCCTTACCACTCTTTAGCTCTCTCGCATCACAGCGATCGCCATCTGCGCATGTAAACACTGATACGCGTGCACAACAATGCACAGGCGGCAGCGGGCAGTGACGCAACGGGAGAGGAAGTACCTGCGAGCGAGGTCTGATACTTTGACATTTTTGTGATGCAAATGTATTACGTGTTTAAATGGCCCCGCCAACTTTCCTCATCACTGAAATTGGAATCACGGTTATGCACTACACTGCTCATGGGGATGTCATACAACCTCATGTCAAAAAAATCCAAACTATCCTTTTAAGGCTGATGCCTTGATAGCATTGGCGCTTGCATTAAGCCTAGCTTGATGCTTGTGTAATTGGAACAATCAAACCAATCCGGATTCGGGCGGCAGGGCAGCAGATGTTTGCTTAGCTCAGCCTATAAAGCCACTTTATTGTTTTCCGTAGTAACGGCAACAGCTTGTTTCCAGGATAGATGCGCAAAGAGCAGACGCTTGCTGCACAGCTGCATGAAGCTGAGAAAATATATAACCCCCGTGCAAGGTAAGGCGTACCAGGTGCCTAATCAAGACATGCATGAGTGTCAGTCCCTCAGGGAGTTGAGCGAGGACACGGGTGAGGAAAAAGAACCTGCTTAGAAGGGAATGCCGTTGTATATAGGTGTAACTATGATTAATTCCCGTAATCCTATTACAATTAGCTCAAGTCTCCACTCAACGGTCTGTGTAACCATAGTAGTTATTGACACACGTTCGCTTCATAACAAGATTTTATGGACTCCATATTTTTGCTGTATCTAGAATCCAGAAGGAAGTGCCTAGCAAGGCGGTGCTGGAGCAGGAGATGGTGTGGATGAAAGAGCATCTCTCCACGCTGGGTTCGCCTGTGGTGCTCTGCCACAACGATCTGCTCTGCAAGAACATCATTCACAACAGCAAAGAGGGTATGCACGGTGCGGGGATGCAGTGTAGCACTGACACCCTTTCTGTGTAAACAGAGAATCTGAACCTTTACTAAATTAGCTCGTACTTTTCAGCGTTGGAGTCGCTTGAACTCCTCTTTTTATGTTTGGGCACGTGTTCAAAATATGTATTTTACACAGACTTTCCAATCCGGCTCATCTTTGTATAATTTGAGCAAGTTACTAGTGAGAATCCATGCATTAAATGTGTTTCTTTATATTTCAGCCTAATGAGTGTTATAGTGACGTTGTTACTGTCAATTGGTGATGACCTCCAGTTGCGTCATCAAGAGGATGTCATCTTCAATGTTTGTCCAGTTCCTTGATGTGTTTGACAACAAGTACTTTGGTTTCCTCCTGTCCTTTGTCTGTACTGTACAAACTGACCTTGAAACTGAAACCAGGAAAATGCAACAAATCGGAGAGCTGTGGGGCATGCGAGTGTATTCAAGAGTCAAATTGCACGATGAGTATGATATATTTGGATATATTGGCAGGTTTACACTAACAATGAAAGTACACCCTGCTTCTCCCGAGGTCAAAATGTTCTAAACTAGCCTTCTAGTATTGGTACATCATCATATATGAAGTTAATCATATGCCACCTGGATGGCACTCGGGCTGGCAATTGCCTCCGCAGGCTCTGATTACATGTTCTTGATTATATTACATGAGGTTCATTAGCTGATTGACCGGGCCTCTTCTTTTGCTACATGGAATGGAGGAGAAATGAAAACTGAGTAGTACGCCTTTATTTGCAAGATGGCGGCTGCGCTTCAAAGCGTGCTTGAAACGAGCTCGCTAATCATAGCTGGTAGTTAACTGACGCGGAGGCCTTCCTATGGCACATGCTGAACATGTCAGTCATTTTCTCAATTTCATTTGCAAACGAGCATGTAGCACACGGGTGTGAAAACCAGTTTAGCCAATGGGAGGGCATTACTGAACCAGTCGTGAGCCACCGCTCTGACAGCAGTGTTAAAGATATTAAAACTCCAAAATGAATTTTTGCTGCTCCGTCGCTGACTGTCTCCTTGTTTTGTTTTGCAGCTCATGTTCGCTTCATAGACTACGAATACTCCAGTTACAACTACCAGGCCTTCGACATCGGCAACCACTTCAACGAATTTGCAGGTTGGCAAGCCTTTTTACTGTTTAGTCTGTCCATGACAGCACAGATGAAGATTACAAAATAAATTGAGAAATTGTACTTATTCTTTGCCCAAATTAGGCATTAAAGTCCTAAAAATGACTACTTGAACTAACTAAATGGAGTTGAATAGAAATACAAGGCAGAATGAGCATTGTAATTGTGAATGTAGTACTGTATTCAACATTGGCCACTAGGTGTCAGTAATTGTTTGGTGAGACGGGCACTAGATCATCGCTTAGGTACCCTAGGGAGCATATTTACTGTGACTTCACTCAAGCGGGAATTTTTTTACGATTTAAATGGCTCAAATACCCTTATTTTGTCTACAATGTTGGATAGTACGAGTGTTAAGCCATTCAAAGCCGCCATTGTAATACACGAATGTATTGTAATGGCGGAAAAACACTGTCCAGAAAAAAAACAAGCAACTGCTAACGTGTGAGTCGGTTATCTTATGTCTATTTTCTCAGATTTTATCTACTATTTTGGTAGTACAAACGTAAGGTCACTATGTGGGTGATAATGTTAAAAAACAAGTTTAGAAGATTGTAAACGGGTTTTCTACGCCATAACTACGAAAATATTCAATGTATTAATATTGAATCTTAGTTTTCACAAAACCTTATCACGTTTAATCTGGAATCAGCTAAGCATGATAGACGAGGGACGATTGCATAAGGCATCCACAAGACGTGGTCAAAGATGCTGTGAATGAGTAGCCAGTAATGCTGTATTAATATTCAGTGAGACACACAAGCATCAGACTTGATTGCCAAAACAACAGGCTTTTATTGCAGGTTTGGATCACCTTGCAACAGTAATCCCTAATAAAAGCACGGGCTACTGTTAGGGCTGTAACCCATGCCAAGCTATAACTCAAATCTGCACCTCAGACGTCACTTCCTAACCGCCTGATATTCTGCAGTCCTCGCACCGGAACACTTTTACAGCTTCTCAAGTTTCATTTACATCTTAAATGGCTTATTTTCTGTTATTATGTCGATCAATACGTGTGTAAGGGTGACTATAGGGCTGTTGTTTCATGTCTAGAGGACTATTATCTTAATAACTGTATTTAGAAGATCCCAAACAGGCGTTTTTAAATTAGGAATCCTACTTTGCAAAAATTCACTTATTGTCCTGTGCTTCATTATTAACCCCGGTAAACAAACAAGGTATTATTGTCTGTCAGTGAGTTCATGGCGGAACAAAAAGCAGGCATTTTCTAGGTGAGTCAAGCAGCTCGGCAATATTACCATCTCCCAACCCTCCACCACTAAAAAAAAAAAAAAAAAAAGAGCCCTAGAACATGTCTGATGTATAAAATGTTGATACTAATTCAACAGAACATTTCATCTGTTATCAGATTTAATGCTTGTGCTTGGTTTTCATAAGGTGTGTGTGTGTGTGTGTGTGTGTGAATAGGCATGGCAGAGCTGGACTACGAACTGTATCCAAGTCGGGAGATGCAGATGGACTGGCTGAAATTCTACCTGCAAGCGTACAAACTTTTCACCAAGAAAACCGAGGAGGTCAGCAGCCAGGAGCTGGAGACGCTCTACGTGCAGGTCAACAAGTTTGCTTTGGTAAGGAAGACGACTTTTTATGCGTGCATTCATACACACACACACGCAACTTAAATAAAACCCAATGTCTCTTTTAAGGCTTCTCACTTCTTTTGGGGTTTCTGGGCCCTCATCCAGGCAAAATACTCCTCCATTGACTTTGACTTTCTCGGGTAAGTAGACGTCTGAGTGTTTGAAAAACAAGTCGTATACATGCTGCTATTTGCAGAACCTAAGGAGAAGCTAAATTTCTGCGTGTGAAACACTCGCATGCACCCAACCTGCCTTTCTTGCTTGGTAGATTCCACTTTATGTAACACAACCCTAATGACATGACATGTGACACAATCTAATTGATACTAATAATTAGGCATAGCAAGAGAAGGTTGGGACATGTCCAGAGGAGAGATAGTGAACATGTTGGTAGAAGGATGCTGAGTTTTGAATTGCCAGGTAGGAGGCCTAGAGGAAGAGCAAATAGGAGGTTTATGGATGTAGTGAAAGAGTACATGAAGGTAGTTGGCGCAAGAGAAGAGGATACAGAAGACAGAGTTAGATGGAGGCAATTGATTCGCTGTGGCGACCCCAGAAGGGATAAGACGAAAGCGAGAAGAAGAAGAATTAAGGCACAAGTAATTTTCGACTTCGAAAGACTAGTGTTTGCATGTAATAGCAGGTGGCAGTCTTGAGCACTCCGAGATGGGTTAGGGCTTCTTTTTCCGATGGCCGCCTCCTCGGAATGGCAATAATATGGTGAAGCAACAAGGGGAAAAAGCCGTACCTAAAAATTACAGGAGTCAGAAGGGAGCCATAAAGAATAACACCACAAATGTACTGATGTCAATTAGACCTTTTTTAATCTTGTATTTGATCTAATCCACCAAAACACATTTTCTTTACTTTTTTAAATATAACATTGAATGATGTTGTCATCCCTCGCCACTTTGTGCTTTGAATTTCACTCAACACATTTGTGCAAAATATAACAATAATGCATGCTGTATTATAAATCCAAACACTTGCATATCGAAGCTATTGCTACATGTTCTTGTACTAGAACAGTACGTAAAAACTGTGCAAGAAGGAACTCTCCCATTGCCAGCATGAGAGTGTAGTCTATTTATGCCTCATGTCTTCTTCTATATTGGGTAATGGGAGTGTAAAGGTTGCTATAGGGCTGCTTCACATCTGGAGAGCTCTCATAATGCTACTAAAATACAATTCCACACCGGTCACTATGTATACTATGTTGGGTAATAAGAGTGTAAAGGTGAGTGTAGGGGTGTTACTTCTCATCAACGGTGCTCTAATGACGTTAAAACATATTTAGAAGGTTTTTATGCCTTAACTATCCATCCATCCATTTTCTTCCGCTTATCCGAGGTCGGCTAGCGGGGGCAGCAACCTTAACTACAAAAATATTAGTTTATCAGTATGGTTGATCACAGATGTACACCACGGCAGACTACAACCACATATTAAGTGAATGCCTCTCTGGCCCTGTAAATAAAAAGTGGCCATCAGTGTGTCTCCTGGGTTTGCTTTGTGGTGGGTTCTGTACCGACAAGTGTGACTCTCATGCGGCAGTTAGTTGTCTATAAACCCTTACCTTTTACAGTATTAGGGATGTCCAATATTATACAATAAGGCGATATTGTTCAACTCTCAGTTTTCCGATATCAAGCGATATCGTATGTGTAACACCACATATGAATTGGCACATATGTTGTGAAGCTAATGGATACAGCGTCAGCAATTAGCTCGTCGTCGTGTCTGTAAGCATTGCACAACACTGCAGAGGAGTCTCACGCAGATACTACCGCGTCCGCCAGCCGCTATTTACGCGTTTTTACACACATAATGAATGAACGCGTTGGCAAATGATGCTCTCAACACAACATTGTAATGGCCAAATCATGCAGTCTATGGGCCAAATACTATCAAAGGTGTTAAGTCTTACCTGTGAGAGGTTTTTTCCCCTGGGATTTGGTTTTGCCAGTCGTACACTTCCCATATAGCATATGAATCTTCTCCGCTCTGGCGCTTCCCATACCCAGTATGGCTGCGACGCTGACATACTGCTCAGCGCTCGATGCGGCGTCTACATGTTTCTGTCTATCCCCTCACCGTTAGCGGTGTTTTGACAAACCCTGTTAAGGCGAGCGGACTCGCTGCCGCACGCACACGGGGGTTCAAAGTCGTCTTCTTCTTTTCCCTTTGGCTTATCTCTGCTTATCTAAAACTCCTCAACTTTGCTCGGGAACACGCCCACAAAAGTTGCTCAGATTGAAGTTACAGATGTCCGCCATCTCCTGGTGTAAAGTATTAAATACATGCGGCATCATATCGGCAGTTGCGACTTTTGTGCTTATCAGTTTGCATTATAGAGGGGAAAAAACGATACCGATATTGCACTTTTATGGCAATAATATCGGATATATTGGTGTCTGGCAGGTACGCCGTGTTGCGTTTCAACCAATACTTCAAGATCAAGCCTGCAGTGATGGCCTTACAGATTCCAGAGTGACCAGACGGAAGGACGTGCGGCCTTCTTCTCTTGGGGCCACAGCACACATTTGGACCACCACTTATTCTACATGGCACTTTTCTCTTCAGAAAGCCTTAAAATCTCCTTCATTCCTCCTCTTTGTCACAAGTCTAGCTCAACAACACCTGAGATGAGCGTGTGTGTGAGAGAGTTCCTGCTTGTGTGTGTTTGTCTTAAAACACTGGATTGTCTTGCTTCCAGGCAACTGAGCCCGAGTCCGGGCTTGGGGAGAGATCTCGCCGGCTGTAAATCATCATAAATCGGTAGTGAGCTTCTCGCGTGGTTGCGTCAATGCTAACTCCTAACGACAGAAAACTGCAGCACCTCCGTGTTCCGTAGCGTCTTCAGTGCGCTACCAATCAGTGCCTCACCAGCCGTTGAGAAGTAGTGGAACGTAAACAACAAATGCATTTGGGTGAGAATCCAACACTCTGTAATACCACAGGTGGTGTGGTGCTTTTCACCGTTTAGCTGCTACTTCTCAGTATGTCCTTTAGAAAGACTCGCCATCTTTGGGGATTCTGCAAAACAAAAGCTTGTGGACGACAGTGTGTGCGTTTGTGTGTGCGTATTTATTTCTAAATGGAATGTCTCAGGTTCAGTTTTGGGATGCACTACATTGGATGAGACTTATCTGACTGCCCACCCCTCCAACGCCACCTCCTTGACTTTTATGGTTGCCTCGCGCCGCTCTGTTGAACTTTCCATCTGAAGTTTCCGGAGCTCATGGAAAATGACCACCTCAGAAAGAACACTTTCCATTCTCAGACGAACTCCTTTTAAAAAAAAAAAAAAACATTCCCGCATCACACACACCCACACACACGCCTTTTATCAGGAAATAATCAATACAGATCAGCTTGGATTTGAATGCAATCGCTAGGAAAAAAAATGTCTGCGCTTTGTATCTTAATAGTCGCTGTTAGCGCATTTATTTATGTCTGCCTTTTTTGGGTTCATTCTGGACCTTCAAAACGAGTCTCAAGAGAAGCTTGAAAGAAAGGCAAGTTGATCCGATGGGTTGAATCTTGGGATGCAGGACAGCACTGCGGTGTTTGAAGCGTAAGCGGTTTGCCAGAGACCTCAGTCGTGTCACACCGGCTGCTCAGCGCGTGAGCCCGAATACAGTGCACCGTGCCGGGTTCCTCCCGCTCTATACTCTGGTTCTCCTGATAGTAGTGATGTCATGATATTTCATTAGGACAGGTACAGATGGTCAAATCTAAATTTTGACCCACTTAAATCGAAATGATAAACAGATTGATCTTGAAAAGCAAAAAGTTATCGGTTTGAAAAAAGATATTGTGCATCTCTAGTTGAAACAAGGATTTTTATCTAACGGTGTGTTCACACTTGTCATTTTTGGTTGGGTTCAAACAGACCTCTAGCCTTCTAGTTGGCGAAACCCAACCCGGGGCCGGAACAAACGAGCTTGACTTGGCCTGCTAGGGAAACCAACTGCACTAAAGTCACCACCTAGCCCAAAAATAAACAGTAATAATAAAACGGATACAAATATTACAAAACAACCCAATGATAACGCCAAAGACCACCAAGCATCGCTTTTACCTTTTTGATCCGCACTAATGTACCCAACGAGTGTGAACGCCACGTAAAGCACTGGACCAAGCCTTTGCACTAAAGAAACCAACACCAGAATGGACCTCATTTATTCATTCCGGGCATTTATAGCAAGCGTGAGCAAATGTGCACATAGGAGTGCACACTGACCGACGTTTAAAAGTCACGATCACCACGCTCGCCTTGAAAAAGTCTACTTCCTGCCCGCACTAGACATGTCTTCTCTTCGGATGTTCTCTCAGCAGTTACGTTACATGACAAACATCCCCGGAGTACATGATATGCAGCATTCTAACCTGTCTTGTACGGTAACTGCAGAAATGTTTTCTACGTTGAAATCCACTCCATATGGATAAAAAAAAAATTATTTATCTTCATTATTGCACTGACAGTCATGTATTTCTGACCACATAAAGGTGGTTTTGCTTTACGGGGGGGGGGTATCAGGTGACAAATTCCGTTTGGGTAACTAAGCAACACTCCTCGCATTAGTGGCAGTCTTTTTGGGGATTTTAAGATTTGGTCAATTGTCTTTGCACGCATGGTAGGATCTCACTGAAACGGTTAATTTGCGTGCGTTGGAGTTCATGTGTGGATGTGGTTGCTTTGAAGATTCACTGTACAGGTAAATGTATTGTTTTCCCTGTGTGTTCTTTTGGGGAGGAGGGGCACAAATGGCTAAAGATGGTGTGCAGGGAAACAAATGCACCCATGAACCTCTTCAAGATGAAGGATGTAAAATAGTGTATGAAATACTGTGAAAATGCTTGTGTACAGTGATCCTTTTACTGTAGGACTTGCAAGATGTATTTAACTATTACTTTGTCTGCTACTTATTAAAATATGCAAAAAAGAATAAAGTGCATTTGAGTTGTTTTTGTATGTGTTATCCTTCACCACACTACATGCGCACACAATTATTGCCGTAAATATTTTCCACACCATTCTCTCTCTATCTTTTAACTTGGTGATGTGTGACACCAGATTTTTTGGATTAAATTACATCCATCCATTTTCTTCCGCTTAGCCGAAGTCGGGTCGCAGGGGCAGCAACCTAAGCAGAGAAGCCCAAACTTCCCTCTCCTCTGCCACTTTGTCCATCTTTTCCCGGCGGATGTTGAGGCGTTTCCAGGCCAGCTGAGAGACATAGTCTCTCCAATGTGTCTTGCGTCTTCCTGTAGGCCTCCTACCAGTTGGACGTGCCCTGAACACCTCCCCAAGAAGGCGTTTGGGAAGCATTCTAACCAGATGCCCGAGCCACCTCATCTGGCTTCTCTCAATGCGGAGGAGCAGCGGTTCTACTCCCGAGTCTCTGCCGGATGACAGTGCTTCTCACCCTATCTCTAAGGGAGAGACCAGCCACCCTGCGAAGAAAACTCATTTCGGCCGCTTGTACCCGCGATCTTGTCCTTTCGGTCACTACCCAAAGCTCATGACCATAGGTGAGGGTAGGAATGTCGATCGACCGGTAAATTGAGAGCTTTGCCTTTTAGCTCAGCTCTTTTTCACCACGACAGACCGGTGAAGAGTCCGCATCACTGCAGACGCTGCACCAATCCGCCTGTCCATCTCGCAGTCCAACCTTACATCACTCGTGAACAAGACCCCGAGGCACTTAAACTCCTCCACTTGAGGCAGGACCTCATCCCCGACCCGGAGATGGCACTCGACACTTTCCCGGGCGAGAACCATGGACTTGGACTTGGAGCTGCTGATTCTCATCCCAGCCACAAACCGATCCAGTGAGAGTTGAGGGCCATGGCTCGATGAAGTCAACAAGACCACATCATCTGCAAAAAGCAGAGACACAAACGGACAGTCACCAAACCGAAACCTCTCAACGTCCTGGCTGCGCCTAGAAATTCTGTCCATGAAAGTAGTGAACAGAATTGGTGACAAAGGGCAGCCCTGGCGAAGTCCAACCCTCACTGGAAACGGGTCTGACTTATTGCCGGCAATGCTAGCCAAACTCTGACACCGGTCATACAGGAAACAAACCACCTGGATTAGGTGGTCCGATACCCCATATTCCCGGAGCACTCCGGACAGTATTCCCCGGGGAACACAGTCAAATGCCTTCTCCGAGTCCACAAAACACATGTAGACTGGTTGGGCAAACTCCCGTGCACCCTCAAGGACCGTGACGAGAGTATAGAGCTGGTCCACAGTTCCACGCCCAGGACGAAAACCACTCTGCTCCTCCTGAATTGAATTTATTTTATTCAAAATCAAAACAAGTCATTCCAAACAACTACAGTAAACTCAACACAATAAATGAATGTAAAGGAGCAGAAAGAGGAACAGTCTTATAACTGAATCCGAGATTCGACTATCCGGCGTATCCTCCTCTCCAGAACCCCTGAATAGACCTTACCGAGAAGACTGAGGAGTGTGATCCCACGATAGTTAGAACACACCCTGCGGTCCCCCTTCTTGAAAAGCGGGACCACCACCCCGGTCTGCCAGTCCAGGGGCACTGACCCCGACGTCCATGCGATGCTGCAGAGTCGTGTCAACCAAGACACACCCACAGCATCCAGGGCCTTAAGGAACTCTGGGCAGATCTCATCCACCCCTGTGGCCCTGCCACCCAGGAGCTTTTTGACCACCTCAGTGACTTCAGCCCCAGAGATAAACGAACCTGCCTCAGAGCTCCCAGGCATTGCTTCAATGTTGGAAGGCGTGTCAGTGGGATTGAGGAGGTCTTCAAAGTATTCCCTCCACCAGTCCACAACATCTCGATTCGAGTTCACCAGCACACCGTCCACACCATACACGGTGTTGACTGTGCAATGCTTTCCCCTCCTGAGACGGCGGATGATGGTCTTTGAAGCCATCCAGAAGTCGTTTTCCATAGCCTCTCCGAACTCCTCCCTTGTCCGGGTTTTTGCCTCAGCGACTGCCAGAGCTGCAGACCGCTTTGCTCTCCGGTATCTGTCAGCTGCCTCCAGAGTCCCATGGGCCAAAACGACCTAATAGGAGTCTCTTTGTTCAGCTTGACGGCATCCCTCACCACTGGTGTCCACCAACGGATTCTGGGATTACCGCCACGACACGCACTAACCACTTTACGGCCACAGCTCCGATCAGCCGCATCGACAATGGTGGCACGAAACATCGCCCACTCGGGTTCAATGTCTGCTGCCTCCCTCGGAACATGGTCAAAGCACCCGTAGGTTGGAGTTGAAACTCTTTCTGACAGGAGACTCTGCCAGACGTTCCCAGCAGACCCTCACAATGAGTTTGGGTCTGCCAGATCTGACTGGCATCCTCCCCCACCGTTGGAACCAACTCACCACCAGGTGGTTATCGGTTGACACTTGCGCCCCTCTTTTCACCCGAGTGTCCAAAACACGTCCGACGACACAACCACAAAGTCAGTCATCGAACTGCGGCCCAGGGTGTCCTGGTGACAAGTGCACATGTGGACACCCTTATGCTTGAACATGGTGTTAGTTATCGACAATCCGTGACGAGCACAGAAGTCCAATAATAAGACACCTCTCTGGTGCCGTTCCTCCTAATCACACCTCTCCAGGTCTCACTGTTACGGCCAAGATGAGCGTTGAAATCACCCATCAGAATAAGGGAATCTCCCAAAGGGGCACTCTCTAACACCTCCTCTAAGGACTCCAAAAAGGGCGGGTATTCTGAACTACTGTTTGGCGCATAAGCACAAACAGTTAGGACCCGTCCCCCCACCCGAAGGTGTAGGGAAACAACCCTCTCGTTTACCGGGTTAAACTCCAACATGCAGGCTTGGAGCCGGGGGGGGGGGGCAACAAGAATTGCCACCCCTCCCCGTCGCCTCTCATTGCCGGCAACATAAGAGTGGAATGAAGTCCAGCCCCTCTCGAGAGGACTGGTTCCAGAGCCCTTCCTGTGCGCTGAGGTGAGTCTGACGATATCTAGCCGGAGTTTCTCCAACTCACGCACCAGCTCAGGCTCCTTCCCGCCAGAGAGGTGACATTCCACGTACCGACAACTAGCTTCTGTAGCCGAGGATTGGACCGCCAAGGCCTCTATCTCCAACCGCCACCCAGCTCTCTTTGGACCCGACCCCGTAGGCCCCTCCCACGAGTGGTGAGCTCATGGGAGGGGGGACCCACGTTACCTTTTCGGGCTGTGCCCGACGGGGCCCCATGGGTGCAGGCCTAGCCACCAAATGCTCGCCTCATGCCTCACCTCCGGGCCTGGGTCTAGAGGGGGGCCCGGTGACCCGCGTCCGGGCGAGGGAAAACAAAGTCCATTGTTATTGTGCATTATTGGGGTCTATTGAGCCACTCTTTGTCTGGTCCCTCCCCTAGGACCTGTTTGTCATGGGTGACCCTACCAGGGGCATGAACGCCCCCGACAACGTACTTCCTAGGATCGTTGGGACATGCAAACCCGTCCACCACGGTAAGGTGGTGACTCAGGGAGGAGTGGATTAAATACGATACCGATTACTTTTGGCATTTTTTTCCCTGATACTGACATATATATATATATTTTTTTTTTTTTACTTCAATACAAATATTGGTCATATTTTTCATAATTGTCATAAGAAATTGCATTGCCTCTACACAATGTAACCCAAATGGTATAATTGCTAAAAGACAAAGATGTCCGCTTCCAAAATCATATTTTTCATGTTTTTAATCAACCTCTGTCCCATCTTCGTCGCTCATCTATGACGTCATCGACCGGCGCAAAAACACGCCGAAAACGATTGGAAATGCATATAAACGAATATTTAAGGTTACTTTTACCTCCACTGCAGACGTCTTCGAAGACACGACGTTGCAGCAAGACACCACACAGACGCCATCTTCCCAGGGTTTTGATAAAGATACTATCAGAATTGAAGAAAGGGAAGATGGCGTCTTGCTCCACGTTGTGTCTTTGAGAACACGCACTTCATGAATAACGTCGTCATTGTAGGTAAACGTAACCTTAAATGTTCGCGAATCCCCTTTGTTTGTCGTTTTTGGTCGTTTGGTTGTGTTTTATACATGTACAACTATGAAGAACGTGGTTTTTGTTAACGTTTTTGAGAGTCAACCACTGATGACGCCATTGACGGGTGACGTTCGGTTGCGGTCGCCATTTTGTCAGCAAGCTAAGAACGCTAACAAGACGTTTTGTAATAAAGGGAATAAATTAAAAAGCACATTTGTACTCACACGCTGTATTAGTAACACCACAAGACACAATTGTATGCACGCCGAGGCAAAATACGGCAATAATTTCCCACGGTTTTGACAGTCAACCACTGATGACGCCGTAAACGGGCGACTACTTTCGGTTTCGGTCGCCATTTTGTTAGCAAGCTAAGAATGCTAACAAGACGTTTTGTAAAAAAAAAAAGTATACGTTAAAAGCACCGTTAGACTCACACGGTGTGTTAGTAACACCAGAAGACAAAAATATATGCACGCCGAGGCAAAATACGGCAATAATTTCCCACGTAAACCGATAAACACGCTAACCGGGGCGGGAGCTAACCAAAACTCTACTGTACTTTTGTGAACTTGTAGTATTTATTTGTTCATTTGTACAAACTCAAGCATGAGTTGCAATTCATGCTCAAAGACTAGATAGGACAGCTCTCGTCCAACTGTTGTATTCAAAACAGTACCGTCTTGTCAATGTAGAAGAAGGGGTGGTGGAGAAAGGCAGCTCAATACTGGGATCGCCATAAGTGCGCTAATCGATTTGGGACAGCACTACCTTGTGAACTAAGCGGACAGTGTACACAGTACGCCCACGGAAATGTCAAAAATGTCCTCTCCTCTCGTAGGCCCGATCTGTGCCTTTGTCATCACATGCAATGGACTCGACAAACGGAGCTCGATGTTGAACTTTTCTCCATTTTTCCTGCCAAAAGTGTGTGGATGATGTCATGAAAGAGGCCATGTAGAAAGGGCCCAAAAAAGCCCTTTTACTGCCTGCAGAGGAGTGTTAATCCACTGGAGGGCAGAATACATGTATCTGCTCGTATACAACAGGTTTTTACGGAAAATATTGATCACGTTGATAAATTGGAGGTCTCTGAAACTGGCGTAGCAAATATGATACAAATGGTTATACATGGTTAAAAACTGATATGTAGTATTGTAGTCTCTAGGTGGCAGTAATGACATAAACACAGATGGGACATTACCTTACTGTACATTACATTAACACAGCATGTCATCAGCCATGGAGTGGAGTAGGGGGGAAAAAAAGTTCTCCCTCCCATCCCGTGTGGAAGTGGTAAGTTTTTGGCTTTTGAAGTTTAGAAAACTGGTTAGCCCGCCAACTATCGTCCGCCTCGAGTCAAGAATGTGAGTGTGAAGACTACAGGGGTGTTATTTCATGTCTACAGGGCTAAGTATAAATATAAAATTAAAATATGTATATATAAAATATCAAATGTTTATTGAAATAATATATAATAATGACCGCACGGTGGATGAGTGGGTAGCATGTTGGCCTCACAGTCAGGAGGTTCAGGGTTCGAATCTCTGTTGGGCGTCCCTGTGTGGAGTTTGCATGTTCTCCCCGTGCGTGTGTGGGTTTTCTCCGGGTACTCCGCTTTCCTCCCACATTCCAAAAACATGCATGTTAGCTTCATTGGCCGCTCTAAATTGTCCATTAGAGTGTGAGTGTTTGTTTGTCTATATGTGCCCTGGGATTGACTGGCGACCAGTCCAGGGTGTACCCCGCCTCCCGCCCAAAGTCAGCTGGGATAGGCTCCAGCATCCCCACGACCCTAATGAGGACAAGCGGTATAGAAAATGAATGAATGAATGGATTTATTTTTTTTCTCCAAGAATAAAACCCACAAAACAGTGAAATGTACAGCTTTAAATTACACAAGCTCTTATAAAACAAAATAAAGTCTCTTTCTATATTTACATCAGCCGGGGGAACCGCCAAACACTCAGTAGTACGTCTCCAACAAAATACAGAAAAAGGTTTCCCTCTGGTATCCTTTTCCGCGTGGCGTGACTTACGACGAGTCCCGACCCGGAGTTTTTTGTCAATCTTGCGTTGGGGTTGGGGCGGCGGGGGGTGGTTGTACTGCATGGTTTCTTTTACATTCACGACGGGGCGAACACACACATACCTCAAACTAGATGAACTCGCTTTGCTTCAAGAAAATGAAGAATACGCGTCCGGTTTTGGTTGTCGGCATCGACCCAGAACCTTTTGACTGCCAGAAAGTGCTGACGTGGAGCCTAGTGCAAGTCTAATGCTGCAAGGTACTGTGCTGGCATGCAAAATTGGATTTTCTCCCAGTAGCATTACCATTGACTTGATTTGATGTCTATGGAATAACACATGACAATAATAATAATAATAATATGCCAACCTACTGGGTGATCAGTCACTGAAGAATGCCCAGTTGGACTCATTTTAAACTTCTTCCCCAAAACAAGCGCTTAATGGTTTACCGAAACATTTCAGGTGAAAAAAAGAATGAAAAAGATACACATCTGTACAGATAAATGTATGTGTGAAGAGACGTTTGCATGGCAACATTATCCAGAGAAGCAAACAGGACGTATAAAACAAAAAAGGCAAGGCTGCGTGCTCAGCCTGCAAACTGGCTTTTGCCAGTGAAGGTCAATGTAAAGAAAATTACATTTTGAAAAAGAAACGGCGTATCATGGCCACATAAAAAAAAAACACGCGTAGGACTTTGAGATTAAAAGTTGTCATTTTACGAACACGAACTTTGACCCAGGCCAAAGGTCACACTTGTGTTTATAGCTGTTTCGGACAGTGCCTGTTAAATGGAGTATTAAAATCATCAGATTTCGAGAATGAAGTCGTACATTTACGACCACAGCGCACATGTACGAGAAAGAGCTGGTCGCATTGGAGAGTAAAGTCGTAACTTCAGTTTATCGGCATTCCCTGCGACCGCCGCTTTGAAAAGGGGGCTTGTAACCTCGAAAATTACGACTTTAAATATTACATTTTTGTATGTGGCCCTGATACGCTGTCGTACATTACAGATGATTGTGCCTGTTGACAAACAATTCAAACCTAGCAATAGTCTGGTGCTTGTGTGTCTTACTGACACCTGGCGACTGGTGTACTGTATTACATATCATTCACAGGGTCTTTGAATGCATCCCCTGAATGCCTTATAGAGATGCATGTTTTTTCCCAAACTGATACGATACAGTACTGATAACTGATTTTTATACCTTTTTCTTTTTTTTTTTAAATCTAGATTTAAATGTAGTTTGTGCACACCTGGAGATAAAATTTGGATTTGACCAGCTGTACCTGATGATTTGTCCTAATCAAACATCATGACATCGCTATTACCACATGACTGCTATCAGGAGAACCAGAGGCCCGGCAAGGTGCACTGTATTCGGGCACACGCTCCGAGCAGCCGGTGTGTCGCCACGGAGGTCTCTAGCGAACTTATCGGCACTTATCGAAGGCCGTGGCGCTGGCGTTTCAGGAGGCTGATAAGGTTTTTTGTGCGCTTTAAGGGGAGCACCTGGAGCATCTCCAAGCAGGTGGTGCAACTAGCACGCCAAATGTCTTCCTCGGAAAGTGAATGTTTGTTTACGTCACAGGCAGGAGGATAGAGGAGTGCTTGATTTGCTTACCTTCAGAGTGTTTGATTGGCTATGTGAGCTACTTTTTATGCTACCCTCTACATGTATTTCAGATCATTTGGCTGTTTTTATGCTGGGAAATATTTAATTGAGGCAAAATTTTGGACGAATAACTTGCCGTATTCAACCTCGAAACAGCGGGACTTATTCATGACTGTGTTTTGAAAAACAGCACACATGCTGTGTTGAGATACCCTGACTCCACCAGCAGGAGGAGGCACTGCCCCATGGGTAAGAAAGGCCTGCCCAGCTCCATCGCGTCCCAAACAGGTGAGAACATTCGCCGTCTCTTTTCAATCGGTCAGGAGCACCAGTTCGCCCTCACTCCTTTCCCCTCCGTCGCTTTCCTCTCCTTCGCTGTACGGCGCCTGATGGTCTCGCTCGCGCTCCTTCTGTCTCGGCCTGGGTAGAGAGGAGGGCGTCGCCCGGCCCTCCCCTCGATGCGACGTGGGCGGGGCCTGCGGCAGGTAATGCTCCAGTAGGGAAGAGTGGAAGGACATGGCCGCCACCGAAGAGCCCGCACCCCCCGGGTACAGGGCGTCGTTGTGCGCGTAGTGGATGGGCTGCGGTTCTGTTGGACTGAACAACAACATTTGTCATTTTTCTCGTTCCGAACATTAAAAAGCATCTCCTTAAACTCTTCTGATCCCGTTTGACTTTGTACATCAGGGGTGCCCCAAAATCAGTCATTTTACAGGAATTTATGGTGAAAAAATGTAGTAATTCATTTTTCAAAGGAGGTAATTTCACGAGAATAACATCGTAACAATATGAGAAAAAATAATGTTGAAGTTGAAATATTAAATAACAAACTGTTAAAAATGAGTTTTNCAGCTCCATCGCGTCCCAAACAGGTGAGAACATTCGCCGTCTCTTTTCAATCGGTCAGGAGCACCAGTTCGCCCTCACTCCTTTCCCCTCCGTCGCTTTCCTCTCCTTCGCTGTACGGCGCCTGATGGTCTCGCTCGCGCTCCTTCTGTCTCGGCCTGGGTAGAGAGGAGGGCGTCGCCCGGCCCTCCCCTCGATGCGACGTGGGCGGGGCCTGCGGCAGGTAATGCTCCAGTAGGGAAGAGTGGAAGGACATGGCCGCCACCGAAGAGCCCGCACCCCCCGGGTACAGGGCGTCGTTGTGCGCGTAGTGGATGGGCTGCGGTTCTGTTGGACTGAACAACAACATTTGTCATTTTTCTCGTTCCGAACATTAAAAAGCATATCCTTAAACTCTTCTGATCCCGTTTGACTTTGTACATCAGGGGTGCCCCAAAATCAGTCATTTTACAGGAATTTATGGTGAAAAAATGTAGTAATTCATTTTTCAAAGGAGGTAATTTCACGAGAATAACATCGTAACAATATGAGAAAAAATAATGTTGAAGTTGAAATATTAAATAACAAACTGTTAAAAATGATTTTTAAAAATTGAATATTATGCAAAAAAAGTTGTAAACATTTTTTAATACATTATACTGCTGTACTTTTGAGAATAAAGTCAAAATATAAAAATTTAAAAAAGTTGCAATTTTACGAGAATAACCCCGAAAAAAATGTTCTTATTTTAGCAGAAAAAGTTGAGATGTTAAAGAAAAAAAACGTTAAAAGTGGTAAGATTATGAAAAACACACAGAAAACAACCAATAAAGTTGTAATTTTTGTAACATTAGGTTGTGGAAAAAATGTGGAAAAAATGTGATGGGAGTAAAAAAAAAGAAAAATATTATCAGAAAAAAATCATTATTATGAGAAGAACATTTAAAATAGGTGGGAAATGTAAAAAGAAAGTGTTTCTGGAATTTTAAAGAATTTAGTCAAAATGTTAAAAGAAAAAAAATAGTGCAATTTGACAAAAACTACACTACAATATGAGCAAAAATAAGAAATAGTAAAGAAAAGTCTTCATTTTAAAAAGTCGTAATATTATTAAAAAAACACAGCTAAAGAAAGCTGTAATTTTTGGAAAATTAAGTTGAGGAAAAACATGAATAAAGTACAAAAATATTATGGGAATAAAGTCATATTCATGAGGAAAAAACATTCACAAGAAGAAAGTTGAAATAGTTGGAAATTCAAAAGAAATGGAAAAACCAGCAGGCATAAAGTAAAAAAAAAAAAATCATATTTTAAAAATATAAAAATGTATATATAATTTTTTAGAAGAAACTTATGAAGAGAAAACCTCTTTATAGTAGCATAAATGTGAAATAATTTATGAATAATCATTTTAATATCACATGAAGTCAAAAATGTAAAACAAAACATGAAAAATGGGGGAAGGGAATAACGGGGTTGATAGTAATAATATGCTTTCCCAGCTACAGTATATGACAAAGCTGAAATGCAGATTTTTCTTGAACTATGTCCTAACAAATCTACATGTGTTGCTTTGCAAAATATCAAAAGCGACCCGTGCAAGTAAGTGGCCCTCGGTGGAAAAAGTTTGGACACCCCGTTTGTACATGAAAGATGCTGAAAATAATCCCGTGGTGGCAGCGGTAGATTCCAGCAATCAGCTGAGTTCTACCTCCGTGTGTAGGTGGCCCGCTGCTCCTGTCGCCGACTCTTCATCATGGCTTTGTACTCGCCCACCCTCAGCCTGCGGCCCTCCACGATGCAGGTGCGTTTGGGCCGAGGTTTGTACTTGTAGTCGGGGTAGCGCTCCAGATGCTGCCTGCTCAGCCTGGCCTGTTCTTCGTAGTACGGCTGCTTCTCCTGGTTGGACATGGACTTCCACCTGGAACCTAAACGCAAGGACACATTTGCAGAATTTTACACTGGACTGGATTAGCAGGCTAACTGTTGCACAAGGGGATCCCTACACAAAACTATCATCAAAGGCTATGAATTGTGGGCAACTCTACGCTACAATGAGTTTCAAATACACTGGGTGTCAATAATGTTACACTGATAAGACATTGAGAGTAAAAAAGGAGCAACAAGGAACTCACCCATTGCTAATATGTGGAAGTCTATATGATGGCTTATTTTCTATGATTATTTTCTACTACTAAATTGGGTGATAAGCGTGTAAAGGTGACTATAGGGGTGTTACTCCATGTCTGCAGGGCTCTAATAATGTTAAAAACTGTATGCAAACAAGTTTTCTATGCTCCAAGTATGAAAAATATTTACACAATATTACACAATTCATATGTACACTCCTCCTGAACGTCTTCTCCTGGTCCTTCTTCACTCGCAGACCGGCTCTAACCGGGCACGNTTTTGGAAAATTAAGTTGAGGAAAAACATGAATAAAGTACAAAAATATTATGGGAATAAAGTCATATTCATGAGGAAAAAACATTCACAAGAAGAAAGTTGAAATAGTTGGAAATTCAAAAGAAATGGAAAAACCAGCAGGCATAAAGTAAAAAAAAAAAAATCATATTTTAAAAATATAAAAATGTATATATAATTTTTTAGAAGAAACTTATGAAGAGAAAACCTCTTTATAGTAGCATAAATGTGAAATAATTTATGAATAATCATTTTAATATCACATGAAGTCAAAAATGTAAAACAAAACATGAAAAATGGGGGAAGGGAATAACGGGGTTGATAGTAATAATATGCTTTCCCAGCTACAGTATATGACAAAGCTGAAATGCAGATTTTTCTTGAACTATGTCCTAACAAATCTACATGTGTTGCTTTGCAAAATATCAAAAGCGACCCGTGCAAGTAAGTGGCCCTCGGTGGAAAAAGTTTGGACACCCCGTTTGTACATGAAAGATGCTGAAAATAATCCCGTGGTGGCAGCGGTAGATTCCAGCAATCAGCTGAGTTCTACCTCCGTGTGTAGGTGGCCCGCTGCTCCTGTCGCCGACTCTTCATCATGGCTTTGTACTCGCCCACCCTCAGCCTGCGGCCCTCCACGATGCAGGTGCGTTTGGGCCGAGGTTTGTACTTGTAGTCGGGGTAGCGCTCCAGATGCTGCCTGCTCAGCCTGGCCTGTTCTTCGTAGTACGGCTGCTTCTCCTGGTTGGACATGGACTTCCACCTGGAACCTAAACGCAAGGACACATTTGCAGAATTTTACACTGGACTGGATTAGCAGGCTAACTGTTGCACAAGGGGATCCCTACACAAAACTATCATCAAAGGCTATGAATTGTGGGCAACTCTACGCTACAATGAGTTTCAAATACACTGGGTGTCAATAATGTTACACTGATAAGACATTGAGAGTAAAAAAGGAGCAACAAGGAACTCACCCATTGCTAATATGTGGAAGTCTATATGATGGCTTATTTTCTATGATTATTTTCTACTACTAAATTGGGTGATAAGCGTGTAAAGGTGACTATAGGGGTGTTACTCCATGTCTGCAGGGCTCTAATAATGTTAAAAACTGTATGCAAACAAGTTTTCTATGCTCCAAGTATGAAAAATATTTACACAATATTACACAATTCATATGTACACTCCTCCTGAACGTCTTCTCCTGGTCCTTCTTCACTCGCAGACCGGCTCTAACCGGGCACATAAACCACGGGTGTCAAAATGCGGTGCGGGGGGTAAAAACCAACCGCAAAAATGGACATTTTACAAGAATAAAGTGGAAACGAGTTGCAATCGAACCGGAAAAAGGTAACTTAACGAGAATAATGTTTTGATGATGTTTTTTTAACCATCAATTTTTTTTCTCGCCAGCTCAGCTCAGAACTTTCCGTGCCTCCTGTGCAGCGGAAGTCCTAAGAACTTCCCCGGCTATATTTGTCACAGCGGGTTGCTTTCGTTGGGCGAGAGGAGCAGGTGGCCGAGGTATGAATTAGCAAGGGGGCGTCTCAGAATAGAGGCTCACCCAGGATCTTGCTGATGGAGGAGTTGTGCATATCGGGGAAGGCCTGCAGGATCCTCCTGCGCTCGTCCTTGGCCCAAACCATAAAGGCATTCATCGGTCTCTTGATGTGGCCGGATGACGGAGGGGGGCGGGCCTCGGGGTAGCTGCTTTGGACCGGTAGGGTGCCTAGACGACAGAGAGGTCCGTTTAGCCTGCAACCACAAGCGCCTTGTTGATTCCATACGTCGTTTGTATGTACCCTGCATTGTTCTCTGCATCTTCAGTTATTTTTCTTTTCTAGACTATGTGTTTGGTGTTGAGAGCTCTACACCGGAGGCAGTCCCAAACCAGAGCCAGGACATGGCAACGTCCTTTTTTCTGCCCTACATGTATTTTGCAATAATACAGAGTAGCTAAATACTCTGTTGCTCTCCATCATCTGTCTTTTTATTTAAAAAATTGTTTTTTTTTAAGCTGCAAGTGACATTTTGACAGAAAGTACCAAGTTCGATATGAGTTCAATACAAAAACATAACATTAAAAACAGCAAAAATAACCGATGATTTCAAACAACGCTCTAACGAGGCGAAATCAAGCGCTCCCTTTTTTGACGTTAACTTCCCCCGAGCGCGCTTGTAAACAAACGTTCACTTTCTGACTGAGACATTTGGTGAGCTAGTGGTAATACATTCTCCACAATGAGGGGGAAAAAAGACCTTAACAGCCACGTGAAACGCCAGCAGAGCGGCGTTTGCAAAGCGCAATAGGTTTGCCAGAGAACTCTGTGGCGTCACACCGGCTGCTCGGAGCGCGTGCCTGAATACAGTGCACCTAGCTGGGCCAGAGCAGGTGGCGCCTTCTGTGGTAGTAGGGAATATATACAGAACATTAAATAGTATATAGACACACTACCGATAAAAATGTGCAATTTTAAGATAATAACATTGTAATATTATGAGGAAAAATAGGTCATTTTAGTAGCATTAAATACTGTATGTTTTTTTTAAGACTTAACCTGAGAAACAAAACAATGAATCAAGTTTTATTGGCTTTTTTTGGACATAGGCCGATATTGTAAACATTGTGCAGCCGTGTGCAAGACAGTGCATCTTCTGCCGAGGAGTCCGCAGATACTACCGCGTCTGCATGCCGTCATTTCCGCGTTACCCACGAAAGGTCCCAGGTCCCTGGGATTGGGCAGTAAAACGAGGTATCGTCTCCGCTCTGACGCTTGCCACATCCAATATGGCGGCGATGTTGAGGTACGGCTTAGCACTCGATGCGGCGTCTACGTGCTGCACGCCCACAAATGTTACCCAGTTAAAAGGTACAGATGTCCGTCATCTCCTGGTGTCCAGCATTAACCACATGAGGCATCATATTACAGACTTTGGCGCTTGAAGGGCTGTATCGGTTTTCACGATAGGGGAAAAAAAATTATACAGATATTGACCGATGTTACATTTTTATGCCAATATTGGGCCCATAATATCGGACATCCCTAATATACATACATTTATATATAAACAATTAATAATAGTGATGTGGTAGCATAAATATAATAATAATTGGAACTGGCGCAACAAATTAAGGTTTATGCGCTGCAGCCATGGAATAAGAGCGCTGAGAAACAATAAAGGAGACATACTTGAATGTACGATTTCAGACGGAAGAACCCAGATAGACGTGTTTCATCTGCCGCGCTCGTTACCTCGTACGCCGGATGACATGCCTTTTTGCAACGCACCATGCACACACACACTTGGAGCAAATGACTGGCATTAATCCGATGGTGCGCGGTGAAGCTGACCAGGGCCGCCGGTAACTCACGTTTGTTTACCCTGAAATCTGGACTACACTCTCCTCGCAGGGCGAGACACGAGCTTTGACCTACACTCTGAGTCACTGCCGAGACGGTCGTCGGCGGGCAGCAGGGCGTGTCTGTCCTCGCCCGACTCCGAGTGAAGACGTCTCTCGGCGCACGGGGGGTGTTTGCTCTCCTGAAGACAAAAGAATCACACCTCACGTCACACAGGCGCTTCAAACCGGCCGCGCACCTTGCGATGCGAAGGTGGTGCTGTCGCGGGGGGCGTCGGAGGCGTTGCACGTGTTGCCGTGCGCTATTTAGGGTGCAGTATGTGCACGCGCGGCATCAGCTGCCGTTTAAAACGAGACCTGTAAATGCGGAGAAGGGAAAGGACAACACCAGGGAGGCCAGCGTGTGGTGTTTATTGTCTGAGAGGAAAGGTGAAGGAGACAAGGCGGACGGTATTTTTAGACGTGCGTGTTAAGTAATGCTGGCTGGCGGCGGCGGCGCCGGGGGGGGAAAGCGTACGGGCTTGCAGCAGCGTAGAGACCAGGTGGATCGGGACCGTCTAGCAGACAAGCACAGCACAATACCGCAGCGCACAAAGAAAGCGGCAGGTGGCTGCGTCAATGCCACGCCGAGGCCTTTGTGGCATTGTGTGCCTGCCCCAGCTGTGCTTTCTGCCCCAGACCGAGCCCAACACTCCTCATCACAAAGAAGCGGCAGGCAGGAAATAGACTTTTTACGCGTATCGCACACGGCCCGCGGGCTTCAAACGGGCGTGGAGGAACAACAACAGGAGAATTCCTAATTTAATACGGATTTCCAACTTCCGTGAGATACGCTTGGTAATGGCAAAACCTCATAGGGGGGCGCACGGCAGCCTCGTGGTTAGCAGGGCTGGGAGTGACGCCGTTAAAAATACAACCGTCCCGTAACGGCTAATTCATTTTTCCAGTGTGCTCACCGTTGATGGAGGCTAAATTGCTAGTTGTGGTCGCAACACCGCCCCCCGGTGTTTCGCTAGAGAAGTCCTGAGCTCAGCCCTCGTCCTCTTCTCATGCTGGTCGGGGCTCCAGCCCGCCCATGACCCCGATGAGGACTTAACTTAACGGAGGGATGGACAGAGAACATAATAAAGATTGTCCTTCTCTTGCTTTTCACTTCTGTGTGTAGGACGGAGGATAATAGCAAACAAAAGCCAAAGTGGATGCCAACCGCCGTAGAACCCAAGAAGAAGAAGAAGCTGCCCTCCCATTGGTTATTTCGGTTATCTCCCACCATCCTCTTCCTCCGTATGTCAAAAGCTCAGCCCGCGCGATCCCGAAAGGTAAAGCGTCACTATTATTGTTTATCCTTGGTTGTATTATTTTCTCGTTGTTTTTTTCGCACATGTAATTGATTATGTTGTCATTAATGAACATATTTCTTTAGGCAATATTTACACTTTAAGCAGCCGTTGTCACGGGGGGCCGGAACGAATTACGCCATTTACCGGGGAAATCTTCTCTCATAATATGGAAATTCTAACATACGAAAGCCCCTCCGGAGCAAATCCATTTCGTATCCGGAGGTTCCACTGTATATGTTGTGAAGCTGACGGGCTCAGCACCAGCGATTAGCTTCTAGACGAGGCTGTAAACATCGTGCAACGCGGCGCATTTTCTGCCGAGGAGTCTGCCGCGGATACTACCGCGTCTGCCTGCCGCTATTTCCTGCGTCATTCCGTGGGGTTTGGTTTGGGAAGTAAAACCAGTCGTGCGCTTCCGTATAGCATATGAATGAGGCATCTTCTTCACTCCGACTCTTGCCACACCCAATATGGCGGCGGTGTTGACGTACGGCGCTCAGCGCAACATCTATGTCGGTGGGTCTCATTCCACCCCATTTATAGGGTAAGAAAAAATACATTATATGCATTAAAAACACAATAGAAAAAAAACAAAATAGAAGCCCACAGGTCTGGACACCCCTAGTTTATTTGCAGACCGACTCACCAACTTCCTGTTGTTTGTCGTCACTGTTTGTCTGTTGTCTGTTTCGCTGTCTCGCTCCCTCTCATGGCTGCCAGCGTTGTGGCTCCTCAGGAGCTGCTGGGCATCATGGATGGCTTGGGTGACCACATCGCCGTCTCTGTGGAAACCTTTGGGAGCAACAAACAAACCGAGGTTCAAAGGCTGATGGGGAAAAAATCCGGGTAAAGATGAGTCGAGATCTATATAGTTGTCCAACTAACGAGACGATCACAACCCGTCTGATATGCGACGCTTAACAAGAAAGACAACCACAAAAGAATTTGCCTACAGAAGAGTCGACGTTCCTGTTTGATTAGGACTTTGCAAGTGTGGTCGTAACTCACTGATGGCAGGTCGCGGCGGGCTGTCTGGCGCGTCCGCAATCCGATCTCGCTGTCTGTAGGGGCCCCGCGTGGCCAGGGGTCCCAGCTCCAGGCGCAGTGGACTGGCTGCTTTTCCCACCTCCAGCCCTTTGGGCTTGGACGTCAGGTTCAGGGGCTGACCGGCTTCCTGAAGGCAGCGTGAGGATAAGCGTGCGGAGTCAATGTAGGTGCATTCCAGCTGCATGGCGCCAATCAGGCATGTCACGGCAGATCTGTCACACCCTACTATAGCATCTATTTCTTTTGTCTTTTGCTGCTCTATTCTTTATCTCAGCTTTTGAGTACCTGCTGTGCAAATAAACTTGACACACACACACGCTCATAAAGCACATAAACGTTTGGAAACAAGTTGTGGTCCGCTGGAGAGGCAGAACAATAACAAAGTACCAAAAAACCCAACAGACCACAAACACGTCATTCACAGCTTCTTTGATGATATCGGATATCGACTTCCGGAATCTGCTTTGGCGCTTGTGGTAACGGTGCTCTTCAAAAAGGCATGGAGAAAAACAACCGAAAATATTTCTGATGCTACTTAAGCACACGAATACCTGTCGGATGGAACCACCGCTCCTCTTGGTGGGGGTGGGGAGAAGCTGCATGGGATATTCCACGGCTGGAAAAGATACAAGAGATCAGTCTCCCCGCACTAATCAGCCCCTCACTCTGTTGTGTTTTCAGAAAAAATTAATCAATCCATAAAAATCAACCCAAAAATATTTCAAAACAAGTCATATGTAGTATTCTGGTCACTGGGAGTCAATAATGTTACAATACATATGACGAGTTCTCAAATTATCCTCCAGTTCCATGTGGAAGTGGTACGTTTTGCCCTTTTTCCCCACTGAAAACCATTTAGAATAAATAAATTGCACCGCGTGTTGTAAACAATGAATAATAGGCGACTACGGGGTGTTAAAAGGCTCTAATAATGTTAAAAAATATATTTAGAAATTCATAAACAGGTTTCCTATGCTCTAACTATGAAAATATTCCATTTAGTAATATTGAATCCTACTTTGAGAAAATTTACTGGATTTTTGGTATATTCCCCAAAAATCGTGACTCACCATAAGTTGGTAATAATTTACAAATGCGTGACAATAAAATGGTCCAATCTACAGCATAAAGTCCACAATTTTTACATGTTTATGTCTTTGTGCTGATGTTTTTCTAATCAAGCGTGGAGATTTCGCACTTTGTTTAGCGGTCCTTGAACACACCAGCGTAATTATCATCCGTTAATGGGGACTACCTATACAAAAAGTCATCCGCGCTGCGCCAGCCCTGAACTCCATTACGGAAATGTGGTTTTCCACACTTACTTCTTATTGCTGCTGTTATTTAATGACAAATTGAAAAATCGCTTCACGGCTTAGGTTTTTTTTAGGTGTTGCCTTGACTTCGGCTGTATTGTCATTTCATTTATTTATAGTTGTTATGTTTATTACCAATACTGTATATTACCATAAACTGTGAAGATGATGAACACGAGGTAGCTTGACTGAAACACTACTTTTGATGGATTATGTGTAATTATCTTTATTGTGGTGGTTGGATTGAATTGCAAACTATTTATGTATGTATTTGTATTATGATTTTGTTTTTATTATTAAGGTGAAAATGTTGCTAATTTCAATAAAATACTAGTTAAAAATAATCTTTTTTTGTATCAGAAAAACATCAGACCATTACACTAAGGCACGGGTGTCCAAAGTGTGGCCCTTTTTTTTTTTTAATTCACCTGCCCCACATTCTATGCAATTTAACAAGAAAAACAAAAAATAAAAACAGCAAAAGTGGAAAATACTCAGCAGTAAGTTTACAAGAATATCATCAAAATATTGAGAAGAAATAATTTTATGATTATAATGTAACCTAATGAGGAAAAATAACATATTGGCGGGAAACCTTTTTTAAAGAAAAGTCATAATATTATGAAAAACAAACAAAACAACGAATGAAGTCATGATTTTTGGAAAAAAAGTTATGGAAAAACTTGTGAGAATATTTTTTGTCTTGTTTTTAGGGAGACAGGTTTGCCATCTGACCAGGAACAGATGAAAAATAGCCTTTTGGCTAATTCTGGTGCACTTGCAGCCATGCTATTAATGTACACTGTCCCTGTCAAAATAAACTAATAATAATAATGAACTAAAAAATATGATAATTTCAGAAAATACAAGCTGAAAAGAAAGTTTAAATAGTATAAAAACAAAAACCCAGCGGAAATGTATAAAACAGCTGCAATCTTACAAGAGTTGTTAAAATATTAAGAGAAAATAGAAAAAAAATCAAATATTAAGAATAAATTCTCAATAGTTGTTGTAATAAAATAATGTGTAATAGTAATACAAGTTATAATATAATATGAAAGACAAATCATTCAATTTTTGTAACAAAGTAGTATCATTAAAGATTATTTTTAAGTCGTAATATTATGAAATCAAAAGCAAAGCTGTACTTTTTGGAAAATGAGCTTGGGGAGGGAAAAAGTTATGATATTGTGGCAAAGTTTCCAAATATCATTTAAGAACAAATTTGGAATAAAAACAGAGCAACGAGTGAAGTTCATACTAAAAATATGCTTTTTCACCCACAGCACAAAGCTAAAACGCAGTTTTTCTTGAAAGATATGTCAATATTTGCCATATCTACATGTACTGCTTTAAGAAATATCAAAACAAAATAGAACAAAATATCAAAAGTGGCAAAGTTGCATCCTTTCACTTTTCACTCTGTGGCCCCCGCTAGAAAAACTTTGGACACCCCTGCACTCAAGTATTGAACTGAATCGCACCCACAATAAATACATAAAAATGTGTATATAAAGATGTGTATAGTAACATTATTTGATTGATTGTTTATTACGAGCCACACAAAAACAGAACATGTTGCTGCCAGAGAGGGGCTGCGCTCTAGCAACACCACCGCTCTTAGTGTGCATAGTGTCATATGCTGTGCATTAAGAGAGACAAGATTTTGGAGCTCTGCTGCAAGACGGTGGATGATCTCCTGCAGCCGAGCCTCCACTTGTCTGCCCTGATCAGATGTTTTTGTTACGTGAGTGTCCTATGCTGTGCATGAAAAGAGACAAGATTTTGGAGGTCTGCTGCAAGAAGGTGGATGATCTCCTGCAGCCGAGCCTCCACTTGTCTGCCCTGATCAGATGTTTTTGTTACGTGAGTGTCCTATGCTGCGCATGAAAAGAGACAAGATTTTGGAGGTCTGCTGCAAGAAGGTGGATGATCTCCTGCAGCAGAGCCTCCACTTGTCTGCCCTGATCAGATGCTTTTGTTACGTGAGTGTCCTATGCTGCGCATGAAAAGAGACAAGATTTTGGAGGTCTGCTGCAAGAAGGTGGATGATCTCCTGCAGCCGAGCCTCCACTTGTCTGCCCTGATCAGATGCTTTTGTTACGTGAGTGTCCTATGCTGCGCATGAAAAGAGACAAGATTTTGGAGGTCTGCTGCAAGAAGGTGGATGATCTCCTGCAGCCGAGCCTCCACTTGTCTGCCCTGATCAGATGTTTTTGTTACGTGAGTGTCCTATGCTGCGCATGAAAAGAGACAAGATTTTGGAGGTCTGCTGCAAGAAGGTGGATGATCTCCTGCAGCAGAGCCTCCACTTGTCTGCCCTGATCAGATGCTTTTGTTACGTGAGTGTCCTATGCTGCGCATGAAAAGAGACAAGATTTTGGAGGTCTGCTGTGAGAAGGTGGGCAATCTCCACTTGTCTGAAATATAAAAATGCATGCATTGTAATATCAATGTATGTTACAAAAATGCTTTGTAACAGGCGATATGGGGTGTCTCACCCGGTTTGCACGGGATGGGTTGCAGCGGCAAACTCATGGGCGGGTCAGAGGGGAGCGAAAGAGGCTGGGAGTTGGGGTGGAAAGCTGGAATCATCACGCAGGGCATGTTGACCTGCTGGGCAGAGGTAAAAGCATATCCAACTTGAGCGAGAGCCCCGGAAAAAGGAAAAGTGGCGTGCGAGCTTGACCTGAATCTGCTGCTGCAGAAGGTTGATCTTGTGCTGCTGCTGGATCAGCTGCTGCTGCTGTTTGGCGATCTGAGACACAATACATGCCATTGTTACACGCACACGCACACACACGGCATTGCATGTGTCACACCGTGCCTGAATCGGATCAGGAACTGAATCCGGTGTGATGGGAAGGCTCTACCTGTTCTTGCTGCTGCCGGGCCAGCTCCATCTGCTGCTGCTGCTTCTCCAGAAGCAGGGCGGCCATGTTCCTCTGCTCGGAGTGGGCGCCCAGGAGCTGCTCCCTCAGTCCGCTCAGCTGGTTGATCATCACCAGCAGCTGTAGCTCCTTCTCCGCCACGGACTCAGGGGTCCCTGGTGGTCGCCATCACACATGCGCTCATGTATATATATATTTTTTGTGATTAATATCACATCTCCATTTATACTGTCTTTGCACAGTAGCCTGGAGATAGCAGCCTATCTTAACCAGGGGTGCAGCTCGCCTCTTGCCCCAGTCAGTCACAGGGAACATCTGTTGCCCAGTGGTGGTAAAAAAAAATATATATATATATATATAATGCAATACATGGCATTGCACACATTTGTGTTATCTTGCTTGCTCTTTGTGATGCACGGTGTTTCAGTGTTTTTGTAAAGATGTGCAAAATTCAGAATTGCACTCAGAAGTCCAACGGATGAATTTGAATTCACCCCACGGGACGTAGAACAGAATTTGAGTTGCGGGAAGCGGAATTGAATTCAATGCAATTGGGAGAAATTCCTTCGCATCACATGTCAGTGAGAAGGAGGTACTTTTAGCATACACTTTATAAATATAATATTAAATTACAACAAACAAATCAAGCCTGGGATCACACTAGATGAACGAGCACGTGTAACGTAGGAACAACACTAGAGAAGTTAAGAGCAGGTCGGCACATTTAGACAGACCTTCCTTGGACTTGGCCTGTACTTTTGGAGCATCGTGGATCTTGGTCTCCTTGAGCATCCCTGGGCTTTGTACGCGTGGCAACTCTTTACCCGGAGAACTCTCCTGTCGAGACAAATACAAATCATCAACAAACTTACTTCTCAGTACACATGGTGTTCCGTTTGCACACAGCCATAAATTCCTAAAGAACTTGGTTTTGCCCGAAGCTGTTTGCTGCGTTAACCATAGAAGACTCGTAAGACTCGTTCCGTGCTCATGACGGAAGAATACGTCGTTGCAAATACGGTAGCTATAGAAGTGTTCAAAATAACAGCAGTCCAATGTGACTAACCAGGTGAGTCATTGGTATTGCTACAAGGCGAACAAGTTACCCGTAGGTACAGTAGATTCTCAGGAAACAAGACCGAGCATTCATGGTATGCACGCTCTTAAGGCCGTGCAATTGGGCAATTAGTTGAAAGGGGGGTGTTAAACAAAACAACAACAGGGTAGCGTTCAACCTGTGATCAGTGATCACCTTTGTGAAAAAGCAGGCCCCTGTTTAAAATGATCGCCAAAACAAGAGAGCAAAACCAGAGACACGTGGCAGAAAAAGAACGACAACTAGCAAAATGGATCGAAGAATGACCGGAACGGCAAAGGCTCAGCCAATGATCAGCTCCAGGATGATCAGAGACACTCTGGAGTTACCTGTAAGTACTGTGACAGAAGAAGCTAATCTATTTACTAGCATCCCCCGCAAAGTCCCTGACAAAAAAAGGCATGTACAGAAGAGGTTACAATTTGCCAAAGAACACATCAACTGACCCAAAGAGCAATGGAGGAACATGTTGTGGACTGATGAGAGTAAAATTGTTCTTTTTGGGTCCAAGGGCCACAGACAGTTTGTGAGATGACCCCCAAACTCTGAAATTTATTTATCCCTTAGCAGGGATTATGAATCAGTTTGCATATGTCAAAATACTTAAAGAGGTCATGTTGCCTTTACTGAAGAGGACATGCCCTTGAAATGGCTGCTTCAACAAGACAATCACCCCAAACACACTAGTAAACCAGCAACATCTTGGTTCCAAACCAACAAAAGGAATGCTATTTGAGTGGCCAGCCAAATCCCCAGACCTTAACCCAGTGGAGAACTTGTGGGGTGACATCAAACACTCTGTTTCTCAAGCAAAAGCGAGAAATGTTGATGAATTGTGCAACGTTGTTCAGGAATGTTGGAGAGGAATAACAGCTGAAAGGTGCCACAAGTTGGTTGAGTCCATGCCACACAGAACTGAAGCAGTTATAAAAAAATTAATATTAGTTTAGTCACGCACAGGATTGACAAACCTTAGACACAAAAAAAGGTGAGTTTGAAAAATCAATGGCAGACACTGCTATTTTCTTGAACACGCCCCTTTCAGCTAATTGGCCAATTGCACAGCCTTTAGAGTGTGCTTGTCGTGATTGCTGTTTGTTTTCTGAGAATTTACTGCACCTACCGGTAACTTGTTTTCCTTGTGGCAGTAAAAATACAGCAATAACAGCGATACATCTGGTTAGTCACATTATATACCATATATATATATATACACGTGTATATATGCTGTATGTGTGTGTACATTATATTACACTTATATTAGGATTACAGTTGGATTCATGCAGCGTTTGTGTTTGCATAAAATAATTTGCATAATATGTTTGCATTGTACGCAAACTGAAGAATGCATGCAACGCGAGACAAAATAGCGGCGTGCATTTGTGATGGTAACTGGGGTGGAGACTAACAAAGGCTCCACTGTAGTAGTAATAACAACAATAACAATAATACAGGCTACTGCTGCGGCCGTAATCCAGCTCAAACTCAGCTCTGAACTCCTGACATCGCTTCCTGTGCACACGTGTGGAATACATTTATTGCAACACACACAAGGATGACTTTCAAAGGGTTACTTTCTCTGATGATGTCCACTATGTTGGGGAAAAGTAACGCAAACTACAAAAACTAGTGACTGCAGGGCATGTCTAGAGGGTTTAATAATGTTAAAAAAACATATTTAGAAGGTCGTAACTAGCTTTTCTGCGCTGCAACTACAGAAACAGTACTTTTATCAATAGGGAATCCAACTTTGCAGAAATCCGCTCCGATCATTATCGATGGTAATAATGCATATGATACAGTACATAGTCGTCTCTTACCGAAGGCGAGCAGGAGAGCGGCGGCGTGAGTTGACGAGCTACCAGCTGTTGATTCCCTGCCCAGTCGTGAGCGGGGGACATCTTCAGCGCCGATGCGGCGCTGGTGACGAGTCCGCTTCCTCTGCCGGTCTCCTCCTGCTCCACTTTGACGCCAACACGTGCCATGCCGACATCCACACTGGAGCGGAGGCGCTGCGCCGGAGGGCTGGGCTCGGCCATTCCTTTGAGACAAACACAAAGCAATTAAGTGTCGTTGGGTGTGGCTGTAGTCTCCGATGCCGTTTGGATGGGACGTTTGATGGCACATCACGACGAATGCATTTTACCGCACCAGGACTTTGCTTATCTCCGGATCTACAGAACACGAGCACCTCGAAGCATGCGAGCCACTATTTTGACTCGCCAAAAGTCGAGGTCAAGGTTGACACAATTTCCTTTGCTGTCATTGAAAGTTTGCTCGTCTTCTGAGTCACACCCTTTCCTAAACCGAGGGAGAAGAACAGGGAATGTATAGGAAAGGGTATTCGGCGTGTCAGAATAAGAGAAAGCTGAAACATAGTGAATGCGAAAGCGTGTGTGTTTATGTTCCTCAGCTCCGCAGCAAGGCAAAAGAAAAGCACATCAGACGGCAGAACAAAACAAACACAACACAAAGGGCAAAAAAAGTGCACATATATGAAGAGGCAGGGAAAAAAAGCCATTGTTGGAGGCGGGGAACAAAGGAAGCCGGGGACAATGGGGCCGAGACTGACAAAAGCCGCCAGCCGCAGGAAGCAGGGCGAGCAACAATGCCAACGGAATGTGCCGACCAACTCAGGAACACGGCAAAAAAACAAAACAATTAATTAAAAAAAGCAAAGCGCCGCCGTTGTGCGAAAAACACCATAATGAAAAAACTTCTTTCTTTCGGAACAAAGCCACCTGTCTGCCACGGTTCAAGGTTGCGACACCTATGTGCTGTATTGTGTGACGTACAACTCGCTGGATGCACCGCCAAATAGTGCACACATTCAATACTGGTCTCGTTTTATTAAATTCTTAAAGGAAAAGTGCAATTTTTGGGCTAAGAACGCATGTAATGGGAATAACCTTTTCTGCCTATAAAAGGAATCCTAAGGCTCCTTTTACATAATTTCACTGTGCCCATCCACATTTTTTGCCATCCGATCAGATCCGATCCGATTTTTTTAATAGACGCGCTGATCCGATCCGAAAACATGAATTTGTGGAATTGAATGTGGTGGTTAAAATAGCTCCTGAAAGCAAACACTATTGCTCAATGGCTTTTGTAACAAACCTCTGTGGGTCGGGTAAAAGTCCATCCAAGAGACGGGTATATTGTGTTGATCCAAGCTGCTGTTTTGCGTGCGGGCTGTGGAGGGCAGTGGTGTTCCGCATGCTGGTTGGAGAAACAGTTTGGAGCTCAGTGCGTAGAATAAGGCAACTAACAAGTGGAACGTCTTGTGGAAGGAGTGAGTGCTCTGTGTTGACATGCAAATACAAGCCCAGCTGAATTACAGCCATCCTGACGTGGAATTATTTGATGCTTTTAGGGCAGGACTAATCCTTTGACTTGGTTATAGATCAATTTGTGGCGAGATTTAGAATATTTGAAGGGTTTTTTTGGGGTGGACTTTATATATATATATATTTATAAAACCAGACAGTCCCATTCATTTCTAGTGTCCTTGGTCTTGAGAAGGTCTGTTGACAGTTGAGGAGCTGGGTGCAAGAATACAGTAAACGTGCCTCTGGTCTTATTTCATCCGGAACTTACACGACGTCAGCGGGCATCGTAAATGCTAGCTTACATGAACATGGAAACAGGCTAGCCGCAGTAGCATGCTCTGCTAAACTAAGCTCACCCCGCTAGCTTCCAATCACGCTCTGTAAAGGGGGAATGTTTGGAGCGGGCTGGCGGGGGGGGTCGGCGATTGGCCCAGGTTTACACATACAAAACCGATCAGGTCTGCAGCGCAACCGGTTTTGCACATTTTGTAGCTTGGGCAGCAATTTTCCAAACTTTTTGTGTGCATTTGAGAGAACGACCTCATGTGCGGTCAGAACAACAGGTTTGTATTGTTTCCTGGGTAATTCATGTTTTTCAACAAAATAAGGATGAAACGTTGAAGGCGGATGCTGCCAGTCATGAAAATCGGTAGCTGTTACTCAAAATTGCAATCGGCAGGTCAGACTTCTGAAGGTCGGGGGTCGGCCAGAAAACTGTATGGTACAAGTGTTCACTTATCCTTTTCATTCTTAACTTATCGGTTCTTTCCAATCGTTTTCTGCATGTAAAAACCAGAATTGCGGTATTAAGTGTTTCGCGTTGATATCTTTGGTTGTCCGGTTGGACTTACAATATTCCTCTGATTCGGTTAAAGAATGTTTGGGCTTGAGTCGGACCTTTTGGAACAGATCGATGCAGATTTCCGCTAATTGCGGCGTTACGTACCGACCGAATGACGTGCGGCGGGGGTGGGCAGCACGCAAAGTGCAAGGTTATTCCTGGGTCTCCCGATCCAAAGTTCCCCAGGCCCAAGTGCGGAGCTGCGTTCCCACGCCACCTGATAGGCTGCCTCTGTGTGTCAGCCGATGCAGCGGTATGCACAGAAGTTCGGTGGCACACAGAGCTGATGACTGCAAGGAATGCGTCAAGGTATGCGTGTTTTAAACAATGCCTTTAGTGTCTCAGCCGCGACAATGTATGTCTGACAGTGTTACTTCGGTCTTGTCGGGTTTAAAGACACACGGGGCCGATCGGCAGCTATAGGCGCAACCCGATCTGTACTTAGCATGTCTGCACATGTCAGCATTTGAATGGCACGGCTGTCTGACTTTCCACCTGTTGACCACCTAAAGTGGAGTTCTCACCGACCATCACCGCAGGCTTCTGAGAAAACTCGACACAAGGAAGCCTGCTGACATAAATCAGACCCGTCCAACTATTCACAGCACAACTGAAGGCAGCAGACAGTGGAGCGCTCACAATCTTTTGGGCCCAATTTTTTTTTCCCCCCTCAGAAAAAAGGCCATTTTTCTCCACAAACATGTCTCTTTATTGTATGTCTTTTGCAATTTATAAATACATTGGTGTGAAAAAGTGATTTCAGCCTAAAGCTAATAACTGGTTGGGCCACCTTTCGCAGCGACAATTGCATTCAAGCAAAGAGTAGCCTACAGCGCAGTGGAGGAATTTTGGCCCGCTCATCTTTGCAGAATTGTTGTCATTCAGCCACAATGGAGGCTTTTCCAGCATGAAGCCATTTTTTAAGGTCATGCCACAGCATCTCCATAGCATTCAGGCCAGGACTTTGACTAGACCACACCAAAGTCTTCATTTGGGTTTTCTTCAGCCATTCAGAGGTGGACTTGCTGGTGTGTTTTTGGTCATTGTCCTGCTGCAGAACCCATGCTGGTTTCAGCTTGAGGTCACCAACATCCTTCGGGATTGTTTGGTAGACAGCAGAATTCATGCTTCAGTTTATGACAGCCAGTCTTCCAGGTCCTGAACCAGCAAAAGAGCCCCAGGCCAGCACACTACCACCACCATATTTTACCGTTGGTATGATTTTCTGAAAGACAGCTTTACTTTTACGCCAGATGTAAACGGGACACACGCATCTTCCAAAAAGTTCCACTTTTGTCTCGTCAAACCACCAGATTATGGCCGGTATTCATTTTGTGCTTTTAATTTGACGTTGTTCCTGTCGTAGCCCAACACGATATATGACGGAGGAGATGGATAAGATCGCTATGATGGGCGTATGTTTCCCTGATGTGTTAATAACTAGCCAGTGCACTGCTAATGATAGCTAATTACTAGCGCTGCTAGAACGTCAGCCATGACAGAAGCCCCCAAATAGCTGTCCTCGGCTATGCCTGCCGTTAACTAGCAGCTCGTACCCAAAAAATCAGCCCAGAGATGGTTTGCATAAAAAAGCCACTTGTTAGATGAAAAAATACCTTCTCGCAGAAAAGTGTGACAGTCATCTGCCAAGACTTTGAAGCTAAATTTACCAGTCAAAACAGAAAAACTCAACTGAAGCTCTTTAATGACCTCCAGTGGAAATTATTTTACAGGATGCAATTACGCTTCATGTCAGAGCCCCGTCATAAAAGCAAAACATTCCTATCAGGTTTTTGTGTCTTTTTTTTTTTTTTTTAAATATATACAGAGTGCAAAAGATCCCTGCAGGGTTCAGACAACGTGTCATAAACGTATTCGGCACGCACAAGCAGGCCAAAGTACAAACAACACCGACGTGGGGGCGAAAAAAAGGCAAACAAAAGGCAGCGGTGCAAAAAGAGATTAGCAAAGAGTGTGAGGCCAACAAGCAGCAACAGGGAAGAAGAAGATGCAGGAGATGCAAAAAAAAAAAAAAAACATTTAGCGGACACAATTGCAAGGAAAAGCATGCCGCTAAAAAGCCCCTCTGATTAGCCTCTGCAACTGGTTTGCTACGCTGCTCGGCCAAATCGCTGGAAACGGGAACTAAATGAAGCCCGGAAGCAAAACAGAGAGAAACCCACGGAGCAAACTGCCATGTCGGACGTGAAAATGACAGCACATCCAGTTTGACATCACGTGTCTTGCATAAATGCCGCGCTGCATACTTTTCCAATGACACCGGAGGAGTAGAGGGCCAGAAGGAAAAGCATAACGTGCACCAGGGGGCCCCGCGCCTAACGACACGGTTGTCGAATGACTTCCTTATTCCGCTCGCCAGGCCTTACGACAAAACCGAGGACCCCCGGGAGGGAGGAAGTAGTAGCTGGGATAGAAGATAGAAATCGCTGCTTTTCTTTTGAGCCCATCCTCTCATGTTGGGGAGAAAAAATGCTTTACAAGTTACAAGCCGAAACACGTCGAGCCCAACTTTTTCTTTTTTCCTCCAGCTGGGAATCGGCAGTGGAACTCTATTCAGTTGTCCTTTCTTTCTTGTGCTTTTATGTTTTTCTTTCAGCGTTCCTTCCCCGCCCAGCGTGAGCAACTTGTTGGAATTATTATTGTCTGCTCCCAGAAAAGCCCAACAGAGAGCCAGAAAAGTTGATGTTGTCTTGCAAAATCTAAATATGCTTACCTGCTGGTACAATTCCCCTTTATTGCCAAGATTGCATTGATATTACCAAACACGACTGACAGACGCCAATTTTTGATTGATTGAGGAACTGGAGTTCCCTAAATGAACAGCATAGTAGTCATACTGTAATTCCATTTGGCTTTTTCTGTTTTGTCTTTGGGTTTTTTACCCCATTTTGGTGTCTTTGTCTTTTCCACGTGCTTTTCCTCATTGCACTCACCCGAACGGTGACGATGCAGCAATTATGTCTAAATGTAGCTCTTGGCATTGGTGACTGGAAAAAAGGTGCCGAAGAAGAAGTAACCTCACTATCGCGTCACCGTGCACGTACTTTGCACAAACGTCTTCTTCCTCGAAGCTTCTTAGCTGACAAGCTGAAGGGGATTAGTCCCTCTGGACCCCCATTTGCCTTTGCTTTTTGTCGCCAGCGTCAGCCATCCGGATTATGCAATCCCAACCAGCAAAAAGACAAAACAGGACAAGCAAAGACAAAAAGGAAATACTACCTGTTGTATTATTGATCCTCTTCATATTTCCGCATGTATGTTCCTTTTCTGTTTGGCACGTCTGTGATTCCATAACGCCTGACTTATTACTCATACCCTCAAGGCGGATGCAGACCTAGACGTGCATCAGTGAACCGCAGAAAGACATCTTTTGTTTTTTCCAGGGGTGTCCGCATACCGATATCAGCACGGATCTTACTTTGACTTGCTCAAGGGATAGTACTCAAACACAGAACCGCAGTCGGCCACAGTAGGTACGAGATCAAGTCACCCATTCAGTTCTTTATGCACGTGGGGTTTGAGGTTTGAGGCCCTCACTTACGCACTCAACGTCTTTTTAAAAAACAAACAAACACTCCTTCCTTAACACGATAGTACAAGCTGTGATCGGGACTTTATCCTTCCGCTGCTGGACAAACGTGCCGGGGCGGAGTCTGGAATCGACTGCTCGTCACGGAGTGCCAACCGGAGATTTTAGGCGCAGGCTGACATAATCCGATGCCAGGTTGTGTGCTGATACTGTCCCGACATCAATATCGGATGGAAGACTTGGATTGTGTGTCAAAGAAAAGGAAAGTGAAAATAGTCTCTGACTTGTATAGCGCTTTTCCACCTTTTAAGGCACTCAGAGCTCTTTGACACGGACTGTCAATACCTACTGATGACGCAGCATCGGGAGCGACTAGATTCAGTATCTTGCCCAAGGATACCTCGACACGATCACAGGAAGACAGAGGATTTAACCCGCAACCTTCAGGTCGGGAGACAACCTCTCCTCACCTGAGCCGTCAACTTGCATCGCAGTCGTAGGAATCAAACTGGGACTCGGACCGAGGACCTACTGTGTAGTATTTACTGACATAACAGCGATACATTATGAAGTTTCGTTCCGGAGAAGAAATTCAATTTGTAATTTGGATCTTAGGGAGGATAAGGACGAGGAAGAAAAGAGTAGCATGTCTCAGGCCTATCTGAGAAACTCAGAAGGATTTTTAACCAACACAACATACCAGTACACTTCAAGCCTGCTAACACTTTGAGACAGAGATTGGTACACCCCAAAGTTAGAACTCTTCAGCTCTTCAGGACTTTGTGGTCTACTTGCACCTTAAAGAGAAAGAACACTCTTTTGAGGACAAAAATGTGCACCTTCTGGACAGAGAAGTAGGATGTTTTGAAAGAGAAGGGACGGAAGCCATCTTTTAGCCTCCAAGAAATAAACAACACACGGCCACCTTTGTTTTGTATAGGTCCATGACCATCATTACATCTCAATGGGATGCTATAATGAGGGTGATACCACCCAAACAACCATCGTTGGCGGGGTCCATGACCATCATTACATCTGAATGGGATGCTGTAATGAGGGTGATACCACCCAAACAACCATCGTTGGCGGGGTCCATGACCATCATTACATCTGAATGTGATGCTAATAAAGGTGATACCACCCAAACAACCATCTTTGGCGGGGTCCATGACCATCATTACATCTGAATGTGATGTTAATAAAGGTGATACCACCCAAACAACCATCGTTGGCGGGGTCCATGACCATCATTACATCTGAATGGGATGCTATAATGAGGATGATACCACCCAAACAACCATCGTTGGCGGGGTCCGTGACCAGCATTACATCTGAATGGGGTGCAAACGAAGGTGATACCCCCAAAGACCTTTGTTGACGGGCAGAGGCCCCACTCTATTGTATCCTAACGAATGTCGTTTGACACCACTAAATAGCCAACCATTCCTGTCTGGACCTGTCTCCTACTTTAGAGGTTAAATAGACGGGATCTTGCAGGCTCTCAGACTAGAGCTGTCCTATCTAGTCTGACTGGTGTGGTTTCCACGAAGTCTTTGAGCGTGAACTGATGAAACCTGCACAGACGAGAGGCAACACGTCTTCTATGACAACCTGAACAGTCCGGTTCCAGTTGCCATCCATTAAATGCCCTGAGAATACAATGGAAAGGATGAATGAGAATTTTCGCAGGCGTCTAAGGAAACCCTGATGTAGAACTCTATGGTATTACAATTACAGTCTCTCATCCTCTGATGCCACGAATGTTCTTGTGGATGAGTGGACCAAAAGTCAAACAGAAAAACACGGGGGCCGACGCCGTCATGTTACGACGGATCCAAAGCTCTGTGCTAACAAAGGTTTAGGAAGACTGAAACCAGCTTACAGTTATTTGTGGCTGTGCCAGGCTGTGGCTGGCTTGCCCGCAGGGGCCTGGCTTGTGCCAAGCCCAGCAGAGAGCCCAAATACTTCCATGAAAGAAACCGCCGTATCACCTTGACATGTCTTTTCAAATGATTTTACTGTATTGAAGAGTACTGAGGAGATGCTAGGAATCTGCCTTGGGAAAGTAAACAGTGTATTAGACTTTGATGTAGTTAACAAAGCCAAGGCTACCTTGGAAGCTTTTGAAAAGACTGAGATTTGCCAACGACCCGATGAATCCTGCTGATTGAAAGTACACATTCTGTACAAAATAAAGTGATAACAATTTCCGTTGCTACTGTCAATCTGCAAACAGTCATATTTCTCGTGTTGCATATTTTTACCATATATTATTTCCATTTTTGTGTTATTTGTATGTTTAATATGGCCCTACACGTTTTTCTTTCTTCTCTCGCATACACCTTGCGATGTATAGTGGATCCCGCGCACTCGCAATAGCACCAAAACACATGATTGGGTCTACTAAAACGAGAGAAGACGAGATTTTAACATTACTTTTAACAAAAAATACCATATATTGCGTTTGCATGTTCGCCCCGTGCACGTCTGGGTTTTCTCCGGGTACCCCGGTTTCCTCACACGTTCCAAAAAAAAAAACGCATGTTAGGTTCATTGCCGACTCTGAATTGTCTTTAACGGTATGAATGGGAGTCCGAATGGTTGTTTGTCTGGCCTGCGATCGGCTGGCAACCAGTCCAGGGTGTACCCCGCCCCTCTCCAGCACCTCCCCGCAACCGTAGTGAGGATAAGCGGCATTGAAAACGAGTTTAATTTAATTAACTAATTTAGTTTCTACTAGGTTCTACACTCTTCTGCATTCTGTGTGTGCATGCTAGCGGCCCCGCCTCCACCCAAGACAAATAGACGGAGTGAGTGACAAAAGGGCTCACGCTGTTTATGTCGTGTCAAGCTGCTGAAACCAGTGCACAGAGTGAACCCTCTTTCTAATATGCTGAGGCCTGGAAAGTGATCTACTTTATGATACCACCCAAACAACCATCGTTGGCGGGGTCCGTGACCAGCATTACATCTGAATGGGGTGCAAACGAAGGTGATACCCCCAAAGACCTTTGTTGACGGGCAGAGGCCCCACTCTATTGTATCCTAACGAATGTCGTTTGACACCACTAAATAGCCAACCATTCCTGTCTGGACCTGTCTCCTACTTTAGAGGTTAAATAGACGGGATCTTGCAGGCTCTCAGACTAGAGCTGTCCTATCTAGTCTGACTGGTGTGGTTTCCACGAAGTCTTTGAGCGTGAACTGATGAAACCTGCACAGACGAGAGGCAACACGTCTTCTATGACAACCTGAACAGTCCGGTTCCAGTTGCCATCCATTAAATGCCCTGAGAATACAATGGAAAGGATGAATGAGAATTTTCGCAGGCGTCTAAGGAAACCCTGATGTAGAACTCTATGGTATTACAATTACAGTCTCTCATCCTCTGATGCCACGAATGTTCTTGTGGATGAGTGGACCAAAAGTCAAACAGAAAAACACGGGGGCCGACGCCGTCATGTTACGACGGATCCAAAGCTCTGTGCTAACAAAGGTTTAGGAAGACTGAAACCAGCTTACAGTTATTTGTGGCTGTGCCAGGCTGTGGCTGACTTGCCCGCAGGGGCCTGGCTTGTGCCAAGCCCAGCAGAGAGCCCAAATACTTCCATGAAAGAAACCGCCGTATCACCTTGACATGTCTTTTCAAATGATTTTACTGTATTGAAGAGTACTGAGGAGATGCTAGGAATCTGCCTTGGGAAAGTAAACAGTGTATTAGACTTTGATGTAGTTAACAAAGCCAAGGCTACCTTGGAAGCTTTTGAAAAGACTGAGATTTGCCAACGACCCGATGAATCCTGCTGATTGAAAGTACACATTCTGTACAAAATAAAGTGATAACAATTTCCGTTGCTACTGTCAATCTGCAAACAGTCATATTTCTCGTGTTGCATATTTTTACCATATATTATTTCCATTTTTGTGTTATTTGTATGTTTAATATGGCCCTACACGTTTTTCTTTCTTCTCTCGCATACACCTTGCGATGTATAGTGGATCCCGCGCACTCGCAATAGCACCAAAACACATGATTGGGTCTACTAAAACGAGAGAAGACGAGATTTTAACATTACTTTTAACAAAAAATACCATATATTGCGTTTGCATGTTCGCCCCGTGCACGTCTGGGTTTTCTCCGGGTACCCCGGTTTCCTCACACGTTCCAAAAAAAAAAACGCATGTTAGGTTCATTGCCGACTCTGAATTGTCTTTAACGGTATGAATGGGAGTCCGAATGGTTGTTTGTCTGGCCTGCGATCGGCTGGCAACCAGTCCAGGGTGTACCCCGCCCCTCTCCAGCACCTCCCCGCAACCGTAGTGAGGATAAGCGGCATTGAAAACGAGTTTAATTTAATTAACTAATTTAGTTTCTACTAGGTTCTACACTCTTCTGCATTCTGTGTGTGCATGCTAGCGGCCCCGCCTCCACCCAAGACAAATAGACGGAGTGAGTGACAAAAGGGCTCACGCTGTTTATGTCGTGTCAAGCTGCTGAAACCAGTGCACAGAGTGAACCCTCTTTCTAATATGCTGAGGCCTGGAAAGTGATCTACTTTATTTGTGTGATGAATTTTTTTAATTTTTAAAAAAAAAAATAATTAAAAACCAAAAAAAAATAAAAAAACCCAAAAAGAAAAAAAAGAAAAAAAAGTTTAAGATTTTTTTGCTGACACTCACAAAGCGCAAAAGATCAGAAGGTCATCAGAAGGTGAGATCGCCACAAACACAAGGCATGCTGGGAAGCGCACGCGCACACAAACGCTGCCTTTTATTTCCTGCTGGTGGCGCCACATCCACAGGAAAAGAGTGCCGGAAAAAAGTAACCCCACGACAGGAGAAGTATGAAGAAGTAAAAATGCATTTTGCATGTCGCAATTAAAGAGACGGGGTAGTTTACTGCAGCGCATCTAATAGTTACAAGAGTCCCTCATTTCATTGCGATTGATTGCAATTTGTTATTTTGTGGGGATCGGCTGTATTCTTGCAAAACTGATAATTGCATCATCACTCTACCGTGACACGTCTCTCGAAAGAGGCTTCTGCTTGTTGCTGGAGCTAATCTTCCCAGTAGACCATATTGATGGGACAATTTCAGGGGGGAATAACAAGTACATCAGATAAAGTGTTTGAGGTGACCTAAAAAAGGGGGCTATTTGAGTTTTCACTTAGTGAAGTAAACAAATAAATAGAGTATCTAACCAAAACATGGATTAGGGAAGTTAACGGTGAACCCTTTCCACCGCCTATCCGGTTTGACTCCCGCATTGATAAGAATTTAGGATTTAGCTACGGAACGTTTTGGATGATCTTGAGAAGGGTGCCAAACTCGACCAGACGGAGCAACAAGTAACGCGACGACTTTGAAATGTTGCGTGTGGAGTGTTGAAACCACAACTTGTTTGCACGTTAAAACGTAAATGTTCCAAATCTAAATTCAGGAGGTACACAAAATACAGGTATAAGATAAAGATTAGGATATGGACATCAGTTCGTTTCTAGTAATAGAAAAAACCCAACTTTGAGGTGTTCAGCTGGGAACGGCCCCAAATGATACACCCAAAGTTACGGAGGACCGCTTTTGGATATCGGAGACGTAGGCAGAGAAGAAGAACATGTCATTGATGTCTGGCACGCTCGATTCTTGGGTTCCTTCTAACTTGCGCAATTGGCCAAGGAAAACCCGAAGACACGGAATCTCGTGGAAACAACGTCAGTGAAACGCCGTCGTCGTGAGACGAAGGAACGTTTGTGTGGGGAGGTGCGTCCCCGGCGGACGGCTCAACGGTGGTGGAGTCACATCACAAACACTAACCCTCCCCCTTTCCGAATTACGCATATGACCTGAAACACTAGCAAACATTGGCAGAAATACTCGGAGCTATGGAGCGTGAATGGAAGCTAGCTGCGTTAGCTTAGTTTAGCAAAGCATGCTGGTGCCGCCGTGTGTATGCGACACGGGCTGTGTTGGTGCGTTTACACAGAGTTGTTACACCGCAGCATGTTTTATCATGCCCACTGACGTCGTGCAAGTTCTGCGTGAAATAAGGAGGCACGTCTATTCTTGCACCCAACAGACATTATTGTTGTTTTATTTGTATTAAATATTATTAGATTTCCAAATGTCTCTTGGAGATTAAAATAGTATCTATCTCATAAGTGAATGAAATATCTTGTATTCTTTATCCTACGAAATGAAATATAGCACTTTTTCGGCATCGCGTTGTGTCGTTATGCAAGGATTTGCGTCTGAAAGGCCAAAAGTCTAAACATCGCGGCAAAATAACGATTCCGTGACAAAATCTACACCCTCGGCCAATTCCCGCCTCGATGCGTCTTGACGTTATTGGATATTACACAGTTGCAGCAATGCAGCGGCACGTTGTCTTACTTTCACCGGGATTGTGTGCAAACCTACCGTGGTGTGTCTAACCTGCAATGCATGCTGTAGGACTTCGGGCTCCATTGGTGACAGCCGCTTTGTTAACCGAACACTAGTCCGAGGTTTAGAGACACACAGATGCACTGTTCAGAACAAAACCTCCTTGCGTTACTGCCTGGGCCTCATTAGAGAATGAGCTCTCCGGTGCAGAGACACAAAAGCCTCACTCTTCTTCTCCCTTCCTTTCCCTCTCTTCTTCTGTTCTCGCAGCCTTTTGATGTCAAGGGTACTGAACCGTGGTGCATAGTCCGAAGAATAAACTCATCAAGAATAGACGCCCGCTCTCCAAATTCCCCCTCCACCGATTGTGCCCGTGTGTGCGGAGAGGACGGCAAACCTCGCAAGGTTAGTGAGGAGAGTCAGTAACACAAAAACATGCGAACGTAGTCATCAACTTTTTCCGTTTTGTCTTTGCTTTATCGGTGTTGTCTTTGTTTTTTTCCATTTTGTCATCCATTTTTCTGTTGTGTCTTTCCCATTTGCTTTTCCTCATCGCTTTCCCGGGTGGCTCACGCTAGCCGCTAAAAGCAACGACAATACAGCCATCTGCCCACCTTCTGCCAGGGTGACTGGGCCATACCCGATCACACGGCTCCTGCTTGCGGTGATTTGGCAGCAGCTATGTTGAAATGTTGGTCGTAGCACGGGTGGCTGGAAGAAAAATGGCCCAGACAAGAAGTAACATCACTATCACGCTACCCATGCACATACTGGACGGGACTAGTCACTCGGGACCAGGGTCCTGCATTTGCCATTGCTTTGGGGCGGGGCCTTGTATTGCCATTGCCTTTACCAGCTAGCATGAGAAAAAGCAAATGGAAAAGACAAAGACAAAACAGGAAAACCAAAGACAAAACGGAAAAGACAAAGACAAAACAGGAAAACCAAGGACAAAACGGATAAAACAAAGACAAAACAGGAAAACCAAGGACAAAACGGATAAAACAAAGACAATACAGATAAAGCAATGACACTATTGATTCTCTTTATATTGTATTTTCATTTTGACACTCCTGTCATTCCAAACATAAAAACCATACAGTGCCTACAATCCCTATTCGGTAGATATTGCGAGTCAGTAATCCCACCAAAATAAATGCCTTCCAATGAGGAGATAGATTCTGGGGACTCACAAGTGGGATGTTCAATCTTAGGGGCAATCTCATTGCCAAGAACAATCGACCAGGTCGCCATTCACCCTTGGCAAGCTTCCGAAAGTGGGCATGGAGAAGTTATTGGACTATGTCCCTTAGGGGTTCCGTAGGGGGTCCTTGCACAACCATTGTTCGATCCGCATTCCTTATCCGTTTCCAGTGACAGTTGGACGTCGCCAAGGCTGCCCCTTGTCGCTGATTTGGTACATCGTTTTTTGCCAACATCCTTTGCGAACGCGTCAACAAATCAGCACCTCCATATAGAAGTTCATAGTCCTCAACCGAAACTGAGTGGAGTCCCCTCTCTGTGTCAGGGGCCAGATGGAGGAGTTCAAGTATCCCAACGTTTTGTTGACGAGTGAGAGAAGAATTGAAGGAGGGATGGACATGTGGACGGATGCGACACCGGCAAGGACGCGGACTCTACACCGGTGAAAGGGAGTCGTAACGAAGGATTTTGCCGTGTTGAGGAGGTTGTCAGAGAAGTAAACAGGTTGGATATTACCCCTACGTTAATATACAACGGTTTGTTGTTGCAGTCTGGCTACCCAGCATGCGCTGTGGGCATTTGGAAATACCAGTTTTACGTTATGTGTTATGTTTTTAGCGTTGTTTTGGTTTCGTTCCATTGCACTGTGAGCAAGTATGTCCTTCTGTTTGAAGACCACCTACATGTGGGCGGCCGCAATTTTTTAACCCAATGTGGCCCGCCAGTCAAAAAGTTTGCCCACCCCTGGCCTCACTGCACTACAGTACGGGGGCTCAGTCCTAGTTCCGTAAACTACTGACTCTTGAGCACTGTTTTTTTGGAGGTTGTCAATATTTTTATGTTTATGTTTCCACAGTGCTTACCTAATGGGTGTTTTTGCAAACCTTTATTCGTAGTGTTCGTCCCAACTACATTTGCTTGAAGAGGCTGATGTTGAGTAATGGACAGTTTCCTTTACCGTGTCTACTTTTACATTGAGCTCCATTCCGTCCTGAGCATTTAAAAATAAAACCAATGTTTAAAAATTCTCCCCCCAAAATGCTTTGCGATTAATTGCGAGTTAACTGTGGACCCAAAAAAAAAGATTAATCGCGATCAAATATTTTAATCGCTTGGCCTATTAATAACATAAGGTATTGTTGACACATAACAAATTGTGTAGAAAGGACTAAAGAAGTCAACAAAGTTGCACGTCTATCTCCGCCTCCCCCTAAGGAAGACGTATAAATGGGCTGATAGCCGGAGGGCCCCTCACACAACAGAGGACGGGACTCTGGCTTTGGTCGCGTCTCCCCAAGTCTTCTTTTCAGAAGCGCAGCCATCTTTCTTTTCATGCCGGAGTCTCAACCCCACCGCTCCCCCACCCCTCACCTTCTCGGAAAAAGGTCGTCCATTGTGACGGCGGGCGAGAGGCTGCTGTGGCATTTATGGGAGGGCAGCGGACAAAACACACTCCCAATAAAGACAGAGAACAAGAGGAAGGGAAGAAAACATGTCCATGAAGGCCACTTTCTTTTTTTTACTTCCTTGGCAAAGTGCCCTTACCCCCCCCAACCCCTTCCACGCTCTGCTCCTTCAGGGTAGCGCCGACAAAAGAAGCCTGTCCTCCTTTAGCCCGCCACACTTTATATCCTCGATGCATTCACTGCTTCGCCCGGAGAGCACCCACGTGCGCCTGTTTCACGCCGTTCCCAATACGGGTGGTGGGGGTCTCTGTTTGCTGAGGATCTCGTAGCGCACGGGGCCGGGGCTCTGATGCGTTGCTATGGAAACACCTTTGAGAACAACAGGTGATTCTACCGGGGGCTTGTTCGACTGCACGGCGAGAAACTACAGGAGGCCATTAGTCTTTGTGTGCGGGTTCATAGAAGTACCAATGCCCCGAACAACTTGGTGCCGCACGTTTAACCAGCTCCGACAAGACCCGCATCATGCCTGGCGCTGACCACCTTAATCACACACGTCCCGCACTCACACACGCACATGCACGGGATTTCAAGTGACATTTGTAGGGAACAACTGTCTGTCAGCATTTTAAAGCCTTTGAGTAACATTTTTTAATATAAATAAACACAAAATAAATAATACAAATACAATCACTCGCGGTACACGGCCGAGGTGGATCCTCTTGTACCTCGTTTTCTATCACTCGTGGTTATCATACACGCGCAAAAACAACCAAAATACTGTTGGTTAGAGCTGCAACAATTAATCCATGATTAATCAACATCTGTTTCGCATCAGTTTTTAATCTATTTTGGCATTCTACTCATCTTTTTTTTGTTTATTTAAAAAATGTAAATATTTTCCTATTTCTATTGAAGCCCATTTCCCAAAGGCAAGTCAAATTTATGAGATAATAAATCAAAACCATGAGTCGAAAAAAGTCGAAATTGTGACCTAAAAAGTCAAAATCACGAGTTAACAAGTCAAAATTATGAGACGAGCGTCAAAATTACAAGCGGAAAAGTTAAAAAAAAAACTATATAGTCATAAGTCATAACCACAAGACAAATCATAATCCTGGGATAAGTTGAAAGTACAACATAAAAAGTTAATTATGAGATAGAAAGTAAAAATTATGAGCTCAAAAGTCACAATTATAAGATGGGAAAGCCATAATTATGAGATTTAAAAATGCACAATTATGATAATCCCAATGGTAAATCATGAAGAAATGAAACAGTCAAAATTGCGATATAAAAAGTCAAAATCACAAATTAAAAAGTCCTAATTATGAGATAAAAAGTCAAAATTCAGAGATAAAGTTCTAATCATGCGACAAGAAAGTCATTATTATGAGACAAGTCGAAAATACAACATAAATAGTTAACTACTATGAGATAGGAAAGTCATGAGATGGAAAGTAAAAATTATAAGACCAAAGTCACAATTATGAGATGGGAAAGTCAAATTTATTAGATTAAAAAGTCACAGTTATGATAAATCAAAATTATGAGATCCAAAAAATCTGATTTATGAGATGAAAAAGTCAAAATTGGGAGATAAAAATTCAAAACTATAAGATGAAAAGTCAAAACTATTTGGTAAGACAGTGAAAATTACAATCTAGCAACAATCAAGTCAAAAATATGAAATAAAAAGTCAATTATCAGATTAGAAAGTCATGAGTTAAAAAGCCAAAGTTATAAGATAAAAAGGTAAAACTATGAAGTTAGAAAGTGAAAATTACAATCAAAAAAGTCAAAATTATGAGATAAATCAAAAATAGGAGATAAAAAGTCAATTATGAGATGGGAAAGTCATAAAATAAAAAATAAAAATGATGCAATGAAGTCATAATTAAGAGATCAAAAGTCAAAATTACTAAATTAAAAAGTCACAATTAAGATCAATCAAATTTACGCGATTAAAAACTCATAATTATGAACTAGGAAAGTCATAATTATGAAACAAAAAGTCCTAATTATAGGATAGGAAAGTCATAATTATGAGATAATAGGTTGAAATTATTGAAAAGTCATAATTATGAGAGTAAAACAGTCAAATTGAAGACAAACTGTGCATGTGCCGCCTTCACATTTGACATATGCGCAGTTTGCATTTCATAATTATGACGTAACTATCCCATCATTTCGACATTTTATTTCATAATATCACATAACTATGTCTAGGATACTTTTTTGCAGTGGCTCAAACTGGCTTGCGTAGGTTTCAGCCACTCCAATCTGAATATGTGTTGATTTCATCCTGCTATCTTTGCCTTTTAAGCAGTCAGCTTTGATTTGGACTAAAGTGATGCGCATTTTGCCTCTTTTCGGATATGCTGAGGAACAAACCATTAACTGTTCGGACCATGGACCGTATTGATTTGGTCCATCTAGGTCGTGAATGATTATTCAGATTAATCGACTCAGGAAATAAACGTTAGTTGCATCCTTACACTGTTGGCTTATTCGTGTATTTTCCTAATGGGAAAGTTTTGTCCAGTTTCATATGCGCACAAATGATCCCAGTTGTTCTCTCAAAACCTTTTTCCCTTGTTCCCAGTATGTTGACTTGTCACCTGCTTCCTTAAGTCGCGTGCTTTCTCAGCTGTGCACGTTGTTCGTGCTGTTCACGCGGATGTTTGGTTCTTTCGGCCTACTTGCCTGCTTCAGACGAGATGTTTTGGATTTCCCGTTAGCGATCTTAACGATGTTGAAAGCACACAAATACAATTTTGGTGCATATTAGAGAAAAAAAGGAGTTTAAATTTAGAAAAAAAAAAAAGCTAAAGAAAATGAGAAAAAAAATTATGGACTGAGGGAAGAGAGTCCAGGAGGCGCTAAGGTACATGTTCCGGATTCTGGATTGTTACTCGACTTTTGGACCATATCTTCTGTGTAAATTAAACTTCAAGTTCTTCAGCAAGACTTGAGTGTTATTAAAAGAAAAATAGAACTTGGGCCCTGTCCACACGGGAACGTTTTGGGGATTTGTTTTCTTTTGAAAAAAAGTTGCGTCCACACGGGAACGGATAAGCGAGTGAAAACAATGCAATGCTCGAGGCGCACAGACGTAGAAGAAAAAAGAACGCATGCGCATACGGCCGCCGTTATGTTGGGTTGTCGCCAAAGCTTACTTCTGGTCACGTGACGGCGACCAGGCCGTCCCAGGTCACCCGGAATGCCGTTTCCGCGTGGATGAGAAGCCGAAACAATAAAACGCTTTGCCGTTCTGACCCGGAACCGCGCCCGTGTGGATAGCGCCTTAGTTCCCCAGCGCTTGTGCGTAGAGAAAGCCCGTCCTCTACAGACTGGAAGGCGGGCTGTGTACTTACTGGCATCCGAAATGAACCGCCATTAGCAACAAACACCATCATCTTTGCAAAGTCACAACACCCAGCTCCTGGTGTCCGGGGTCTCGCCCGGGGCAATAAAGCACGTGGACCTGCGCAGACTTGTCTCCCATCCAAATAAAGCGCTGAGCCGTTTACCGAGGAAAAAACCAACACGGTTAGTTCCCGACAAAGGCTTTCCTTTCAACATTGTGTTGAAGGAAACACACCTTAGTCCTGTAGGAGCTTGCGTTCTGACGGTGCACACCTTCACGCCGCGCTAGCCTTTCAGCAGAGAAAAAACCTTGCCGGTTTTGTGCAGGGATTGGAGAGTACTAAAAATCAGCCAAAAATGATGCCAGTTGAAACTTCCTGAGGCATCGCAACTTTATCTTGAGCTTCCCGGTTGATATCAACCTCTGATTCGTCTTCCACAGCCTCGAGGTTAGAGTGTTTTTTTTTT
>QODF01000067.1:1414683-1561164 GCA_024372805.1 Oostethus manadensis
CCATCCATCCATCCATCCATTTTCCACCGCTTATCCGGGTCCGGGTCGCGGGGGCAGCAGCTTCAGTAGGGAAGTCCAGACTTCCCGGTCCCCAGCGACCTCTTCCAGCTCCATCGGGAGGACACCAAGGCGTTCCCAGGCCAGCTGTGAGACATAGTCCCTCCAGCGTGTCCTAGGTCTTCCCGGGGGCCTTCTGCCGACCGGGCATGCCCGAAACACCTCACCAGGGAGGCGCCCGGGAGGCATCCGGACTAGATGCCCGAGCCACCTCAACTGGCTCCTCATGATGTGAAGGAGCAGCAGCTCTACTCTGAGCTCCTCCCGGATGGCCGAGTGCTCACCCTTCATAAATCCTGATACCAGTACCAAAAGGTACTGTAGTAGCAAAACTGGATCAATTCTCGCCTGACGAAATGAGGATTTTGCAGTTCTCTTCTATGTTCACTTGAAGAAATGAGTTTTTGTGCATACAGTGTATTGTTTGCAAAGTAAAACTCCCCAGGGAATATATCCTTGGACACAGGAAGTCTTTGGGGGACAAAAAAACCCAAGGATTTGAATGAGACCCGACCGTAAGTTTTGCTTTGAATTATTATTTCTTTACGTTTTTTTGCAATATTGACTTATTTTATGTTCAGACGCCAGCTCATGAACGTGAGTTATGAAAGTGCAACATAAGAAGGGGCTGCCGGATGAAGGAACTTCGGAACACGTCAAGAGTGTCTGATGGATACCAACACTTGCGATACTGTGTTTAGTAGTAGTACTAGGAGAGCATTTGTTTTCCTCGCTGCCTCAGCAACTTCCTGGACGGACGCATGAAGCAAATGGAAAAAAAACCCAACCCAAATGGCCGTTCTTTACAAAGACGCAGGTGAACGCCGTCAAGAGCTCCGCTTCGAGGGGAGTCAACGAGTTCTCCTCAACGTTCTTGTCTTTGTTAGAATCATTATCTTGAGCACTTAGTGGACTTTTTTTCTTTTTGCTGCATTGATGCACAGATTGGTTGAAGACTTCAGAAGCCGAAGGAATTGTGGAGCATAAAAGCTGTGCGATTAGCATTCGTCATGAAACTCAACCAGGCCTTTTTTTTTTTACCTCCGCCAAGGAGGTTATGCTTTTGCTGGCGTTTCTTTGTCTTCAAAATAACGTGAAAGTTTCCCGATGGACTCGGATGAAATTGTCAGGAATTGTCGGAAGGGGGATATGCAAAAACCGATTGCATTCTGGAAGGGATCCGGATCTCCAGTGGTATCGTTTCAGATCATCAAACAAATATAATATTTGTAAATATTAGTCAATGACAACACAACTGAACATGAAATGCATTTTTTTAATGATACTTTTGATTATTTAGAGAAAAAAATCCAAAGTTACATGGCCCTGTGTGAAAAAGTGGTTTAGCCTAAAGCAAAACAACTGCAATGAAGGGTTTGCCAGAACTTGCAGAGTCTCTTACAGCACAGTGGAGGAAATTTGGCCCACTCATCTTTGCAGAATTGTTGTCATTCAGCCACATTGGAGGTTTTTCCAGCATGAAGCGCCTTCTTAAGGTCATGCCACAGCATCTCCGTAGGATTCCGGTCAGGACTTTGACTAGACCACACCAAAGTCTTCATTTTGGTTTTTCTTCAGCCATTCAGAGGTGGACTTGCTGGTGGGTTTTGGATCATTGTCCTGCTGCAGAACCCAAGCTGGTTTCATCTTGAGGTTACCAACAGATGGCCGGGCATTCTCCTTCAGAATTTTTTGCTCGACTGGAAAATTCATGCTTCCATTTATCACAGCAAGTCTTCCAGGTCCTGAAGCAGTAAAACAGCCCCAGACCATCACACTACCACCACCATATTTGACTGTTGGCATGATGTTCTTTTTCTGAAATGTGGTATTACTTTTACACCAGATGTACCGCGACACATGCCTTCCAAAAAGTTCAACTTTTGTCTCGTCAGACCACTGAGTGAATTTTCCCGTCTTGGGGATCATGAAGATGTTTCCTGGCAAAATTGAGACGAGCCTTAATGTTCTTTTTGTTCAGCAGTGGTTTTGGTCTTGGAACTCTGCCATGCGGGCTGTTTTTGCCCTTTCTTATGGTAGAGTTGGATGTTGTTGTGGGGTCTTTTGTGACCTCTTGGATCAGTCGTGGCTGCGCTCTTGGGTTAATTTTGGTTGACCCGCCATTCCTGGGATGGTTCACCACCGTTTGATTTTTTCGCCATTTGTGGATAATGGCCCTCACTGTGGTTTACTGGAGTCCCAACACTTTAGAAATGGTTTTATAACCCTTTCCAGACTGATAGGTCTCAATAAAAGGGGTGGGGGGCAATTACTTTTTCACACAAGGCCGTGTAGGCTTGGATTTTTTTCAGGACAGGTTTTTAACAAGTTCTACAAAATATCAAACACTGGTCCAGATAACGTAATAATTCCAGATACTAAGATGCAGATTATTAGAAAATAAAAACCTTTAGAATTGGAAACGCAGCATTAATATTTTATTGTGAAACACAATATGGGAGAGACAAAGGTGCTACAACTACTTAGCCAATAAATACAAATCTTGGGTTAAAAACATTTTGGTTTTATATTTCATAATGTGCCCTGCGATAGGCTGGCTATTATATACAAATATTTGAATCGATTTTTTAAAGGAAAAAAAACATGATGTACACATTTAAAGACCAATATTTTATGTTATTCTTAGCAAGTAGTATCGCGCTTTTTCTCGTTCCGCTATGCGTTTTTCACGTTTTTGCGGCAGACTTTTTTCTTGATTTGATTTCTGCAATATACAAAGGGCACATAAAAACAAGTCGTGGTTTTGGGCCACACTTTGGTCCCCCTTGGTTGGTGTGCTTCCCTGGTAGGTAAGAATAGGATAGGACAGATACTTTAATTATCTGCAAGAGAAAGTCCTGACTAGTGAAAGGCTGGGATGAATGCTTGCGAGCTTGCCTTTCTCTGCGCTGGTCATGCACACTCCCACCGTGGCTACTTTGCCTTTCGTGTACTTCATTACCGAGTAAATGAATGGAAAAAAACAAAAGAATGCATGACTCGTACATAAATTATCAATTAATTTATAATAATAGTTTTTAAAAAAAAGGGGGCATAGCAGGATCACGTGAGATTAAAACGTGACAAGGTGCCTCAATCCGAAAATTTCACGTGGGCACGAGGCCTGGGAGGCTAATAAATACATGAATTGATCACACAAGCCTGGGTGGAGGCGGGGCCACCAGCATACACAAAGACTGCGGATGAGCAATGCAAGGAAATTATTTTAGCAGATTTATTTCATTGTAAATTCCCTAAAAGTAACATTAAAATCACCCCTAGCAAATAATCAATGACAATAAATCAATTAACAAATACACTCAAATTCAAGCAGCCTAAAACTGTGATAAATGTCAGGTAATTCCTTTGTCAATTTCAAGGGGAGCAAAATCGTGTACGTCCGTCAAAGCTATTTGAGTCTGAAACAAGTCACTGCGCAGTAAAATAAAACAATGTCATCCACGGGAGCTTAGCTATAAGTTTTATAACGAGAAGACGCGCTAATCGCCGAGGCGGTGACTCCGTGAGAGGCAGGTTATGTGCCGCTGCAGGTGACTGACTGTGCACTCACAGCTCGGAACAATACGCGCTTTCACTCTCGCGTCGGCAAATACACCGTGGCAAAGTTGAATGTTGCATATTCGGCTCCGTAGCTGCAGTGGTAGTCCTCCCTCAACGTGCCCGGACTGCTCCCTCGCGATGCGGCAAGCTCGCACGGAAAGCGCTGCTCCTATCGCTGGCTGGTTTTCTAGGGACTGTCAATAAATTGCTACTATTATGGTGACCAAAAAATGCAAACACCAAACAATTCGTCTGGAAAAGTCCTTGCATTTTTCTCTAGTCGTTTTGAGAGAATAAAGTTTGGAAAGTCTCCAGATTTGGTGAGAAAATCGCCAAGTTGGCAACAGTGGGCCGTACATGAGATGGCGAGCTTTGCAGTTAGATCATTCATCTAATTAATCATTAGTAATTAGTAATTAATAATTAATCATTCATTAACATATCAGCATCTATCCTCCTAATTTAAAAAATAAACAGGAATTTTTCAGATTATAACAAAATGTCTCTCTTGGCAAAGAAGTCCAGAACAGGATCAACAGGGTGGTTTTTGATGACAATTCAGCGCAGGAAGAAACGGTGTTGAGCAAACAACACGGATATGCTATATGATATATATATGAACTCTGATTGGCTTTTTCATTTTAAAGTTAGCTCATTTTTTGACGCAAATCAGTGTTTAGATTAGCTCCGGCTAGGTCTACTCGTGGAACGGGTAACATAACAAAAGATTACAATTTTCTTACGTTTGTAAGCTCTGTAAGGTTTTGCATGCATGTTGAGTACAACTAATTCCTACATGTTGGCAGGTCTGCACTAACACCCAAAGTCCTCTCTTCTTCTCACTCCCCCCCGCTGGCAGTTCCGGAAGCACCGCATTCAACTAAATGCAAAAAACGACAACCTCCGTTCGGACGAACATTATTATTGTTTTGCCAGCTACTCCCTTGCTGGGACACATGCAGTTCTGTGCAAAGTTGCATAGGAATCGGTTGCATGCTGTTGAGCAAACAACAGTGATGCAAGCTCATTTTTAAAACAGACATTGGCCAGAATTCTCCTCTAAATGTGGAAAACACAAAGAAGAAGTGGAACAATGAAAGGGCTGCCGCCACAACAGGAGTCGGAGATGTGATAAAGCCGTCAGATGTCGGCGCTCCGGTCGCTCCGTCAACCGCGTGGGTTTCTAACCTTCGCATTCCTCGCGGGTCTTTCAGGGGAGACAATGCAGTCAGTGGACTTTACTCGAGCAGATCACAAGGCTTCCGTGAACACGGCATTGTTGCGTTTGATTGGCTTGGCCTCACACCTCGCTGAAAAGGACTGAAGGAGAGGTGGGGATTCACGCACGCACATGCACGCACATGCACGCACATGCACGCACATGCACGCACACGCACGCACAATTCCACTCCTTTGTGGCCTTCTCTGTAGACTCTTAGTTCAATAGAATTCAGAGAACAATGTCCAAAGGATATAGGAGGTCAGTTGGGGGCGAAACCCCCCCCCCAAAACAAACTCGGTGTGCTCTGCTGCGCTCGTGGAGGTGTTCGGTACATCCGACGATGAAGCAAAAATAGCACGTGCTCATATTTACCGGCCCACCGCGCTCCATGGCGGTCCTGCTAAAGTGGATCTATTAATGTTAGACGAGGGTTAAAGGATGCCAACATGTCAGGTAAGGAGGTTTGTGCATTTGGAAGCCCTGAAAGAAGATTTGCACGCCGGCTCCCGCTGATGTCACGCAACCCGGACTTCATTGTATGGGCGTGCCCAGGTACACCCTGTAGGCCTACCCCCCCACCCCCCCGCTTCAATCCGTTGTTGGGAATTCTCACCGTGTTAGCATGTTAGACAACGGCTCCCAGGAAATGTTTGTTCGGGTGTGAGGGAAAGCTAATTTTGTTTAGCTTTCCTAATGCGGCAAGCATCAGGCGGAAGTGGTTGAAATCGCTGATTCCCGGCCTGCCGGAGAAAAATATTGAATATATTAATATATTTAATAGACTTTAAGGCAATACAAGACGCGGATGAACTGCAGCATACTGGTCACTGGGGTTGTAATTCTCTTTGTGGTAGACCAGTAGATCCCAAACGTTTTACAATCGCATTTTTGACTCAAACCCGTGTACCCACTACTCCACACTTTTTGGGGAATCCTTATGTCTGTCATGAAGACATATGTCTCTTGTCCGTGCGTTCTAAAGATATAAAAACAGATGGTGCTACGAATCCATGTATTCCGTCTCCTGGAAAAAAGCCCTCCAAAAATGCGCCAACAACGCTGCATTTACATATAAGGTGATGTGCATGATAACCAAGCTATGTCAACATTGTTATTATTATTGTCGTTACTCCTGACTGTACAAACGTGGTAATGTTACAGTATTTTCAAATGTGTAAAAGAGCACATCATATCCCCGAGCATGCTGTAAAGCAGGGGTACCCAAATGCTGGTCAAGGAACGTTCGGGCGCAATAATTAGACTTTTTTTTTTAAAAATTCAATTAAATAAACTACATGACATTTTATGTAAATGGATATCATTATTCTTGTCGAAAAATATAATATACGGTTATAAATCCCACCGTTTTTGCACGTTTAATGCGAGCGGTGACTTGTCCCACTTTGTTTGACGGTCCTTGAATGCACCATCTACTTTTGCTGCGCAGGTAGACTACTATACTGCATTTTTACCTCATACTCGGTCCCGAATGCTGATACTGTGTGGGAATGCATAAAGGTGGATGACCTTAATGAACGCTAATGTGGGCGTTTGTTTGGCCCACAACCTCAAGTTGAATGCATGCCAGCACACACATCAAACAGCGGTTCTGAAAAACAGAAAAATCCAGGCTGGGATTCATTTAGTGTTTTCTGTTCACAAACCTACGTGGCTGAAGACATGGCTGATTTTCTCTGATGATATCTACTCTATGTGGTAATATGACTGTAAAAGTGACTGTAGGGGTGTTACATCCTGCCTAGAAGGCTCTAGTAGTGGTAAAATCCATATTCGGAAATTGTCCGGGGCGTTCAACCGCTCGCAACTGGACTGTTGAGGTCGTCATAGAAGGCGTTTCGCTTCTCATCCGAGCAGGCATCCGTTCGTGCTCAAAGACTAGGTCCGACAATACGACCTGCACGACTGAGAATATTCACGGGCCTACTTGGAAAGTCATGAACATCTAACTACCTTCACTGCTATTGAACGCTACTTTGTGGAAATTCACTTAGCGCGTTCGGGTCCGGAACCAGTAAACCGCGTACTTCCAAAACAACAACCAAATTGGCGTCGGCACTCCCTGGGCATCTGGAGTCTTTATTAAGTAAATGGGCGCGTTCCCGGGAGGGTGAGCAATCTTCCCCCGACATTCCCTTTGAAAAACACTTCAAACACTTCGCCTAATGAACCTAATAAACCGACGGGGTTGGGTTGGAGGGGCAATTAGTCACCTTTCAGCCAGAACGAACCCATTCACCTGGCAAGACAAAGCGTCATGAGAAAGGAAGGCGGCGGGGGCGGGCGGAGGTGAAAGGTGAAATACCTACTGCCCCTTCGGTTATCACGTGCGCGTCTGGGAGCGCGCGTGGCCGACCGAAAAGCGCAGCGGCGGTTGGCGACTTTGTATTCTTCATCCCCCCCCCCCACACACACACCAATCTGTGTTCTCCACTCAGCATCTCCAAGTCCCAGTTTCCACGCACCCCAATTCATAGGCGTTGCGTGGCTCCGATACACTAGGGGGCGATGATGGTCATTTGAGCTAGTTTTTGCTATGTGGGTAAGCCAGTCTAACTTTCCACAGCTCTTTCCTGTACTTGGTAGCGTTTTATTGCACATTTAAATGACTTTGGCTCTTGTGGTTGTGGTGCACCTCCAGAAAAATGTGGACCAAATTGCTATTTGCTCGTCCATACTCACATGAGTTGTCCCTCGTTTGGAGCGCTTCATCGGTTCCCCACCCGATCGCGATTAATTAATTATATTAATCGCGATATTTTCCTAGTTAGAGAATGAAAAACCTGTTTATGACTTTCTAAATACGGGGTTTAACATTATTAGAGGCCTGTAGACTTGAAATAACACCCCTATAGCCACCTATTATTCACGCATTGTACAACTCTTATGCAGCAGGGACTCCATTTAGTCATTCATTTATTTATTTTTTAACTTTTGTATTTATTTGTTCTGAACTTTCAAAGCCAAAAACGTACCACTTCCACACATAATGGAGGATACATTTTTTTCCCGTCGCCTTTTAGAAATGCCATGGCTGAATTTAAATTTTAATTTCATGAAGATGACAAGGAGCTAACTCAAAAATGCAACATTTAACTGTTTGGTCGCAAGGCATACTGGGTACTCCAGTGGTGAGATAGACACACTCCTGATCAAAATATTAGGCCCAGTTGAAAAAATTGCAAGAATGTACGTTTTGCACTGTTGGATCTTAAGGAGGTTCTAAGTAGAGCTTCGAAATGCAACAAGGAGAAACGGGAGTGAGACCAAAATATTTGTTATTGCAAAACTGTGTTGCAAAGAAGCAATAAAGGGAAACTGTTGTGATCTCTCGACGACCCTGAGCCGTCAACACACGGGACCATCCTCCGCCCAAGTGGAGATGGCCAGTTGCGCCGAGTGCAGTCCAATATCAGCTGGCATCTGCGAGAGAAGGCTTTTAAAAACAAAAAACGTCTTCAAAAGCCTGGTACAAAATTGCCCGTTTGACAAACATGGGACATTGAAAGGCGGAAGGAATGTTTAGTCTGCCTTGACGGTCCTGATGGCTTCCGACGTTACTAAGGAGACCCCTACCTGAGATGTTTGCAGGGGTCGCCATCAAGATCCTTCAACGGAACAGTGGCACTTCACGGTTGTGCAGGAGCGTCAAACGGCAGCTGGCTAAGTGGAGATGTTGCAGGGGGCATCCCTCATGACTGAAGGCCCACGATTGAAACCCAAATCTGATCTAAATCCGGGGCAGAACATTTGGGGGTGGATGGCGAGGGAAGTTTACAGAAATGGACATCAGTTCCATAAGGTGGACGCCCTGCGTGAAGCCATCTTCACCACATGGTCAACATTCCCACTAGCCTCCTGGAAACACTGGCGTAACGCATCCAACCCATTTTTAAAGGTGATCCGCTACTCATTACAGAGTCCTCTTTTAAACATGTTGATTCTAGGAGGGGAATCTCACTCCCATTCTGAAGGTCTACTTCAGGAAAACTGCTCTTTTTTTGGAATTTGGCCCATCATGGCAGGTCATTGGTGCACGTAATGGGCCACACCTATTCTGCCTACAGAGGCGGTCATTATAGCACCTCCAAAAAGCCCCACCAAGGTTTTATGCTTCTCTATCCACGCTGTGAGCATGTAGTAACAGGCGCATTCCTAACAACGCTACATTTTGGCAGTGTTACGAGGGCACGTTGATTTCACATAGCAACACGCTACACCTAGCGTTATCTTTTCCAAAGCCAAAAAAACAAAAACACAGCAGCGGTGGCGGCGGCGGCTCGGATACGTGCCGTTACCTTTTGCAGGCGGCCTGAGGCGTTGTGAGCGAGTGCGGTGTGGCGAGGTGTCACTACACCAGTAAAGTAGTTCTTGGGCGGAACAACGTTAATGACAATAATAATGATAATTGTGCACACGGAGCCCGACGGTGTTTTTTTCCAGGAGGCTTTTCAGGCAGAAAAGGTGTGATTCTTACCCGTCTCTTTGAATCCATTTTCATATCTTTGGAACACAAAAACAGAAAGACATCACGTCTCGTGCGGATTGCGGGAGACGAGCAAAGGTCCACTTTTCCTTTAAGATCCAAGAGTGTGATGTCAATTCTTGCCATTTTGCAAACAACCTCTGACCTCTGACGCACACAAAGTTCTCCATTCAGGTTCATGTTCAAAAGGACCTACATCAGACGTTACCTTTGACCTTCAGGTCTCAAGTCATGAAGGCTTCAGCTGCAAAGGCGCCGCTCTCGCATTTCCGCCTCATTGGGGCGCAAAAATGAAGACGTGACAAGTTGGCGGATCAACCCAAACTGCATCCCGGGATGGGACTGATGGCTTTTCTGGGTTTTCGTCTTCCTGTTGTTGCATTGCGGACCTTATATTCGCGTGATGTTTACAAAGTCAGGCACGCGGCCGGGCAAAACGCCAACCGGTGTGAACGAGTGCCAGTTTTGGTGTTTTGGTTTTTTTTACCGGTGACAAGGAAATGGGTGGATTTTGATGCCACCGTTACGTTTGTAGTTACACGCGCAGTGAAATGTTTTGATAACTTCATTTTGGCCGCTACAGCTCATAAAAATCCCAGATTCAGCATCTTGTCAAATTTGAAGAAGATGCCAAAAAGTTGTGTTATTATTATTATTATTATTATTATTATTATTATTATTATTATTATATTAGCAGACAAACTGCAAGAATCCTGAAATCAAATAGAGTTTCTACTTTTTGAAGGTGCGTCTTGCAGTCCTCAGCACAGAAGCATGCGGGGCTCCTGTCAAATGTCAAGTATCGGCAATGGTATCGGGCCGATGCCACAGCAACCAAGAAGACTGGGTCGCTGGGTTTGCGTTGCCCGCCAAGGAAAAAAAGGGGAAATTCGTGACGAACCAGCAACCACACCAAAACCGGACACCATATAAAAGTGACATTTGACAAAGCATCGGGGTGACACTCACCGGCGCGTCCCGAACTACTCCGGAAAAACAACCAAAACTTCCTTCGCCCTCCTCTTCCGCTTTTATTTGCGGCGTTTGGACGCCGGCGGGCCGACGTGCTTGCGGGCACCGGCTCGTCGGGGTGTTCCGGTGCCTCTTCCGAGCGGGGTGTCGGCTGTCTGGACTGACAGCCGGCGTGGAGCTCACCGCGCCGGGCTTGCTCTGTGCGCGAATGTCGGCGGAAGGGAGAGAGCCGTCCTCCGTCCTCCGTCCTCCGTCCTCCACGCTCCGCAGTCCGCAGCGCCCCACAGCCGGCCTCCCACTTAAAGGGCCAAGGGCCAGGTGGCGGTGCCGGCCAGTGTTGCCAGTTCCCCAGTAGAGCAAAGTAACCATTGGCTGGCCGCAGAGTGGCTGGCAAATGACGCCATAAACCCAATTTGCATACACAAGTCAGCATTTGCGCTGAAACTGACAGTTGCGGTCCACCTAAGCTCCGATAGCGATCCCGTCTCTCTTTAAGTGCCATTGTTTGCCAGTTGCGCAAAAAATCCAAACGAGGGCATTTGCTAGTACGTTTGGGTGGGTGGTTGTTCTGAAACTTCGGATGAATCCCCATCGTGGCGCCTTTTGGAATGGCTGTGTTGGATTTGGTTATTATACGTCTGCGGCGCATCCACGCCTCGCCCGAGTGTTTGCGTCGCCCGGTCTCGGCGTACAGGACGGTTCAAGCGCCCGCCTGCCAGCAAAGTATTTTAACAAGAGTCTCTGATCACAATAACCGGATATGAAGTACGGCTATTGGTGCTCATGCATGAAAAGAAAAGACTAGCACAGCACGCGACAGTAGGTCTCGTGCTTGCGAAGAACCGATCCGGTTTTTGGTACGGATTACGTAACAAAGTCGCCCACCGAGTTGACCCTCCGGGAAGACACATAGTCCAGGCAAAAGGGAGCCTATTATACTCATTTTGGGGTCCTTGTCTTGAGTACTGGAAGCTTTCTAGATCTTCCAGACTCTGCATCTTTTCCTGCAGTGTTTCCTCGAGTTCCTTTGGTTTCCGTGTCATTTGCTCCGCCCCCGGCCCCTTCTCCGGGTACGCCTCCCGCCGAGCCCACTCCTCTTGGTCACCCTCCCAAGCGCTCCCAAAGACTTCCCGAACAGCTGCCGAACCCCACTTCCTAATTTTGAGAGACAGTCGCTTTTGAGTGATTACTTACACAAAATAAATGCAGTTAAGGCACCGATCGCTCGTCCGACTCTACACGACCAAGTAAGGTCGGAAAGGTGTCAGACTTCAGCAAGCGTTTGGCAGGTAGAACTAACTACCTATTGCTAAACCAAATGAGCTTTCCCTCACACCTGAACAAACACTTCCTGGGAGCCATCGCTCAAAGTCGCCCATATAAGGGAGTCCGTGCAGAGCCGTCCAAAACTGCCTTCAGGGCTGACTCCCAAACGTGCAAACCTCGTTATTGGCGCAGTTCAACACGAGGAGACAACACTGTAACAACATTTACAAGTCCCAAAAGAGGGAAAGCATAAGAGGTCCCCTTTAAGAACGCACATCGAGTGTCCCCAACAACCCAGAAGCAGACTCAATTCTCGCTAAACGACCAAGAGTGTGGGAGGAGAGAAGAGGAAGAATTGTTATGACGTCGATACAAAGCATCAGTTGTCGTCTTCCCACATTTGACATACAAATTGATCAGTTTGTCTCGTCTCTTATCGACGAGTCGCTCCCTATAATTCCATCCTTTAAATCAATAGTCGTGAATGTCTGGGTGCTTCTATTGATTGCACGACTATTTTTCACTACTAATGGCTAGCGGGCTGAAAAACAGGCCCGAGGGGACCGCGGGGGGCATCCGGTGTCTGGAACTCCCTTGGCAGCCATCCCCAAATGTTCTCAATCGCATTTAGATCGGATTTGGGTTCAGATCGAGGGCCTGCTGCAACAAGTTGCCGTTTGACGCCCCTGCACAACCTGCTTCTTAAAAAATGGGATTTGTTTGTGATTTAGCTGGGAAGTCAAAAAAGGAGTTTGTATGCGCGTGCTAACGTTCCACAAATCCCGTTTTATGGCTTTATATGCATGCTGGGGTCTGCATTAAAAGGTCCATTGATGGTAACACGTAGTACTTACAGTATCTTGCCGTATTTGGATGATTGAAGTTATTACTTCACTCCCAGGGGCGTTGATTGTGCACGGCCCATAGGAGCTCCCGCTACTTCCGTCAAGAACAACGCCATAGAAAAACCCCCAGTCCCGTCTCACTGGGATGGCAGCGTCTTGCCGCACAAGACCTGTGCTCCAGTCCTCAGGCCATCTTCCTGAGTCCTCGTAGCAAAATCCAGAGCCAGTAGTGTCCACCTTCTTGTCTGTCCCGTTGCAGTGGCTTGAGGCGTTGTGAGGATGTTGGGTTATTTTGCCACATAAATATTGTTTTTTTGTGTTAGCTGATCTCTGTAGTCCATGTAGTGCAATGCTAGCTAGGAATACAACGTATAGGAGCAGAATATATAGACCGAGGATGTCTTGCCTACACTACCTGGCCAAAAGCAAGATGCCAAAGAATATTAGAGTGTGTGATGGTTTTTCTAAGCCAGGCAGTGTATATTTTAAATATACTTTATAGTAATTCCTTCCTTTTTTATTTGTGTTAGTTATGTTTTTCAGACATATTTTCTCTAAACACTCGGTGTTTAACGTGTCAGCCATACGCATAGTCAGGACATCGAGGGTTCAAATCTCCTTTGGAACATCTCAGTAGGAAGTTTGTATGTTTTACCTGTTTCTTACATTTTGTGTTCTTTTTTAAAAACCGTATTTATTTGTTCCATTCCATTTTCTTCCGCTTATCCGGGTCCGGGTCGCGGGGGCAGCAGTCTCAGTAGGGAAGTCCAGACTTCCCGGTCTCCGGCGACCTCTTCCAGCTCCACCGGGAGGACACCAAGGCCTAGACCAGTTATTGGTTGTGACCTGAGGCAAGACCTCAGGGGGCCTCAGGTGGAGGAGTATTTATTTGTGCAATTTTTATTGAATTTACTTCTATTTGTAATATTTTAAAATATTAGTTTATATACTGTATCTGTGTATATATATAGTAATACATATAACATAAGAAAATAATATATATATTCAATCATATATTTTTCATTTTGAAATTTCTCTCGGTGTTTGATAAAGTATCTATCGATCCAGCTACCTTTTCTATGGCCTGCATGAGGAGGGCTTGCAGGGGTGCAGGGAAAGAAAGACAAGAAAAGGGCATAACAGATGATCATCACCAGAAACTTTGTGTGGCGCGGGGCAGGCGCAGGATGGCGTTAATGTTTGAGTGCAATGGGCTCAGGCAGGCGCCAGTCNCAAAATGTCTCTCTTGGCAAAGAAGTCCAGAACAGGATCAACAGGGTGGTTTTTGATGACAATTCAGCGCAGGAAGAAACGGTGTTGAGCAAACAACACGGATATGCTATATGATATATATGTGAACTCTGATTGGCTTTTTCAGTTTAAAGTTAGCTCATTTTTTGACACAAATCAGTGTTTAGATTAGCTCCGGCTAGGTCTGCTCATGGAACGGGTAACATAACAAAAGATTACAATTTTCTTACGTTTGTAAGCTCTGTAAGGTTTTGCATGCATGTTGAGTACAACTAATTCCTACATGTTGGCAGGTCTGCACTAACACCCAAAGTCCTCTCTTCTTCTCACGCCCCCCCGCTGGCAGTTCCGGAAGCACCGCATTCAACTAACTGCAAAAAACGACAACCTCCGTTCGGACTAACATTATTATTATTTTGCCAGCTACTCCCTTGCTGGGACACATGCAGTTCTGTGCAAAGTTGCATAGGAATCGGTTGCATGCTGTTGAGCAAACAACAGGGATGCAAGCTCATTTTTAAAACAGACATTGGCCAGAATTCTCCTCTAAATGTGGAAAACACAAAGAAGAAGGGGAACAATGAAAGGGCTGCCGCCACAACAGGAGTCGGAGATGTGATAAAGCCGTCAGATGTCGGCGCTCCGGTCGCTCCGTCAACCGCGTGGGTTTCTAACCTTCGCATTCCTCGCGGGTCTTTCAGGGGAGACAATGCAGTCAGTGGACTTTACTCGAGCAGATCACAAGGCTTCCGTGAACACGGCATTGTTGCGTTTGATTGGCTTGGCCTCACACCTCGCTGAAAAGGACTGAAGGAGAGGTGGGGATTCACGCACGCACATGCACGCACATGCACGCACATGCACGCACATGCACGCACACGCACGCACAATTCCACTCCTTTGTGGCCTTCTCTGTAGACTCTTAGTTCAATAGAATTCAGAGAACAATGTCCAAAGGATATAGGAGGTCAGTTGGGGGCGAAACCCCCCCCCCAAAACAAACTCGGTGTGCTCTGCTGCGCTCGTGGAGGTGTTCGGTACATCCGACGATGAAGCAAAAATAGCACGTGCTCATATTTACCGGCCCACCGCGCTCCATGGCGGTCCTGCTAAAGTGGATCTATTAATGTTAGACGAGGGTTAAAGGATGCCAACATGTCAGGTAAGGAGGTTTGTGCATTTGGAAGCCCTGAAAGAAGATCTGCACGCCGGCTCCCGCTGATGTCACGCAACCCAGACTTCCTTGTATGGGCGTGCCCAGGTACACCCTGTAGGCCTACCCCCCCACCCCCCCGCTTCAATCCGTTGTTGGGAATTCTCACCGTGTTAGCATGTTAGACAACGGCTCCCAGGAAATGTTTGTTCGGGTGTGAGGGAAAGCTAATTTTGTTTAGCTTTCCTAATGCGGCAAGCATCAGGCGGAAGTGGTTGAAATCGCTGATTCCCGGCCTGCCGGAGAAAAATATTGAATATATTAATATATTTAATAGACTTTAAGGCAATACAAGACGCGGATGAACTGCAGCATACTGGTCACTGGGGTTGTAATTCTCTTTGTGGTAGACCAGTAGATCCCAAACGTTTTACAATCGCATTTTTGACTCAAACCCGTGTACCCACTACTCCACACTTTTTGGGGAATCCTTATGTCTGTCATGAAGACATATGTCTCTTGTCCGTGCGTTCTAAAGATATAAAAACAGATGGTGCTACGAATGCCTGTATTCCGTCTCCTGGAAAAAAGCCCTCCAAAAATGCGCCAACAACGCTGCATTTACATATAAGGTGATGTGCATGATAACCAAGCTATGTCAACATTGTTATTATTATTGTCGTTACTCCTGACTGTACAAACGTGGTAATGTTACAGTATTTTCAAATGTGTAAAAGAGCACATCATATCCCCGAGCATGCTGTAAAGCAGGGGTACCCAAATGCTGGTCAAGGAACGTTCGGGCGCAATAATTAGACTTTTTTTTTTAAAAATTCAATTAAATAAACTACATGACATTTTATGTAAATGGATATCATTATTCTTGTCGAAAAATATAATATACGGTTATAAATCCCACCGTTTTTGCACGTTTAATGCGAGCGGTGACTTGTCCCACTTTGTTTGACGGTCCTTGAATGCACCATCTACTTTTGCTGCGCAGGTAGACTACTATACTGCATTTTTACCTCATACTCGGTCCCGAATGCTGATACTGTGTGGGAATGCATAAAGGTGGATGACCTTAATGAACGCTAATGTGGGCGTTTGTTTGGCCCACAACCTCAAGTTGAATGCATGCCAGCACACACATCAAACAGCGGTTCTGAAAAACAGAAAAATCCAGGCTGGGATTCATTTAGTGTTTTCTGTTCACAAACCTACGTGGCTGAAGACATGGCTGATTTTCTCTGATGATATCTACTCTATGTGGTAATATGACTGTAAAAGTGACTGTAGGGGTGTTACATCCTGCCTAGAAGGCTCTAGTAGTGGTAAAATCCATATTCGGAAATTGTCCGGGGCGTTCAACCGCTCGCAACTGGACTGTTGAGGTCGTCATAGAAGGCGTTTCGCTTCTCATCCGAGCAGGCATCCGTTCGTGCTCAAAGACTAGGTCCGACAATACGACCTGCACGACTGAGAATATTCACGGGCCTACTTGGAAAGTCATGAACATCTAACTACCTTCACTGCTATTGAACGCTACTTTGTGGAAATTCACTTAGCGCGTTCGGGTCCGGAACCAGTAAACCGCGTACTTCCAAAACAACAACCAAATTGGCGTCGGCACTCCCTGGGCATCTGGAGTCTTTATTAAGTAAATGGGCGCGTTCCCGGGAGGGTGAGCAATCTTCCCCCGACATTCCCTTTGAAAAACACTTCAAACACTTCGCCTAATGAACCTAATAAACCGACGGGGTTGGGTTGGAGGGGCAATTAGTCACCTTTCAGCCAGAACCAACCCATTCACCTGGCAAGACAAAGCGTCATGAGAAAGGAAGGCGGCGGGGGCGGGCGGAGGTGAAAGGTGAAATACCTACTGCCCCTTCGGTTATCACGTGCGCGTCTGGGAGCGCGCGTGGCCGACCGAAAAGCGCAGCGGCGGTTGGCGACTTTGTATTCTTCATCCCCCCCCCCCACACACACACCAATCTGTGTTCTCCACTCAGCATCTCCAAGTCCCAGTTTCCACGCACCCCAATTCATAGGCGTTGCGTGGCTCCGATACACTAGGGGGCGATGATGGTCATTTGAGCTAGTTTTTGCTATGTGGGTAAGCCAGTCTAACTTTCCACAGCTCTTTCCTGTACTTGGTAGCATTTTATTGCACATTTAAATGACTTTGGCTCTTGTGGTTGTGGTGCACCTCCAGAAAAATGTGGACCAAATTGCTATTTGCTCGTCCATACTCACATGAGTTGTCCCTCGTTTGGAGCGCTTCATCGGTTCCCCACCCGATCGCGATTAATTAATTATATTAATCGCGATATTTTCCTAGTTAGAGAATGAAAAACCTGTTTATGACTTTCTAAATACGGGGTTTAACATTATTAGAGGCCTGTAGACTTGAAATAACACCCCTATAGCCACCTATTATTCACGCATTGTACAACTCTTATGCAGCAGGGACTCCATTTAGTCATTCATTTATTTATTTTTTAACTTTTGTATTTATTTGTTCTGAACTTTCAAAGCCAAAAACGTACCACTTCCACACATAATGGAGGATACATTTTTTTCCCGTCGCCTTTTAGAAATGCCATGGCTGAATTTAAATTTTAATTTCATGAAGATGACAAGGAGCTAACTCAAAAATGCAACATTTAACTGTTTGGTCGCAAGGCATACTGGGTACTCCAGTGGTGAGATAGACACACTCCTGATCAAAATATTAGGCCCAGTTGAAAAAATTGCAAGAATGTACGTTTTGCACTGTTGGATCTTAAGGAGGTTCTAAGTAGAGCTTCGAAATGCAACAAGGAGAAACGGGAGTGAGACCAAAATATTTGTTATTGCAAAACTGTGTTGCAAAGAAGCAATAAAGGGAAACTGTTGTGATCTCTCGACGACCCTGAGCCGTCAACACACGGGACCATCCTCCGCCCAAGTGGAGATGGCCAGTTGCGCCGAGTGCAGTCCAATATCAGCTGGCATCTGCGAGAGAAGGCTTTTAAAAACAAAAAACGTCTTCAAAAGCCTGGTACAAAATTGCCCGTTTGACAAACATGGGACATTGAAAGGCGGAAGGAATGTTTAGTCTGCCTTGACGGTCCTGATGGCTTCCGACGTTACTAAGGAGACCCCTACCTGAGATGTTTGCAGGGGTCGCCATCAAGATCCTTCAACGGAACAGTGGCACTTCACGGTTGTGCAGGAGCGTCAAACGGCAGCTGGCTAAGTGGGCATGTTGCAGGGGGCATCCCTCATGACTGAAGGCCCACGATTGAAACCCAAATCTGATCTAAATCCGGGGCAGAACATTTGGGGGTGGATGGCGAGGGAAGTTTACAGAAATGGACATCAGTTCCATAAGGTGGACGCCCTCCGTCAAGCCATCTTCACCACATGGTCAACATTCCCACTAGCCTCCTGGAAACACTGGCGTAACGCATCCAACCCATTTTTAAAGGTGATCCGCTACTCATTACTGAGTCCTCTTTTAAACATGTTGATTCTAGGAGGGGAATCTCACTCCCATTCTGAAGGTCTACTTCAGGAAAACTGCTCTTATTTTGGAATTTGGCCCATCATGGCAGGTCATTGGTGCACGTAATGGGCCACACCTATTCTGCCTACAGAAGCGGTCATTATAGCACCTCCAAAAAGCCCCACCAAGGTTTTATGCTTCTCTATCCACGCTGTGAGCATGTAGTAACAGGCGCATTCCTAACAACGCTACATTTTGGCAGTGTTACGAGGGCACGTTGATTTCACATAGCAACACGCTACACCTAGCGTTATCTTTTCCAAAGCCAAAAAAACAAAAACACAGCAGCGGTGGCGGCGGCGGCTCGGATACGTGCCGTTACCTTTTGCAGGCGGCCTGAGGCGTTGTGAGCGAGTGCGGTGTGGCGAGGTGTCACTACACCAGTAAAGTAGTTCTTGGGCGGAACAACGTTAATGACAATAATAATGATAATTGTGCACACGGAGCCCGACGGTGTTTTTTTCCAGGAGGCTTTTCAGGCAGAAAAGGTGTGATTCTTACCCGTCTCTTTGAATCCATTTTCATATCTTTGGAACACAAAAACAGAAAGACATCACGTCTCGTGCGGATTGCGGGAGACGAGCAAAGGTCCACTTTTCCTTTAAGATCCAAGAGTGTGATGTCAATTCTTGCCATTTTGCAAACAACCTCTGACCTCTGACGCACACAAAGTTCTCCATTCAGGTTCATGTTCAAAAGGACCTACATCAGACGTTACCTTTGACCTTCAGGTCTCAAGTCATGAAGGCTTCAGCTGCAAAGGCGCCGCTCTCGCATTTCCGCCTCATTGGGGCGCAAAAATGAAGACGTGACAAGTTGGCGGATCAACCCAAACTGCATCCCGGGATGGGACTGATGGCTTTTCTGGGTTTTCGTCTTCCTGTTGTTGCATTGCGGACCTTATATTCGCGTGATGTTTACAAAGTCAGGCACGCGGCCGGGCAAAACGCCAACCGGTGTGAACGAGTGCCAGTTTTGGTGTTTTGGTTTTTTTTACCGGTGACAAGGAAATGGGTGGATTTTGATGCCACCGTTACGTTTGTAGTTACACGCGCAGTGAAATGTTTTGATAACTTCATTTTGGCCGCTACAGCTCATAAAAATCCCAGATTCAGCATCTTGTCAAATTTGAAGAAGATGCCAAAAAGTTGTGTTATTATTATTATTATTATTATTATTATTATTATTATTATTATTATATTAGCAGACAAACTGCAAGAATCCTGAAATCAAATAGAGTTACTACTTTTTGAAGGTGCGTCTTGCAGTCCTCAGCACAGAAGCATGCAGGGCTCCTGTCAAATGTCAAGTATCGGCAATGGTATCGGGCCGATGCCACAGCAACCAAGAAGACTGGGTCGCTGGGTTTGCGTTGCCCGCCAAGGAAAAAAAGGGGAAATTCGTGACGAACCAGCAACCAAACCAAAACCGGACACCATATAAAAGTGACATTTGACAAAGCATCGGGGTGACACTCACCGGCGCGTCCCGAACTCCTCCGGAAAAACAACCAAAACTTCCTTCGCCCTCCTCTTCCGCTTTTATTTGCGGCGTTTGGACGCCGGCGGGCCGACGTGCTTGCGGGCACCGGCTCGTCGGGGTGTTCCGGTGCCTCTTCCGAGCGGGGTGTCGGCTGTCTGGACTGACAGCCGGCGTGGAGCTCACCGCGCCGGGCTTGCTCTGTGCGCGAATGTCGGCGGAAGGGAGAGAGCCGTCCTCCGTCCTCCGTCCTCCGTCCTCCACGCTCCGCAGTCCGCAGCGCCCCACAGCCGGCCTCCCACTTAAAGGGCCAAGGGCCAGGTGGCGGTGCCGGCCAGTGTTGCCAGTTCCCCAGTAGAGCAAAGTAACCATTGGCTGGCCGCAGAGTGGCTGGCAAATGACGCCATAAACCCAATTTGCATACACAAGTCAGCATTTGCGCTGAAACTGACAGTTGCGGTCCACCTAAGCTCCGATAGCGATCCCGTCTCTCTTTAAGTGCCATTGTTTGCCAGTTGCGCAAAAAATCCAAACGAGAGCATTTGCTAGTACGTTTGGGTGGGTGGTTGTTCTGAAACTTCGGATGAATCCCCATCGTGGCGCCTTTTGGAATGGCTGTGTTGGATTTGGTTATTATACGTCTGCGGCGCATCCACGCCTCGCCCGAGTGTTTGCGTCGCCCGGTCTCGGCGTACAGGACGGTTCAAGCGCCCGCCTGCCAGCAAAGTATTTTAACAAGAGTCTCTGATCACAATAACCGGATATGAAGTACGGCTATTGGTGCTCATGCATGAAAAGAAAAGACTAGCACAGCACGCGACAGTAGGTCTCGTGCTTGCGAAGAACCGATCCGGTTTTTGGTACGGATTACGTAACAAAGTCGCCCACCGAGTTGACCCTCCGGGAAGACACATAGTCCAGGCAAAAGGGAGCCTATTATACTCATTTTGGGGTCCTTGTCTTGAGTACTGGAAGCTTTCTAGATCTTCCAGACTCTGCATCTTTTCCTGCAGTGTTTCCTCGAGTTCCTTTGGTTTCCGTGTCATTTGCTCCGCCCCCGGCCCCTTCTCCGGGTACGCCTCCCGCCGAGCCCACTCCTCTTGGTCACCCTCCCAAGCGCTCCCAAAGACTTCCCGAACAGCTGCCGAACCCCACTTCCTAATTTTGAGAGACAGTCGCTTTTGAGTGATTACTTACACAAAATAAATGCAGTTAAGGCACCGATCGCTCGTCCGACTCTACACGACCAAGTAAGGTCGGAAAGGTGTCAGACTTCAGCAAGCGTTTGGCAGGTAGAACTAACTACCTATTGCTAAACCAAATGAGCTTTCCCTCACACCTGAACAAACACTTCCTGGGAGCCATCGCTCAAAGTCGCCCATATAAGGGAGTCCGTGCAGAGCCGTCCAAAACTGCCTTCAGGGCTGACTCCCAAACGTGCAAACCTCGTTATTGGCGCAGTTCAACACGAGGAGACAACACTGTAACAACATTTACAAGTCCCAAAAGAGGGAAAGCATAAGAGGTCCCCTTTAAGAATCGAGTGTCCCCAACAACCCAGAAGCAGACTCAATTCTCGCTAAACGACCAAGAGTGTGGGAGGAGAGAAGAGGAAGAATTGTTATGACGTCGATACAAAGCATCAGTTGTCGTCTTCCCACATTTGACATACAAATTGATCAGTTTGTCTCGTCTCTTATCGACGAGTCGCTCCCTATAATTCCATCCTTTAAATCAATAGTCGTGAATGTCTGGGTGCTTCTATTGATTGCACGACTATTTTTCACTACTAATGGCTAGCGGGCTGAAAAACAGGCCCGAGGGGACCGCGGGGGGCATCCGGTGTCTGGAACACCCTTGGCAGCCATCCCCAAATGTTCTCAATCGCATTTAGATCGGATTTGGGTTCAGATCGAGGGCCTGCTGCAACAAGTTGCCGTTTGACGCCCCTGCACAACCTGCTTCTTAAAAAATGGGATTTGTTTGTGATTTAGCTGGGAAGTCAAAAAAGGAGTTTGTATGCGCGTGCTAACGTTACACAAATCCCGTTTTATGGATTTATATGCATGCTGGGGTCTGCATTAAAAGGTACATTGATGGTAACACGTAGTACTTACAGTATCTTGCCGTATTTGGATGATTGAAGTTATTACTTCACTCCCAGGGGCGTTGATTGTGCACGGCCCATAGGAGCTCACGCTACTTCCGTCAAGAACAACGGCATAGAAAAACCCCCAGTCCCGTCTCACTGGGATGGGAGCGTCTTGCCGCACAAGACCTGCGCTCCAGTCCTCAGGCCATCTTCCTGAGTCCTCGTAGCAAAATCCAGAGCCAGTAGTGTCCACCTTCTTGTCTGTCCCGTTGCAGTGGCTTGAGGCGTTGTGAGGATGTTGGGTTATTTTGCCACATAAATATTGTTTTTTTGTGTTAGCTGATCTCTGTAGTCCATGTAGTGCAATGCTAGCTAGGAATACAACGTATAGGAGCAGAATATATAGACCGAGGAAGTCTTGCCTACACTACCTGGCCAAAAGCAAGATGCCAAAGAATATTAGAGTGTGTGATGGTTTTTCTAAGCCAGGCAGTGTATATTTTAAATATACTTTATAGTAATTCCTTCCTTTTTTATTTGTGTTAGTTATGTTTTTCAGACATATTTTCTCTAAACACTCGGTGTTTAACGTGTCAGCCATACGCATAGTCAGGACATCGAGGGTTCAAATCTCCTTTGGAACATCTCAGTAGGAAGTTTGTATGTTTTACCTGTTTCTTACATTTTGTGTTCTTTTTTAAAAAACGTATTTATTTGTTCCATTCCATTTTCTTCCGCTTATCCGGGTCCGGGTCGCGGGGGCAGCAGTCTCAGTAGGAAAGTCCAGACTTCCCGGTCTCCGGCGACCTCTTCCAGCTCCACCGGGAGGACACCAAGGCCTAGACCAGTTATTGGTTGTGACCTGAGGCAAGACCTCAGGGGGCCTCAGGTGGAGGAGTATTTTTTTGTGCAATTTTTATTGAATTTACTTCTATTTGTAATATTTTAAAATATTAGTTTATATACTGTATCTGTGTATATATATAGTAATACATATAACATAAGAAAATAATATATATATTCAATCATATATTTTTCATTTTGAAATTTATCTCGGTGTTTGATAAAGTATCTATCGATCCAGCTACCTTTTCTATGGCCTGCATGAGGAGGGCTTGCAGGGGTGCAGGGAAAGAAAGACAAGAAAAGGGCATAACAGATGATCATCACCAGAAACTTTGTGTGGCGCGGGGCAGGCGCAGGATGGCGTTAATGTTTGAGTGCAATGGGCTCAGGCAGGCGCCAGTCACGGCACCCCCGCAAACTCTGTGACGGGTGCTGTAAAGAGGCTCTTTTCACCGATCCATGCAAAGTAATGGTGGGGGAGCACTGGCCTCTGGCCGACACACAGTTTATGGAGCTGGGCCGTGATGTTGTCAGGCCAGGGCCAGGGTCAGAGCTTGGATGACTAAGAACTCGACTGGGTCAATGGTGACTGAAGGTGGTAACACTGTGCACCACTTTGGTATGCTCCGGTAGCCCACAGAGTGGATAGTGGTTTGGTTTGGTAGGTGGCCATGTAGCACTAGGAATTAGGGGACATGGGTGGTTCTGTTGGCACTGTTGTCCTGAGGCTAGGCACGGTTTTTTATTGTTTGTGGAGAGCGTCAGATCTTGACACTCATGGAGGACGTTGGAAATATCTGAACGTTGGCCACAATACAATCTGACACCAGCAAAACGTATAAAAGACACACAGTGGACATACAGACGATACACAAAACCGTACAAAGTGCATAGGGTTGTCTTGCAACCTGGAAAAAACCTGAGCGCCCTTAGCCGAAAACAATGACCTGTTCTCTTCAATAAATGTCCTTTGATGGTTCAGTGTCTTGCTGAAGGGTACTTCAACATGGCCACGGGGGACTCAGGATCAAAGCCACAACCTTCAGTTTGGGGGAACGAGCACTCTACCACCTGAGCCACGCTGGCCGTTGAGAATCTGCTCAAATTGGGTCGGACTCTTTGTCTTACTTCCATGGGTGTGATCAAGGACGTGGTGCACAATAGTTTCAGCTGCAACCATTGTTCCCAGTGGGTGGATGCACATGTGCCACCTGTGAACGGACTTTGGTCCTGCCCGATCAGTCTGATCACATCAATAGAAGCGTTTGTATTCCGTTTATGACTGGATGATCTGTCTGAGGCGGAATCCCAGGCAAACCCAGTGGCGATTGCTCAAAGACTCCAAAGGAAATCCGCTTCTCCTAAAATATCCCCCGAAAAAACGTACTGCTGGGTGTACATTTTATTGACTAAATATGCGCTAGAATATCTTCATTCAAGAAATCAAAAACATCTCCTTATCACAGGTACTTCCTTTTCCTTCATCCCTGCAGCGTTTCATGACTTCGACGGGGAAGCGTGGACCGGGCATTGGAAAATTGGGCTTTGTACCACCCATCTGACGCTCAGCATCTCTGCGGGTCTATGTTGCGACGGGCTGGCCCGGCAGAATGCCTTTTTGATTCACAGTGAATTAGTGAAGTATAAACCTCCACCTGGGCATTTTGCACGTTTTTCATTCCGTCGCTCTGAACTGATTCGGAGACTTTACCGATCCCCAACCACTTGGTCATAGAAACCACCACCGGTGGTCGCCTAGCATAGCAGCACCCGATATAACCTGTGCTTTCAGACACACGACTGTGTTACATGGACTGTGTGTGCAATACCATCATGTGCAGGCAGAAAAGGTTCTATCAGGGCAAAGGGAGCAGCACTGACCACCTAATAGCACGGGAGAAAGACGGATTGCGAGGAGCGCACACGGGAACAATGAGATAACAAAGAGGTGCAGCTCAATGGGCACGGAGCGAGACGGAGGGAGGAAAGAGGAGCAAAGGAAAAAGAGGAAGAGAACGCGGTAGAGAGGCTGACTGTGCTCTGGGATGGATGATGTGCCATTTCTAATCCCTCCTGTTCTTGCTTTGAGCTGGGGCCCAGCAGGAAGTGGGAGCTGGGCAGACAACAATTAACAAAAGAGCTGTGAAGAATACAATTGGCCATCAATGGCCAGCCATGAGCCTTTGTGCCAGTCACCATGGCGACGGCACAACACCACCATACGGCGATTACAAAACCCTGCCCAGCACCTCATTTTTTCTTCCCCCTTCCCTGTACCCTTTCTTTTATCTTGCGTTTTCAAAGCGACGCCCATTCGTTCCCTCTTCATTTCTGTCTTTTTCTCTCTTTCCTTCAAAGGCGCTCCTCAAGACAGGATTGAGTGATGATTTTCTCTACCTGTTCAGGCAGAGATGCTCTTGCCGCGTTATGGACATTACATGACCGACGCCGATGTCTCGTCCAGAGGTGCCATCGATCAAATTCCTCCCATTTTGGCAAAAGAGCATGTGATCAGCATATGACGATAAAAGCCTTTGGACGCCGATCACAAAAGCTGATCACTTGTGGCTTGGACCCGCCTCAGTAGTACACTGTGCAGGCGTGCCGAAGCCAAACAATCTTGTCTGCCATGTGGGACCAACCTGTTGTTTGTGAGAGTGATATCAAATTTGGCACAAAATATTCCACTTTCCTCTGCTCATCCAGTTCTGGGTCGCAGGTTAAGCAGTCTCAGTAAGGAAGTCCAGACTTCCCGGTCCCTGGTCACCTCTTCTATCTTCCCCAGGCGGACCCCAAGGAGTTCCCAGGCCAGCTGTGAGACAGAATCCTTCTAGGCCTTCCCCGGGTCTACAAAACATGTCACGAAGGCGATGTCATGGCGCCTTAAAAAGCTTTAGTCTGGTGTGGCATTTGGGGGGCAAGCACATGGCGGGTGGTGGGTGGTGAGTTTCGGCGGCTCGCAATGTGATCATCGGTTGGGTAATGTGGCTAACGCGGTGCACTCCCCCGTATGTGGGTGACCGTCGGAGGTCTAAGGCGGAAAGCCCGAAAAGTGGTTGGATTTGTCGAACCAGATGACTGGTCTTGGTCTGCGGTGGAGGACACCGGGTGCTCTCAAATTCAAGGTTTTCAAGGATCGTCCAATTTCACTCTTGGGCGATCGGAATCGACAACATAAAACCTTGATAGGAGCATCTCTAGCCTTATCTTTTTAATGCTCATCTGGATCAATTGCCAAAAATCAACTGCGGGAACAGTTCCAAAAAGAGCGGAAGCTGTTACTGCTGCAAAGGGTTGACCAGCGCTTATACGCTGGAGACCATCCACTTTGGGCGAGAGGTGGTGCACATATTGGACTGCTTGCTGGTCAAACATTGTAGTCTCAGTTTTGAGCCAGAAGTGCGGAGTCTCCCTAGTTATGTATCTGGTTGATATGTCCCTCGGGGTTGTTCCCAAAATGTGTTCCCAAGAAGGTTGTCCACCTGCTTGGTGAGAAAACTTCTCGTTAGTGGCCACTTTGTCCGTGGAATGGGTCGGTCTTTGGGGGAGCGATGCCATAGGTGGAACCTCCTCCTCTGTTTAGGAAGGGCCTTTCTGGTTTAACATAAACGGACTTCTTTCAATCGGAGCCAATGGATCTCAGGTATGTAGACATTTGATGTTGTTCTCCTTCACTTTCACAACCACTATGTTTGGTTTTTTTAGGGGGGGAAACTTTTGGGTTGCGACCCACCAGTTGGGAATGGCTGTTCTAGGAGGCATCTTCCACGGGCACTGATTTAACGGATGTTCCAAAAAAAGCAGAAAACTAATATCTATTAATTCTACAGCATACTTGTAAAAAAGTCTTTAAAAGCCCACAATTGATGTTTATGCTTCAGTGATCATGTTTTTTTTGGGGGGGGGGTTCCACTTTGTTTGACGGTCTTTGAACACACCATAGTTGTGAGTGTGTTCTTTGGTCACCTTCTATGACCTTCTATGATCGCTACCTGGGTTGTGCTTTTCCACCCAACTCCAGACATCCTTTGAACGTTGTTTTGGGCTAAATCTGGTCGGACCATCATTGCCCTGATCTAACCCAGAAATAGAGGCCGAAAATTGGGCTGAGTTTAGACCGACTGATTTGGTCCAAACACGGCCCCCCAAAAATAGACGCCTCTCAACCAAATTTAGCCAGGAAATGGACGTGTTCATGGAGACGTCTTTTTACCTTTCCCATGAGTAATTACTGTGTTTTTACACAACACACATAACTAGGTAATAAATTCAGATGGAGCCGAAAGAGCCGTCTCTTTTAAGGGAAAGGAGCTGAAACTACGTCAAAGTTCTTCTTCTGTTGTATTGGTTTGGCGCTTGGTCACCAGCTCTGGGGAATTACCCTCCCAGAACCGGTCAAAGCATGTAAATCAGCAAGTACTCGTACTAAGGAGTTTACACTTCACATTTTTTGGTAATGGGCCACATGCTGGTCGAGTGGTTAGCAAGTTGGCCACACAGTCAGGAGATCTGGGTTCAAATCTCCGTTGGGCATGTTCTCCAAAAGCATGCATGTTAGGTTAATTTGGTTAACTGGTGTCCACACCATCCACACCAGTTTGTTTTGTTTGACAGCCCTTTGGCTGGCAACCAGCCCTTCTCTGGCCCAAAGTCAGCTGGGATAGGCTCCAGCATACCCCCACGACCCTTGTGAGAATAAGGGGCATAGACGGTTGGATTTTTCAGTAGTGGTAATGTACCCCGCCTTGCGCCCAATGTCAGCTGGGATAGGCTCCAGCATATCCCCGCGACCCTCAACGGTCATTTCGCTCTTGATACATTTGATTGTGTGCGTGGAAAAAAAATGTACGGCACTTTTTGGCGCGTATGCACCCTTTGTACATGAGGCCCCAGATCATTTGTGGTAGGCTTATCCTAATGGCGAGAGACCGAATGTAAGAAAAAACATAAATTCGTGATCGGTTACTAAATAGCCGGTCTTCTGACGCTCACAGTCTTCTCTTGTCTGACCTTTGATTCGGAATGTCTCTTGCACACTGTCAACAACTGCGTGCGATAAACGCCATCAGTGTCAAAAACCTCAAAGTTGACCCTCCGGGTCGTCTCCCGGATATCACGGCAATCTGCTCAAGCCAAGCACGTCTTCACCAACATCTGCGCATGACAAGGAGGTGACTCAGCGAGCCTGCAAAAATGTTTTGTGATCATCTCGATATCAGATGCTCTTCTCCGATAAAAAAAAATTAAAATAATTACAAAAAAAAAAAAAAACAAAAAAAAACAAAAACCCCCCAACCCCCCAAACACAGCACAGCCGCACGGAAGCAGAAGCGTGTGCACCCAAAGGTGAGAAAAAGATTTCGCAAACATCACCGTGTAGCAATACAGTGACCACAAGGAGCTGATCCAGCTGATTGCAACGTTGTGCACAAAGTCTCCAGGATATGGGGTGGGGGTGCGGTGCCAGGTAAGACATTTCCGCCACCCATCATCCTCCCCAGTGGCGGCTTCTGGTCACTCAAAGAGGGGAAGCTCATTTTTTTCCACATAGATCGTAACTTAGCAGTCGCCAAACACAATGCCGGTTGTTCTTACCGCAGACAAAGGCGCTGGGGGTCGGTAAAGTCTCTGGATCAGTTCAGAACAACGGAATGAAAAACCTGGAAAATGCGCCAGTGGAGGTTTATACTTCAAGACTGCTGATTCGTTCATTTCTCCGTCAATCAAAAAGAGACTCCTTTTTGATTCAATCATCACGCAGAAGTCGAGCGTTTGGACCAGCCCACGGCCCTGTAGACCGTCCAATGGGCGGGACAAAGCCCAGCATTTATCCAATGACCGTCCACTTTCGCTCAGTGGAACAACCCATTCTACTCCTCCCTATCAAAGTCCGTAGACGCTCAGCGTTCCGACTGTGTGACAATGCTGCGGTTCTGCGGGGATGAATGAGAAGGAAGTCGTATCAGTTACCTGTGCTAGGTACGATGACAAACGATGAAGGTATTCTAGCACCAGTGGCGGCTGCTGGTCATTCAAGGAGGGGAAGCTCAGTTTTTTCTGGCCTACATAATAAATATGTTTATTTACTTATGGGTAGGTAAATTCTACCCTCCGTTCCTAGTAGTTTTTACCAAAGACGAAAAAGTGGCTTGGTATCGGTAAAGTCTTTGGATCCGTCGAGAACAACGGAATGAAAAACGTAAGCGATTTCGCCTCAGACAGATCAACCAATCATCAAGCAGAAGCCAAACGTCTGGGCCAGCCCACTGCCCCATAGACCCCCAGAAGATGCTGAGCGCCCACTGCATTTCTCCAATGACCGTTCAGTTTCAACAACCCACTCTAGACTTGCCCATCAAAGTCTTTGGACACCCAGCGACCGACTGCGTAACAACGCCGGGGTTTGCGCGAGGACGAATGAGAAGTAGGTGGCGTCAGTTACCTGTGATAAGTGGCTGATTGTGAACAAAAGTTGCAGGTGTTCCAGCGAATGTTTAGCCAATGAAACGTACGCACAGCACTACATATTGCACCACTTTAACGGTGGGATATCTTAGCGGGTGCCGACTCTTCCCAAACGCTAGCGTCAGGCGAGCCGGCTCCACTTTGCCCTTCACCGATGGAAGGCAAATAACACGCCACATGAAACCCACCCGCATGCACGAGCACTCGTAGGACAACAGGAGATAGCGGAGGCCTCCGCGGAGGCCAGGGTACGATGGCGAGGGATTCATAGTGTTGCGGATGGAGAAGGGGAAGGGAAGTATGGCACTGCCTCACACAAAGGCGGCCCTGAAATAGCCCCCGCTCACAAAGAGACCTGCCACTCTGTCTATCAGATAATGTCTAATTGAAAACACTGCCGCCATTGTGCTCCTGTCACCAGCTCTATGGTCCACGTAGCCCCCACCGCCTTTTTTTCCATTGACGCGGCGCCATTGTTCCGTGCCATTGTGGCAAGCATACTCTCATGCTTTGTCTCTCTATCTCTCCCTCTCTCTGCATTGTTGTAATTTCGCTGCTTGTTTGTTTTTGTTCCTCTTCTCCTTTCACTCCCCTGCAGACCTTTTGTTCACCATATTTAGGCACTTCATTCGGACCTGCTGCCAATGATGAGCGACCGCCTGAGCAGGTGTCGGTTTCACAAGGATGAAATGGTTCTGGGAGATGATTTCCAGCCATTGTTGGCGTCACGGCGGATGAGATGCATCCGTGGGGTTTCCTTGAACGGATCATTGACGGTCTGATGGTGAAAGGGCTCTCACTTGTATAGCGCTTTTCCACCTCTCAGGTGGAACTAAAAGCGCCTTGACGCTGTTTCCGCATTCACCTACTGATATGGCGGCCTCAGGAGCAACTGGGGGTTCGGTATCTTGTCCAGGACGGAGGATTGAACCAGCAGTGGCAGCTGCTGGTCCTTCAAGGAGGGGAAGCTACGTCTTAAATGTTTATTTATTTCTACGTAATTTGTTTTTCATAAAGACAAAGTCACTTGGGATCAGTAAGGTCTCCTAAAAATAGGTTCAGAACAACGGAATGAAAAACTTGGGAAATGCGCCGGTGGAAGTTCATACTTCAAGATTGGTGATTTGCTCATCTCACTGTCAGTCAAAATGGGATTCCGCTACAGACAGCTCATCCAGTAATCATACAGAAGCCGAGCGTCCGGTCCGTCCCGCTGCCCCGCGGACCCCCAGAGACGCCGAGCGCCCGATGGGCGGGACAGAGCCCAGCATTTTTCCAATGACCGTCCAGTGTTTCGTTTGAGGTGAGAAAGCATCTCACGTCCGCGATGCCTTGTCCACCGACTACAGCAAAGCCATGCGGTAGCGTGTGCACCCAAAGGTGAGAAAATGATATCACAAGCATTATCCTGTAGCGGCACAGTGACCATTTTTGACAATTCAGGTTTTTTTCTTTGGTACGAGTTTGCTTATTTTTGCACATTTGGGACTACCCTGTCAATAAAGAAGAAGGCGCTGACTCGCAAGTCAATACCCTCAACATTTTCCAGCAGGAAGATGCGTTGGCAAGACGTGATGCGGCACATTTTGATTGTGCCATGCTTGTGATGGTTTCTTCATGTGTAAAACTGGATGTAAAATGTAATTAACAGCAGAGAGGCTTAATGTAGGTTTTAGAGCAGGGGTGTCCAAAGTGCGGCCCGGGGGCCATTTGTGGCCCGTGGCTGTACATACAACAAACTGTAAAAAAAAAAAAAGATAAATCAGCAGTAGTTTTTACAAGAAGAAGGTAAAAAAAAATTTTTAGTAGCATTTAGTTGCAAAATTGCAAGATTAAGGAAAAATACATTATTTGCAATGCCATAAAATAATGACCTACAAAACAGAAAAACAGCAAAAATGGGAAAAAGAGCATATACCAAATTTCCTACTAATAATACGCTTTTTCATCACAAAGCTGAGACACATTTTTTTTTTTACAAAATATCGAAGCATCCTTTCATCGTTCAGCCCTTGATGGAAAAAGTTTGGACATCTCTGGTTTAGAGTGTAAAAACAGGCATTTTGGGGGGCTTTTTTCTCACAGTTTTTCGCCTTTTGGCCGACTGTACCTGAAGTTCAGTCAATGAACAGCTAGTGCACCCGGCCCACCACAAGCTAAGCCACACAATTGCTGCTTGGAAATTGCAGGAAAGCGCCAAACATGGGACATTGAAAGGTGGAGGAAAGCGTTCTTCTCCCTTGACGGTCCTGAAGGCTTCCAACGTTACTGGAGAGACAAGGAGATCCCACATGAGATGTTTTCCACACGACACAGTGCTGGGGCATCAGGATCTTTCAACGGGACAACGGAGGTGCAGGGTGTGCAGGGGCGTCAAAAGGCAGCAGGCTATGTGGAGATGTTGCGGGGTGGGCATAACCCTCATGACCCTCATGTGTGTGGCTTTTCACAAAGGACTTCTTCCAGTGGAATAAGCCCACTCTTTTCCAGCATCCTGATCCAAAACCAATGGAGAACATTTGGGGATGGAAGTTCCGTAAAGCCACCTTCCCCACATGGAGCAACATTCCCACTAGCCTCCTGGTAAAAATAGACATTTAGACAGGAAAGGGCCGTCATTTTTGCTGGCTGCGATATTCTTGCTTTTTTTTGGTGTCATTGCGACATGGACGGTATCTACCCGAGCGGAAAAAGGCACTACGACTGATTACTATCCGAGGGTGCAAAGTGGCGGCTTAGCGCCCGTCCTTCCCCTCCACGCCCTTCTGGCTGACACGTTGATCAGATCCTCGGGTTGCAGGCCGCCTCACGGTGACAAATGCCTCCACGTTTCCTACGTTCCACAAACACCCTTTGAAAGCAAAAGCTCTTATCAGAGCCGCGTATTACGGGGCCGTGTTAATTGGAGGGAAATAAATGTATTGTGCATCTCACGGCTGCTGTTAAAACAAGATAAGAACTTGCACGAGCAAATCCGAGAAAGGGGCCGTTGAGTCAATTGTTTCATAAAGAAAGTGCGGACTCTTTTATTTGGGGCTTTTCAAGCATGCAAAATATGTCACCTGTTTGTATGCGGCGCTTACTGCAGGGGTGGGGAAGCTACGGCTCGGGGGCCAGGTGTGGCTCTCAGCCGCTTCTAAACACCATAACATTTATCTATTTTAATGCACTTTTTTCTTCAATATATGCAACACATCTTGCTCTTACACCAGAGGTGCTCGAAGTGAATGCGGCACCATCTAAAAATTCATTCCTTTTCTATGCCGCTTATCCTCATTAGGGTGGCGGGTATGCTGGAGCCTATCCCGGCTGGCTTTGGGCGAGAGGCGGGGCACACCCTGGACAATTTAGAGCGGCCAATGAAGCTAACATGCATGTTTTGGGAATGCGGGAGGAAAGCGGAGTACCCGGAGAAAACCCACACACGCACGGGGAGATTCCAACCCTGAACCTCCCAACTGTGAGGCCAACATGCTACCCATTCATCCACTGCGCGGCCCCACCATCTAAAAATACGACCAAAAACTGAAAAAAGAGCAGTAATTTTACAAGAAATAAAGTCCAAAAATTTGGAGACAAAAAAGATGTAATCCAACCAAAAAAAGTTGTCGTTTTTGAAAAATTAGGTGGCAGAAAAGGTTGTGACATTAGGAGAATAAAATCAAAATATTACAGGAATAAAGTCCTAATTATGAGAAAAATTGGAAAAATTTAAAAATATTGATGTCATTTTACAAGTAGAAAGTCAAAATATTAAGAGAAAAAAGTCACAATTTTACAAAAATAAACTTTTATGAGTAAAAATCATTTTAGTTACTTTTTATTTCTTTTAATGTCGCAATATTAAGAACTGGCTGCACGGTGTGTGAGTGGGTAGCACGTTGGCCTCACAGTCAGGAGATTCAGGGTTTGAATCTCCGTTGGGCATCTCCGTGTGGAGTTTGCATGTTCTCCCTGTGCGTGTGTGGGTTTTCTCCGGGTACTCCGGTCTCCTCCCACATTCCAAAAACATGCATGTTAGCTTCATTGGCCGCTCTAAATTGTCCATTAGAGTGTGAATGTTTGTTTGTCTGCCCTGCCATTGACTGGCGACCAGTCCAGGGTGTGCCCCGCCTCCTGCCCAAGGTCAGCTGGGATAGGCTCCAGCACACCCGCCACCCTAATGAGGATAAGCGGCATAGAAAATGAATGAATATTAAGAAACAAACAAAACAATATTAAGTTGAAATTTTTTGTAACATTAGGTTGGGGGGAAAATTCATTTGTGAATAAAGTTAAAATATTGTGGGAATAAAGTCATAATATTACCATTAAAAAATAAAATCTAAAAAAGAAATTATATATCATGAATTATATATGAAAAATAGAATTTTTGTTTTTTAATGTTTTTTTGCTGACATTTGAAAGTAAAACGCGACAGTGCTAAAAATAACATTCCAAATATAAAACCTTCTCAGCACTTTCATCCGTCCAACTCGGAGACCAACTGTCATCTAAAATTGTTGGCACACTTTTAGTTGGATTTACTTTTTTAAAAAATAGGGTACGGCTCTCACCCAAAATCCATTTGAAAGTATGTGTCATTTATGGCTCTAAGCCCAAAAGGTTCCCGTGTCGTAAGGGGGCACCAACTTATTGTAGCTGTCGGATGCCAACTCCCGAGAAGGTGGCATTACGCCGGCAGAAAGACAACTGCCCGCCTTTAATGAACATCCTGTCCGTCTGCGCAACAGGAAACAGAGTCTGGTGGACCCGGGGGGGGGGGGGCACGTTTGTCAGGTGCGGGTCAAGCAGGTGAGACGGACAGCAGAACAAAGAACTCAGCCACCGCCCTTCCCCCCATCCCGTCTGCCTTCCCTCTCTCGCCGAACAATCACAAACAGGAACAGGAAGTGATGCGGAGGGGAGGTTTAGCTAACCCCCGGGCAATTCCTCCGGCAGGATTAGGTGAGGGAAGTAAAGGTAGGCGAGACCGGCGCGGATATTAGGAAAGGCACAAAACAAGATATCCTGCTCGGACGTGACTGGAGGTCTATTTTTGGGATATGCCACTGGAGCTCTGTTTTGTGTAGCACTTGCAGGGAAATATAACTGCGTGAATAGCAGATATTCCTGGTACTGGCCTGAATATTGACTACAGGACTGCTGGATTGTTGTACTGGCCTGTGGATGCTCCACGGTTGCTGGGAATGATGGCAAACCAGAGGTGGGAGCATATCCGTGTTTAACCTCCAAGTCCAAGTCAAGACTCAAGTCCAGACAAGACAGGTCGAGTCAAGCCGGAAGTCCCTGGCTTAAATTCTTCACAGGCAGTGTTCGGTGCAGGGGTGTCAAACTGGGGCCACGGAGGGCCGAGACCCTGCAGGTTTTCTTTCCAGCAAGGTGATCTTAATGATCAACACCTCCCTCGGTTCGAGGGCAGGAGCTCATCACTGAAGGGACCCGCTTTGAGGACCGGCTGGGTCTTGGCCCCCCACGGAACCAGTTTGAGACCCCTGGGTTTAAAATGCCATTTGAACAACATAAACTTGTACTTTTACACCCGTGGCGATTGCTTCAAGACTGCTGACTAAATAGCTACTCTCTACTGACTTCAATGGGGAAACTGGTTGGTCACTGGATAAATGCTGGGCTTTGGCCCGCCCATCGGACTCTCGGTATCTCTGGGGGTCTACGGGGCAGTCGGCTTCTGCATGATGATTGGACGATCAGTCTGAGGCGGAGTAACCTTTCTGGTTGACAGTGAAATGAACCAATCAAGTTTGCAAGTTTTTCATTCCGTTGTTCTGATCGGATCCGGAGACTTCACCGATCGCCAGCGACTAGGAGCCGCATTTGACGAACACGAGGCATGTATTGTTCTATTGTTATTGTTGTAAATAAGACCAGTCTGACAGGACGTCGTCACAGAAGACCAGCGCTGACGTAGAACTCCAAAATGTAATCCACGCATTTGTTGTTTGTTCTTAGCCCTGATTGGACGTTAATAGATGCAATTAATGCGGCCGATTCAAAGGGAAACTATGTTGTCAGGCAGGTATTGACAAATAACTGTTAGTTGAAGGCTTAGACTGGGGACACATTTTATTCAACGATCCACTGGAAATCTCAAGCATTTCTTCAAGTCATCAGGGCAAAATGCGAGTCAGGTCCCGGGTCGCTGATGTCAAAGCACAAGTCTTGGATGATATGCTCAAGTTGCCTCCAAAATCATCATTTACTCCATCAATTACTGGAGTCCACACGTGTCCAAGTTTCTGACAACCCAACCAAACACAAGACGCCCACTTCTGTCGGGTCAAAGTCCATCAAAGTCGTCAAATTGAGACTCGAGACCGGCTCGGGTCCAAGTCAAGTGAAGAAACCTTCTGGCCATGGCCCGTTATGGTTTTGCCCAGGTCTGTGGGCTCAGGGTATGGTGGTCCTACTGGAAAAATGCTAAAAGAACCAGAAATGAAGGGCGGTCGATCCAAATATTGATAGTATTGATACCAACGCGAGTAGCCGTATAGCCGTAGTGGTTGTTACAGTATTATTACATATCATATTATATGTACTTATTGATTTATTGTTTACAAACTTGGGGCACTTGGGGGGCTTTTTCTGGATCTTTTGCTGAAGTCAAAGAATTGGAAGGAGATAAGCTCCATGAGCCCCAGAAAAGGGCAGCGTGGGAGTCTCTCTTAGTTTCTTTCCTTTTGCACTTGCAGGCTCCTCTCTGTCCTCCATCACATCTTCTCTTCTAGGAATGGCAGGGCTGTGAGGGGGCTGGTAAGGCACAACAGATGGAAAATAGCCTTTTTGGCTAAGTCTGGTGCATTCGCAGTCATGCTTTTCATGTACACTGTCCCTGTCAAAATAAAGTAAACTACAAACTACAAAAAAAATGCATTGGTAAAGCTATCTACATGAATTATTACGTATCCTGCGAGGGAAATGGGGGGGGAAAGCTTGCAAGAAGAGGATGTCAGCAACTAGGATCATGATGGTGTTGTCTGAGCACACTGACTGCACAACAGCGCCCTCTGCGGGCTGGACGGCGCCTCTTCTGTCTTGGCAAAAATAATCCGTGTGGAGATGGAATTGTTCTTTGTGAAAAGAACAACTGGTGCCTGGAAATATGTATCTTGAACGTAGTCGCGCATACTTCGCACAAATGAGAAAATCGCGCTTGCCACGGCGTTAGCGTGTTGATGCGGTACTGGCCTCCGACCGGTAGGGGCGCTGTTGTAAATTCCGACGGGACTTTTGCCGCCACCGCGAGCCGACGGAAGTGCGGTTTTGAGCGCAATTCCGCAACGTGGGAAGTTTCGTCTTGTTGCTCCGAACGAGGACTGCCTCGAATTTTGCTCGCGCGGAGAAAGGATGGCGTACAGGGGACAGGGACAGAAAGTCCAGAAGGTTATGGTGCAGCCCATTGTATCCTTTCCATTCCAGCACGGAGCTCACACCGGTTCGCTTTAGCGGCTAAGCTAACCGCCTGTCGCCGATTGGAGCTAATGTTAGCCGCGCGGTTGTTTTGCTGCGCGTGCAGGGGGAGCATGCAGGGAATGGCGACCTAATGGCGAGAATGTGTCGATACTTACTTACTCGCCTGTATTGTCTGTATTGTTGGTTCTGTGGACAATCCACCGATAACACCGGTAATATCACTCTCGGCCCGTTTGATGTTTATCAGGGTTGTGTATTTCCTTGACCACGTCGATCAGAACCTAATCTTCAGGTACCTGCAAAATGTAAGTGTTCAACTTTGCCCCTTTTCTCCACCGTCGAGAGTTTGTTGTTGCTGCTGCAATTTCAAAGTTCTGTTGTGTGATTCACAGCGCTCCAGGATCCAGGTGTGGCTGTATGAGCAGGTCAACATCCGGATAGAGGGCTGCATTATTGTAAGTCACTGGTGGTAAAGTTTTGTTTTTATTGCAGCCGAGTCCCTCCATCCACCCATCCATCTTCCATGCCGCCTAGGCGGGGGTGCACCCTGGACTGGTCCCCGGCTTCGGATCACAGCTCGTTTACTGTAGTTGGATTGTCCCGTATTACCTCTGACGTGAAGCCATGTACACCTTACTCCTGCAGACTTCATAAACATCCGATCTTAATTAACTTAAATTATTGACCATAATTTAGTAGTAATTCCGGGTCAAAAATGTATATTTTGCATGGATTCCATAGAGTTTCCCTTGAGCACTGAAAAATATATAACTAATCACCCCTGACCTTTTTTTTTTTAACTCACTGACAAGGATGCTTTAAATCTGCATATTCAATTAATACCAAATTGCAGGGGAAAGTTCAACAATCACGATAAAGCAGTATCCAAAATACATACACCCAACGATAAAGCCTTGTTTTCAGGGGAATGTCCACAGTGCTTTAATCACTATGCCGTGCAGGAATTGGAAGACCGATATAAATGAAATCTTCACTCCTGATGCAGAAAATCATCATCAAACTTATTTGTTTATATGATGCTCTCAAAGCATCACACGCCGTTTCCTTTCTGCTTCTTGTGCCGTGAGACGTTCAGGCACACTTGTAATTGTATTTTCATTCACATACCCCTAATAAAATTGGTGTATCCCCACTTTAGGAACCTGGGCTGTATGCAGTGCAGTGTAAAAGACATGCATAGGGTAGGGAAAACCCGGACTCGGGAGCCAGAAACGGCTCATTTAATGACCGCGTCTGGCTTAGACGTTTCATAAAATCAATACAAATTGATTGGGTTTTATTTTAGTTCACTGACATTTTAAAGTAAAATATTTGAAACTTGTGTCAGCTGTACTTGAATTTGCTGTGGGGCTCTATGCCATATGAGGCTGTATACATTTTAAGTACCCCCCCCCCCTCATATGATAATCATTTAATGTATTCATGCTGATTTTCCTTTTGGAATACACGTGAACTTTATTATTGAACCAGGCAAATTTTGCCACATTTAGTAAGTCATGGGATTTTTGTGTGGGCTATTCTGACCGGACCATTTCTTGTTTTTGTTCTTTAACTCATTCAGTCCCGGCCATTTTTAGACAGTTTTTACTGAACCTTCAAGGCACACAAGATGTCGTGTTCTATGGCTGTATAAGATAAGCCTTTAATAGTCCCGGAAGTGGAAATTCCAGGCTACACAGCAACAAAAGTACAAGAGCAGAGTATGAAGACACACAAGAGCGGTGTAGAATAAGATAATAGTAATTATATAGATAAAATGTACACAGCTGTAAATAATGTACTGTATTTATATTGAACAGTTACTGTATGTTTATTTCACAACTGTTGCACAGTTTATTGCACGGTTATTGTAACTTATCAAAAGATTAGACCCCCGTCTTTCATAAGAAAACATTTGCCTACTTTCTTCGGTTCTTTAGTAATCAGCAGCAGAACATAGGTCCGTTTTAAGACAATAGCAGTTTACAACTAGAAAGGGAACAAAAGCAGCTTTTTGTGAAAAGATTTCAAAAAGCATAAGTCTGACAAATATTTTTGCTGTTGACAGCTGAAATATCTAAAACACACGACATAATCACTAAAAAGGATTGTTTTACATTAAAATACAAATTTACAAATATAACACCCAGAACTATTTACAATTTTCACATTTGGAATTAAGTGTGTTAAAATTTCCGCACAATGCGGACTCTGCACCGGTCTGTCGTGGTGAAGAGAGAGCTGAGCCAAAAGGCTAAGCTCTCAATTTACCGGTGGATCTACGTTCCTACTCTCATCTATGGTCATGAGCTTTGGGTAGTGACCGAAAGGACAAGATGGCGGGTACGAGCGGCCGAAATGAGTTTTCTCCGCAGGGTGTCTGGGCTCTCCCTTAGAGATAGGGTGAGAAGCACTGTCATCCGGGGAGAGACTCTTAGTAGAACCCCCACGACAAGCTGGAGAGACTATGTCTTTCAGCTGGCCTGGGAACGCCTCGGCATCTGCCAGGAAGAGCTGGACAAAGTGGCCGAGGAGAGGGAAGTTTGGGCTTCCCTGCTTAGGCTGCTGCCCCCGCCACCCGACCTCGGATAAGCGGAAGAAAATGGATGGATGGATGGATGAAAAATTCCCCACAATGCGTAACCTTCGGCACGCTAAACTCCTCCATGCAGTCTCCCTTCCTTCTTCCTGTTGAATGTGTTTTTTTTACACTCACATGATCGCTTATGAAATGCACTTCTGCCACCTTGTGGATGTTTTTATTGCTTAAAATTGCTCCTAATAGACATCCCTTAGCGGGGAGTTACATCATCCCTTTTTGCCTTTCGCACAAACAGACGTATAAATACGTTGTTGGGATCAGACGTTCTGGTTTATAAAAACATAATCATGTCTTTGGTACTGAATGACTTAATTGTTCCCTGGATCCTTATTATTTAACGTAGTTCCTTGTTATAATGACAACTCTTTGCAGGAATCCCTTGTTTATCGCAGTTAATTGGTTCCAGACTCAACTGCAATAAGTGAATTTCTGTTAAGTAGGTTTCCTGCGTTTGTAAATGGAATATTTGGTAGTCACGAAACAGAAAACCGGTTTATAATCTTCTAAATGTTATTTTTCAACATTATTAGATCCGTCCATTATTAGGCATGAAATAACTGCCATACAGTCACCGTATTACCCAATATTTAAGATATTGGGCGAGAAAAAAAACATTGAAGACCTTGAGCTTGTAGGGGAGCAGAATTGATATCAGACAGGATGTGCTGTGGGGGGGTTCAGTGTTTAGTTGTAGCTTGTGGCTGCAAGAGTAACCTGTGTTAGGATTTTTCTGTTATTATTGTGCCTGTTGTGAGATCATTTGAACCTGCAATGGTCTCACCCAACAGTTACTGACATGATCTCTGTGACCTTAGTCAAGACAAGCGGTATCGAAAGTGAATGAATACCTACAATTTGCTTCAATGTGTTTTTAAACTAATAATAGGCTGTCGTGTTGAATGTTCTATCTCTGTCTTTAGGGATTTGATGAGTACATGAACCTGGTTCTTGATGACTCAGAAGAGGTCCACATGAAGACAAGGAGCAGAAAGCCATTGGGTAAGAGTGCTCTTCATGGCCTTGTGTTACCATTAGCTTTAAATTAGCATTCAAAATCATCTTCTGTTTGCCAAGGGTGCGTTTACACTTGTCACGCGTTTTATATATAGAATATTCAAGTAGATGTAGCTGTTTGTGTGTAGTTGAATTAATATGTCCAGATGAAAGGTCTAATCACAAAACACATTTTATAGACAATCTAAATAATAGTAATAATATTAGTTTAAAATAATAATGGTTTTACATACAGAAAATAAGGCAAAATATTTAGAAATTACAAATAAATGGCCCTCACTTTTACCTAGTTTTGCAAAGAGGGAGAGTCCCGCTCCGGTCTTAAGGATTGGGATCGGCTGCCACGAGATTGGGGCGATCTGTTTGTTGTAACTCTGGGTCACAGTCCAACACGGTAGGTGCAGCAAATGCGCCTCAAAGCTAGTTGCTACTCGCCTCTCAGAAGAAAAACACCACCACACAGACACGTCGGCGGGGTACTGTGGTGATGTTACTTTCACGTTGGACGCTCCACAGCTCCGTCATAGTGCCGGGATCTCACCCCGCCCTAACTTCTGATTGTTACTGTCAATAAATGACTATTGCGTTGAAGAAAGTATGTCAAAAAAGTCATATGTTCTAAACCACACCACAAGTGAATGTATAACCATGTCGAAGGATTAGTCCTACCCTAAAAGGGTTATAATGGCGGTTGAATAATTCCATGTCAGGATGGCTGTAATTCACTTGGCCATTTATTTGCATCTGAACAAAGCACTTAACATGCTAACATTAGCAGGCCAACATCCAGTATAAGACTGCTGCTTATATACAGTGCTGGCCATAAATTCACATACCCCGACACAATATTTTTTTTCTTGGCCATTTCTCAGAGAAAATGAATAACACTCTTTCACTCTTAGATAGTGGTTGGCCAAAGCCATGTATTGTGAAATCTCTGTGTTTACTCTTTTTATAAAGCACAATAACCACAGAAATGATCCAAATCACCCTGATCAAAGGTTTACATATCCTTGTCATTTGGCCCGATAATCTGCGCCTAACGTGAAACAATTGGGATTGAATGGCTATTAGAGGTAACTATCCTCACCTGTGATCTGTTATCTTGCAATTAGTGGGTTTGTAGAAAAGTCAGTCAGTTGTTGGACTCCTGAGAAAGCCTTGCATTCCTCATGTGGTGCTGTTCAGATGTCTTGGAAGCAGAATCATGGGAAAGCAAAGCAATTGCCTAAGGATCTGCGAGAAAAGGTAGCACAACTGTACAAATGAGGGAAGGGATAATAGAAAATTGCCAAGCAGTTGATAATGCCTGTCAGCACTGGTCAAACACTAATGAAGAAATGCAAAGTAAGGGGAACTGTAGACATCAAAACCTGGTCTGGTAGACCAAGCAAAGTTTCCCCCGCCACTGCAAGGAAAACTGTTCGGGATGCGAAGGAAACGCCTCAAAAAACATCAGGTGAAATTCAACTCTCCCTCCAAGAATGTCATGTGGATGTCTCAAGCAGTACTGTAAGAAGGCACTTGAAGAAAAATGGACAGCATGGTAGAGTTGCCAGAAGAAAGCCACTTTCACGCAAATGCCACAAAGAATGTCGTCTCAAATATGCCACACTGCACAGAGATAACCCCCAAACCTTCTGGGAGAAAGTCATGTGGAGTGATAAAACCAAAATGGATTTTTTTGGGGAAAAAAAATACACGCTATGTTTGGCGAGGCAGGTATGATGAAAGGTACACAATTCCAACAGTGTGGTGGTGGATCCCTGATGTTTTGGGGACATGTGAGCTACAAAGGCACGGGAAATTTGGTCAGAGTTAATGGCAAGATGAATGCTGCCAGTTATCAAAAACACTGGAAGAAAAATCTACACTCCTCAGCACCAGAGGCTGCGCATGGGACGTACGAGGACATTCCAGCACAACCCCAACGATCCCGAGCGTACGGCAGAATCAACCAGTAAGTGCCTACAACAGCATAAAGTAAAGGTTCTGGAATGGCCATCTCAGTCTCCTGACCTCAATATTATTGAAACACTCTGGCGAGACCTGAAATGTGCTGTTCATGTGAGAGAGCCCAAGAATTTACAAGAACTGGAGGCTTTTTGCCAAGAAGAATGGGCAGCTTTACCAGTTGGAAAGTTGAAGAGACTCATTGACTACTACCCCAAAAGACTTAAAGCTGTTATTGATGTTAAAGGGGGAAATACTCCATATTAGGAACTGGGGTATGTCAACTGTTGATCAGGGTAATTTGAGTAGTTTCTGTTATTTTGATTCAAATTGAGTTCTCACATTTCACAATAAAAGGCTTCAACTGTCCACTAACCAAACATTGAAAAAACAAGGTATTGTGTCATTCATTTTCTCTTACCATGAATTCTGTAAGGGTATGTATACTTACAGCAGCACTGTTTGTGTTCCCTTATGAAAATGGTTAAATTGCTAACATGCTAACATAACCTAGCATGATAGTGATCTTTACGCATGTTTCTACCCATGAAAATAGCAAAAAAAAAGCATGCCAGTGCTATTAACATGCAAATGTTAGCATGCCAACATCTAGCATAAGAGTGCTGTTAATATCTACCTGTTAAAATGCTAATATTAGCATGCTAACACCTAGCATAAGAGTGCTGTTAATATCTACCTGTTAAAATGCTAATATTAGCATGCTAACACCTAGCACAATGTATCGGAAAGGCTGACCCTCATGAACTGACCTTTTTTTAGTAGTTATATGCACAGAATAACAAAAATGGACAAATGTTGCAATGTTAAAGAATCCTTAAAAAATTCCTCGATCCAGACGGTGATCCGGATCACCCCCAAAATGTAATCAGTTCTTCCATATCCCATTTCTGACAATTCCTGAAAATGTCATCAAAATCAATTCAGAACTTTACAAGTTACTTTGAACACAAACGGATAAGCTCTGGCAAAAACACAACCTCCTCGCTGGGCTTGCGCTTTCAGCACCCGTGCTTGGCGGAGGTAATGATGTTATTTAAATTCCATGTGGAGTCCACCCATGTATGGGGAGGGAGAGTTGGAGATTTTATGAACTGAAAAATGCCCCACTTCTTTGATAAATTACTGAGAATACTAAATGCAGAATGGATTCCAGGCTTCAAATATAAAGACGGACATTTTTACCAAAAACACACAAGCAGAGAAAAAGCGGCCCACAATGCATTGTGTGGTCATGTGCATGTATAGCAAACCTTCCTCTTGGGCGTGTGGTCCAAAACAAGCGGTGTTGCACATTAACCAAGACAAACCAAGGCAAATTTTTAGCAAAAACCTTGGATGCCAACCGAGGCAGACGTTAACTGAGGTATGACTGCAATGCCAACAATTGGGACATGAATAAGTTGTACAGTAAATCCACATTACGAGGAATATGACATTGTTCTGTCTTAACCAGCCTTCTGATCCCACGCTGTCATGTGCTTCTCAGGGAGGATCATGTTGAAAGGAGACAACATCACCTTGCTGCAGAGCGTGTCCAACTGACATGACGGGACGTCGACGAAACACAACCCTTCATTGATCATGAATAGCATTGTTTTTTCTCTCTCTCTTTTTTAGTCTTTGTTTATTCAACGCAATTATTGAAGTGGTCAATTCCTGCAAAATGTTTTCATTTTGAAAATAAATTTCTTTCTCTGTTAGTTTTATGAGCGTCTGTGCCAAAATAGCATCCCTTCTGACGTTGCATAAGAATGTGGGTCATTGGTTTGCACTGCCCTCTAGTGGCAGACAGATGTAGTGCATGGCTCTTATGTAGGTCAAACCCCGTCAGTTCAGAAGAAAACCTTTTAAAACAAACGCGCATACAGCAATTCCTCGTGCGTTTCATTGCGGGGGGGTTTTTCACAGTGCAAAACCACTGGGAATACAAAACGTTTGTTTTCAGACTTACTACTAACTTATTTCGCGGGTCATTGGAAGGAAAATGTGACGCCATAAAATCCCCGACGCACCGACACGCAAGGAAAATGCAAACCCTCCAATTTCCAACTAGTTCGCAATTAAAGCTGCTTGCTTGAGTTGAAATGGAACCACGTGATCGCGCAGTACCGTACTGCGTAAAACCCAAGTGCCCCTGTTCGTCTGAGCGGGAAGCCCCTAGTGCGGAGCTGCCGACGCCCGACGTACAGACGCAAATATCAGCTACGGTAAGGAAAAGACTATCCACACTTTTTGGTACAAACGCCTGCGTGGTGATTTTCTCGAAAATATCTGACACAGCCACGGCTGCGTGTTGGGGGTTTCTCCGCGAAAGGACGACGCCGCGCCGTCCCTTTGGGGGTCCCTTTGGGGTTCGCTCGGGCGCCGCTAGCTAGCTAACTTGTGTTTAGCACCCAAACGTCGTTTAGCCGCCGAGGTAAACACACCCCGTCGGCGGTATCTAACTTTGCAAGGGCCTTACAAATATCACGGCAATGTGGGCGGGCAGCGGGCAGCGGCTCGGAAAGCTGCTAATCAGGCTCCCGTCACGGCTCGGCAGGAAACGTGGCAACGACGGCGTCGAGGTAAGTAACGGGGAGTAATCGGCTCGTTGCTCGGAGCCGGCGGGAAGCGGGGCCAGACTGACGATAGTGACGTGACCGAACTACACCAGCTTGTGCCACCCGGCTAGCGGTGGCCGTGCGATCCTCCTCCCCGACGTCGTGGTTGACCGTACGTTGCCCCACAGACATGAGCACGTCGCCAATGACAGCCCCGTGGCTTTGAAACGGCTCGCCGTAACGGTACTTCACACTCGGCAACAAACGGGGGCGTAACGACTCATCCGCCACATCGACGTATCGATTTATAGTCCTGCGATCCAGCTACATCGATCTGTGTTCACCAAATGGCCATTCCAGGCAACGTGTATCGGTCTGGCGTCGTTTGAAAGCTAAACCAACTGCAGCCGGCAAAACTGAAACATTTTAATCTGGCCCACTGGGCGCTTCCAAATTACTTTTTTTTTTTTTTAATTTTGTACTTTTTTAAAACCTGAAAACTGCAGAAGGCCACGCGACTCGCGGTGCTACTGTGGCACGCTTGAGTCGGCAGATGCTATTTTAAAAAAAAAACAAAAAAACAAAAGCAATCCAATCCTACCTGCTGCACCGTGCGGGCATACAAATGATGCACAACAACCGTGCCAAAAATAAAACCATAGAGCCCGCCGCAAGGCATGCTGGGTAACTTCTGGTGTTCTCTCGTCCAAACGGGTGGCTGTGTTCAATTGCGAAACATATTGAGGAGGTCGTGGAAAGTAAACAAGGAAGGAAGTTCACATGCTCTTGAGAACCAAGGTTTTATCATAAGCCACTGGACTACCCGACATGCCCTGCGGGCACCAGTAAAACAGTTTGTTACGTCAAGTTTGTGTTCAGCGCATTGTTTATTATCAAGTTTGTGTTCAGCGCATTGTTTATTATCTATGTCGTAGTAGCAGTAGTTGATGTGACACGTTAAATCCAACATTCTGTTCGAGGACCCTCGGCCAAAGTTTTTAAAATCAAAGTGGCCCCGCGAGTTTGCCCATCCTTGCTTTATTTGGATGTGTGTTTGTTTTTTTTTATTTGCAATTTTAATGATAACGCGATACGTTACCCTTGTAACATTTTGATTTGACGTAAGTCGATTAATCATGCCTGTTGACTGGGGCGCCCGAATGTGGATGGACGTCCTTAATGCAATTATTTCATCGGATATGGGGTGTAGTTTCATTGGTATACATGTTTGTTTGCTAGATTACTTCTTCCTCTTCAATTTGGTATAGCGTTTATACGGAGTGTTGGACCACATCCAACGTTAAGTCCAGCTTGAAGCCTTTCAAAATCATGGATGGGAGCTTCAGGACAAGATAAAGGTCTTTTAGCGACCCTAAAGTTATGCTGATGTGCCTGTTTGTGTTCTGGTTGACGTACACATTTTGACACATAAATACTTTATTGCGTTTTGCTAGTTTGTCGTATCATTTCGTCATAGTTGGCAGGTCTGCATTGTTAAGTAAGTGTAAGTAAATCATTTTTGTCTGTTTTTCTTCCTGCTTGTTCGGTTGCAAGAGATGAGAAAGACAAACGCGCAAGCACATGGCAGCAGTATAACTCAGCAACATTATCATGTTCGTTTTAATTGTTTTGTTAGTTATGAATTCATAGAATGTTTTTATTTGTTGTTGTCCCAAGCCCAGTGCCCATGAGAACAAGAAATCCTCTCACGTCTTAATCCTGGGAGGTCTTGTGACACCTCAAATATTTAGCATGTGGTACAAACATGTATACAAATATGTGCTAACGTGGAAAGCCAGGACAAGTTCTGGCTCTGATTCACACAATAACCTTTTTAAAAATGTCATCTTCTTAAATTCCGTCTTCCTTCTTTGTCCTCCGCCCGGCCTGGGAATGTAGTGATGCTGTTGCCGGGGTTGATCCCTCCTTGTCCACGTGTCGGGTCCGCTCCCTTATTTCCTGGAAACTCCACAGAAACACTGGCGACTATATTTTGTTCTGCGTTAATTTAGATGTTATATAGCACAAGATCATAACAGAACTCATTTCAGGACGCCATATAGAAGGGGTCTATACCTTGTTCTTTTATTAAAGTAAGTAGATTTGATCTTATTTACGTGACAGCATGTCATTTCTATCTGCACCTGATCGCCCTTTTCCAGTTCATCCTCTGCTCTCTGTGTCGTGTGGAAGAGCGATCCCGTTAATTAAATGAGTGGTGCGTTGTGGAGTATTTTGGAGTCTTTGCTTTGTATTGTGAAGGTTTGTCCAGTGGAACTGCGGGGGCGCAATTACAATACGGTCGACTAAGATGTGCATGTTTGTGTCAATATCACTGAAAAATGAGCAAAACTCCCATTTGGCTGCAGTTCCCCAAATTCACACAGTTACACAGGAAAGTTCCTGGGATGGTTTTTAGATTCCCAAAAGAATGTGGCGCTAGACTCTTCCGCATGCACTATTTCTCTTTCATGTTTGCCCTCATCCCATCATAGAAGTAAACGCAGCTAACACGCACTATAGCTTTGCTATGCTCAAGGGCACCTTGGCCACGCTAGCCTCAGGGGCGTCTTGGCTCAAAACACACGGGACCTGTGGGATTTATGATGATGCATCATGATCAGCCTGATGTGCTGACATTAGGCTTTTCCAAAGATCTGATTGGCACATGCATTGGCAGATAATCTGCATAATTGTGCCGCCGGTGAAATCCCATATAGTGTTAAATTTGCTAAAATGTCACAAACATGGCTCTATGCCCGGCGTGTAAAGTGGATGAACTTGCGCAGGGTGGCGTCAAACATCAATTTCTCCCTTTGTCTTTTGGAAAGATAATATTTGTGCACTGTCAGCTCATTTGGGAGCTTTCACCTTTTGGGTATTTATATTTACACTAGAACATTCTCAACAATGTTCAAGTCTGGTGACTGGGCTGGCCAATCTTGGACCTTCTTCATTATCAAGAACTTCTGTGTCAAGGCTGGCGTATGGAAGCACCACCATCCTGCTGAAGAATTTGCCCCGTCTTGTGATCTGAGCAACAAAAATTTTTTTTGATACTACAGACCGTTGATGTTCTGCAGATCTCTTGAACACCCCCATGCTGGATGTAACCCCACGCCATGATATTTCTCCGCCAAACTCGACTGATTGGGATGCAGTTTATTGAATGATTCATGGGAAAAATCAACCATCTGCCACTTTTCAACTGTCCGTTCCTTCTGCAAGCTGATAGTTTAGTTGGCTCCGAAGTCTTGCTGTCCTTCACCTTCAAAGTCACAAGAGAGGGCAAATCCTTCAGCAGGATGACACTCCTTCTCATACTTGAGCCTCAACATCAAAGTTCCTGATAGTGATGAAGGTCAAGATGACATGAACATTAATGAGCATGTGGTTAGATGAAGGAGGAGGCTTGGAAGATAAACCCAAAGAATTTTGATAAAGTCTGGGAGTCGTGCAAGACTGCTTTTTTTGCCATTCCCGATGATTGAATCAGATCTCCGAGTCCGACACATGGATGGAGTCGTCCAAGCTTATGGGACTCATACACAATATAAAGTGTATTGTCACAAATGAGTACATCTTTTTTCTTTTCCTTTTTCAGGCATTGAATGAATAGTGGATCCTGTAAGGAAGCGATATGCAGACCATTAAGTGTGTCGTAGTTGGAGACGGCGCGGTGGGTAAAACCTGCCTCCTCATCTCCTACACCACAAACAAGTTTCCCTCTGAATATGTACCAACAGTAAGTCTTTCAAACCTCTCTTAAGCTGTATTTCCACCATTTTCACCAATAGGTATATACTGTACTTTGCCAAAATGTAGAAAGTATACAGTATAGTATATACAGTACGAACTAACATGGCTCACATTTTGATCTTGTGTTTTGTAGGTGTTTGATAACTATGCCGTAACTGTAATGATTGGAGGCGAACCATATACTCTGGGATTGTTTGATACTGCAGGTATGTATGTAACTTGCCATTGCTGTTCATCCAGGACATTTTGTCCGTTCTTCTCGTTTGGTATCTCAGAAACAACATCCCTGCTATGTAGTCATTGTGGCTACGTCATATGTCCTCGAGTTTACAAGAGGTGGCAATGCATTGGCTCCTACGTATATGTGTATACATTGGCTCTACGAGACGAAACAGGATTTTTACCTTTAAGTACGATGAAAAAAGCCCTACAGTCACCTTTACACTTGTATTGATATAGTAGACGTGGATTGCAATAGTAAGACATAATAACTCGCACGTTAGCACTGGGAAAGTTGAGTTGCACCCACACAGCTTCACTAGCATGCTCTGCTAAACTAAGCTACCCCCGCTAGCTTCCATTCCCGCGCCATAAGAGAGGAGTGCGAAGTTTGTATTTTTTTGGCACCTTTTTGCGGTATTTCTGGTCGCCATTTTGAGATTTTCAGTTTGGGAGGGGGTGGGTTAGTGTTTGTGATGAGATTTGCCACGATTGTGCAGCCCGCCGTGGAAAGATGACATTCACAATATGTCAATTTGTGCGAAATTCCGCATTTAACTGTAGATTTTGTTTTTACGGGCCATTTCCGTCCCCGATTCTGTTAACACGGAACTCATAGACCCCTAGATGTTGTGCAGTTTTGGTGTTCCTGTGCATTATTCTCATTTCTATCAAAGCGGGAAAGTTGTTGCCTTCTAAACACAATTGGATGTTGTTTCTCTAGGTCAGGAAGACTACGACAGGTTACGACCTCTGAGTTATCCCCAGACAGACGTCTTCCTTGTGTGTTTCTCCGTTGTGTCCCCCTCGTCATTTGAGAATGTTAAAGAGAAGGCAAGTGTCCCTCTTTTCTTGTATTGTCTTTTTTTTCTATATGGGTGTTTAGCTACAGCGTATGCCAGCTGTGCTCAATAGGTGATTCATTTTAGCATCTTAGGAATTCCTGAGATTTCCCTTTGAACAGGAACACTGTACATATTCTTATTCTATACGTGTTCTTTTGTTTGAGTATTTGGACCTGCAAACTCTGGAGGGAATAAGCACACTACTAATTGGCAGAAAAGTCCCATTACAGCAGCAGTTAAGTCATTGCGACTTTGTGTGTCCAGTGGGTTCCAGAAATCACCCACCATTGTCCAAAGACCCCCTTCCTGTTAGTCGGCACCCAGATTGACTTGCGAGATGACCCCTCCACAATAGAGAAGCTGGCCAAGAACAAGCAGAAGCCTATAACTCCCGAGACGGCGGAGAAGCTGGCAAGAGACCTCAAGGCTGTGAAGTATGTGGAGTGTTCAGCCCTTACACAGGTAACATCTACTGTGCATGCATGTTTGATGTTGCATGGAGGAAGGAAGTGCACGAGTGTCTGCCCCTCCCCCCTTCCCACGTTGCACAGTATAGTTTTCAGGCGATTGTGTCAAGGAGAAAGCAGAGGGTCAAAAGCCTTCTGTTTGGGAAAATAGAAGGCTTTTGGTTCAGTGGGTCTCAATTATTTCCCATCATGCCCACACTGGTGGACAGAAATGATTTTTCCCCCCTTGATTTGAAACCGACATGTTTATTTATCCGTACGGTACAGACGGAACTCAAAAGTGAAGCCAACAACATGGAGGGCAGTGAAGCATACAAGCAGTCCCCTTGCCTGCTTGTTGCCTGCACCAAATTCTTACATGTTGGCAGGTCTGCGGTTCACTGCGCATCCCCCTCGGGGGCCCGCCCCACTATTCTCCATCAGTGTATGTCATAGACTGATGGAAGTCTTAGTGATTTTTGGCTGTCATTTTGGAGAACAGAGTAGGGCAGAGAACAATAGTGTTGACAGAGATGTGTGTTACCCCACCACACACACACGCACACACACGCACACACATCCGCTCCTTCCTTCTTTTCACCCTCGTGCCCTTGCAAAGCGGTTGCATTGCTCCTGATGTCATTTCCTTTTTCCGGTGCACCCTCCCTTGGGCCTCATGTCCTTTTTTCGAAGCTTCCTTTTGTAGTGAACCCGGACGGTCAACATATTAGTATTTGCTCTGGTTTGTCGTGTGCATGTGTCTCACTCCGAACGTGCACGTATGCTCTGAAATTCACCACCGTTCCCGTTGCAGCATTTGCCAGATTCCTTTGTTCTCTTTCACACGTTCCTGTTTTTTGCTGTGCTGATTGAAGATATTGTTGTCTTCCCCCTGCCGCCACGCTTTCCTTGTAGCGAGGGCTGAAGAATGTATTTGACGAAGCGATCCTCGCTGCCCTAGAGCCACCCGAGATGCAAAGACAAAGGAAATGCTGTCTCTTTTAATCGTTTAGGTGTGCTGTGCCATCTTCAAAGACTGCTGGCTTTTTTTTTTTTTTTTTACCTAAAGCTTTTATGCTGCATTTTTTTGGTCGTAATATCTAACGAATGGTGGTATAATAATTCCAAACTCACTTGTTGTAAAAAGCAAAACCAGCGTGCATCGAGAAAACTCATACCACTCTTCGTTTATAATTTGTATGTCAATTGTAGTACAATTCCCGATTGTTGAATTCAGTTTTTCCTGCAAAGAGATCCACAATCCCGGTCCTTTTCCAGCATAAAAGGAAGGCAAAACCAATTAGGTTTGAATATATATCACTGTGTGTTGTTTACTTTTAACAATTACACATACTGCTTTTTTGCTTATGTAAGTGATGTTTTTTTAAACACGAGATCTTAAAATTCTGACGTTATCTTTTGTTTTGTTTAATTCAAGCACACTGGTGTGGGGGGGGGATCCAAATTCCCTATTTCCTCTGAGGTGTAGCCATGTTTTTGGGAAAACCCCACGGATATAGGAAAGTAGTTCAGTATGGATCGTTTTCATATACATACATTAATTGTTTATCTTGACTGAAATGATTCCAATAGAAAGAATATTGTGAAAAATGAATAAAGCATACGTGAGCTGCCTTTTCCTCGGTGGCTCCACCTTTTTTTCCATTGCTACTCGACAAACGTATGCTTGCTGTGTACGTGACGACGCTTGATGCAAACAGTATCTTTGGTTTCATTGCAACTGCACATAACAGTGGGGGATGGGGCCGACCTGCTCTGGTACGGGTATATCACCCGCGAGCGCTGCCAAACCATGCGCCACGTCTGTGCTTGAACGCTGTGGGCAAACGTAGCAAGAAGAACATCAGCAAAGGTGGCCAAAAAAGTATCAGCAAACAACTTATTCCGCCTGAGACATTCACTGCCACATAAAAGTCAGACACAGCACACTAAAATAAAGCGCTTTCCTGCCTCACATAAAATCTTCAGTGCTTTTGTGTGGGAACAGCTACTTTTGCTGATGTTCCCAAAGCAAACGGAGTTTTTGTATCGACGCATATCGGATGGGAAGTGGAAAAATTGAGGAACGGTGCGTCCCTAGCTGACAGATCCCGAGTGCGGCACTACGCGGTCGAATCGATGCGAGCGTTAATTACTGTCTGACGTCCGCTCTGGCGCACAATGATGGATCGTTGTAGCCAAAGTCACATGAAACATGACATGCATGCACTACTTTTTCTTTCTCCTGTCAAACTTTGGTTTTGCATCTGCACTTGACTTCCTATTACAAGCCCCTCTGTGATTATTGGCACCCCTGATGTTAATACTTAGTACAACCCTCCTTTGCCAACAAAGTAAGGTTTCACATGCTGGGAGAACACTGAAACCATTCCTCTTTGCACAATCGTCCCGCGGGCTGGGTCCTCTCCTCAGCACTGAGGAATTACTAATTAAATACTTTGTAAATTACATTTATTTCCTAGGCCTCGTTAGGGGTGCCAGTAATTGTGAGACAGGTGATTTTGTGAAAAATGATTTCTTATTTTCTTAAAATTCACTTGAGTTGAATGTTACATTTTCTCTAATTTTCAGTGTGAGAGTTTGCATTAAAAAAAAAAGACGCGTTAAATTGGGGTGCCAATAATCATGTAGGGTACTGTAAGTCAAAACACAGTACAGTCGTCCCTCAGCAGCTTCACTGTCACGTGTTTTCCAAAATATATGAATAAATCATGTTATTTTGTGGTTGAATATGGCCTATCATTAGTCAATAATATGCTATTATATGATATATGCTATAATATGAACTATTTGAATGGGTTTGTGTGCATAAACTAAGCATTTTAAAGCATAAAAATGGCTAAGTGACGTAACATACAAACATGAGGCATTCAAAAGATGCTGTGAAGGATACGTCACCCATATTACTGTAAAGGTAATCTGGTCCCAAGCACCGGACCAGATTGCTGGAGTAACAGGCTTTTTGGAGCTTTGAATTATCCGGCACTCTGAATTTCCGACGCTACGCCCTTTTTCACCCGCCGCTCTGCAATCTCACGAGCAGGAGTCTTGCTTATTATGTCTATCATGTCAGGTGGTACGGGGGAAAGGAGACTGTAGGGGTGTTAGTTCATGTTTAGAGGGCTGTGATTATGTTAAAAACTGTATTTAGAAGGCATAGACATGGTTTTTATGCTCCGACGATGAAAATATTAAAATATATACCTCAGGGAAACTGACTTACCACAGTTGGCTGTGGAAGCAATTAAGAGCAACAAACGGATTGCTGTGGTATTCTGAATCAGAACCAGCCAGAATTGATCCAACACTTTTTTGTTGATGTTTCACAGACTATTTTTGTATCACCGGCCGAAAATACCAAGCTATTTTCACCCCTGCTTAATTCACTTTTGTTTGACCTCTGCATGTTTGCACTTCCCCCTTATTTAGCCTGTGTTTGTTTTTGTTCACAGAAAGGCCTAAAGAATGTGTTTGATGAGGCGATATTGGCTGCATTGGAGCCCCCAGAGCCCAAGAAGAAGCGCAAATGCGTGCTGCTATGAGATGCCCCCTCCTTTTTCAAAGCATACACACGTTACACATCAAAACACACATCTTACACACGCCCCGCCCCAGCCACCCTTCCAAAAACACTCCCCGCTGACAGACGGCAAGGGATGACCGCAAAGGCGACAGCTTATGTTCCACATTTTTCTTTGCAATAAGAATCGACTCCCGTAAATTGGATCCCCGGGGGTAGAAGATTAGCCTGCTCTGGCCGGCAGATTAGCAGTGGGGGTTCTGATACCGAGCTTTACGTCCATGTGGAATTAAAGCCGACGAGCTTTTAAATAGATTGGTCCAAGTACCGTCAGCGTTGAGGCCTGAGCTACCGTTGGTTTTCAGGCATTGCGGGGTTCTCGCGATGCGAGCCCCGCGCACGAAGGAAAGGACAACGGAGCGGTGCGCCCCAAACACGGTTGACCACTAAGTTTAGCAACACGGCCACGCTGCAGACGAACTCTTAAAATGTTGCCATCCCTCCTCCTCCTCCGGTTCACGTTGAAGAGTCGCGGCTCCTCCGGAATACGCTCATTCAGGGAGGAGTCGTCCAAGTTGCATCATCGCCACGTGCAGGGAACCTGAACAGTGTTAGAGAAAGGCTCTTCCCGGGGGGTGCAGCAGGAACCTGGTCCAATGTATGCTTCATCTTACGCTTTAAAGGAGCGGGCGCCAATCCAAAGGTGAGGCTCGTCTTTACAGTGTCATGTGGGCAAAGGAAAATGTGATTTATTACGGTAACGTGCCCGCTCCATTGTAACCTTTTAGAGCGTGGAGCGGCGCACGGAGCCGACCAGATGAACTGTCAGGTGGCACACACTCATGTATGTTTTTACCAAAATGTCTTTTTATTCCGTTGGTTTGTGATATTTACATTTGTTGTCCTCCCTCTCTTAATTATATAAAACATTCAAGTTTATACTTGTCAGGTCATAAGAGGTCCAAAACCAGTAAAGATCTGGTTGGCCTTTCTTTTACTGGCAGCTTAGCGTTGGGCTTCCAGCCCAAGCCAGTATCCTAATTATAACCTGTAGTTGTTTTGGTGAAAGACCAAATGCTTTTGTCTTTGTATATGCATTCTTATAAATATTAAACTTATACCTTAATTGCCTTTACCACGTCGCCTCGCTTTTTTCCATGGTTGCTGCAAAGTCAATTCATGGTGATTTCCCACCGGGTTCATCAGAACAAGGCTTGTACGCAAAAGGAAGCCACCATGAGGCGCTGTCTGCCCAGGCAAAGAATCACCTTGCTGCTTCACATGGCCTCCGTGTTATTTACATTTGCTGGGCTTAAGCAAAAGCGTGTTTTACAACATATTAGACCAAAAAAATTCAAAACAAGAACACATTAAATCCACCAGAAATGTTGGAAAAGGACCTTTCATTTGTTATGACCAAAAAATGACACGTGCATGTTAGTTTGTTTAGGACATCCTCTGACGTTATGCATTTTCACTGGGGCTGTCACAAATAGCATGGTAATGGCAGCAAGCATTAACTACGCTAACATTTTTAGCATGAGTAACAAAAACCAACGCTGGAGTGTCCCCACAGTTACTTTATTTGCACCAGAACACGTCAACAGCAGTGCAGTTCCAACACCACACGTCTCCACTCGCAAACACGTCTCTAGTCCTCGCAATGACACTTCCTTAATCTTTAAGACCGCCCTTAGGTGCATTCAAGGACACTCTGAACATCCCAATTGTTATGCGAGTCAAGTTGATGTATTTGAGCTAGTGATACTCATATACAGGGGCATTGCACACAGACTGTTAGATTTATTTTAATGGTATTTTATTTAAAGTTTTAAGGTCAGCAACAAAAAAACTGGGGTGTTATGAAAATCTTAAATATTGAGGGCACCCGGTGTCCTATTCAAATCAGCTAACTCACTCAAAACACCTGCAAAGGCCTTTAAATGGTCTCAGTCTGGTCCTGTAGGCCACACAATCAAGACTGCTGACCTGACAGTTGCCCAAAAGACCACCACTGACACCGTGCACAAGGAGGGCAAGACACAAAAGGTCATTGCTAAAGAAGCTGGCTGTTCGCAGAGCTCGGTGTCCAAGCGGAGATGTGGTTTAAAAAAAAAACGGTGTACACGCAATAGTGATAACCGCACCCTGAAAAGGATTGTTAAAACCATTGAAAAATGTGGCGGCGATCCACAGATTGGACTGCAGCTGGAGTCAGTGCGTCAAGAGACATGCAAGACTTTTAGCTTTCACTCTTGGACAAAAGACAACATCAAAATTGTCTTGCCTGGGCTAAGGACAAAAAGGACTGGACTGTTGCAGAGTGGTCCGAAGTTAGGTTCTCTGATGGAAGTCAATTTTGCATTAGCCTTTGAAATCAAGGTCTCAGAGTCAGGAGGAAGAGGCTTGAGGTCCCGTGTAACATTTCCACAGTCAGTGGTGGTTCGGAGTGCCTTGTCATCTGTTTTGTGAGGTCCAAGGTCAGCACAGCCGTCTACCAGGAAGTTTTAAAGCACTTAATGATTCCCACTGCTGACCATTTCCTTTTCTAACAGGAGTTGGCACCTGCATACAGTGCCAAAACTACCAGTACCTGGTTTAAGGACCATGGTATCCCAATCCTTAATTGACTGGCAAACTCGTCTGACTTCAACCCCATACAAAATCCATGACGTATTGGCAAGAGGAAAATGCGATACGCCAGACCCAACAATGCAGAAAAGCTGAAGGCCGCTATCGTAACACCCGAGGAGTACCACCGACTGATGGACTCCATGCCACGTTGTATTGCTTCAGTAATTCAGGCAAACGAACTACTGAGTGGTGTACATCATCATCATCTCATTTGGCCAATGTTTCTAAAATCCAATTTTTTATTGGGCATAAGTCATATTCAAATTTTCTGATATACCAAAATTTGGATTTTCATTAGTTTTCATTTATATTCACACTGCAAGGAGTCCATGGCATGTCCGACAAAAAAAAGTTCTCCTCCAATTATATGTGGAAGTGGTACAATTTTGGCTGAAGACTATTTGAGGCTAACTGTTAGCTCGCTAGATAGTGGCCATGTTGAGCCCCTGCAGCACAAGAGTTGGGCAAAGTGATGTAAACAATGAATAATAGGGAGATAAAGTTGACTACAGGTGTGCTATTTCATGTCTAGTAATGATGGAAATTGTATTCAGAAAATCATCAATAGGTTTTCTGTGCTTTATGAAAATATTCCGTATATCAACATTCAATCTTGTATCGCGGTTGGGTCTGGAACCAATTAACCGCACAACCCCACATTGCCCGTAAGACCGTTGGCGTATGATTCAAATGTTTGGCGGACAGACTTGTCAGGTAAATCGATTTTCAGACGAGTGGTATGTTTTAGCGCGATTACAAATTTGGAGATGCATACACACAGAGTTGCAAATGGTGATTATTAATAATGTGAAAACTTATCAATTTGATTAAATGTTGTGAAAACTGTTGGACAGCCCTCGATTTTTTTCCTCTTAAGATTTTTTATTTGAATATATCTAAATTGTTTTGTGGCGCCGCCTGGAGGCCACCTTGCCCCTAAGCAGCTGCTTGACGGGCCAGTAAGAGAAGCGGTAAGATATAAAGATAAATGAAGATGTAGCGTTGAAAAGGGCAATTAAACGTGACGAACTCCGACGTAACTTTATCAACCATTTTGGAAATGGACTCAGCCATGATTAGCATTAGAACCCTGCACACGTGCACCAGGACTTGGCAGCCATGAAAAATGATACTTTCACCCCGCGACCTGGATCGCTTGCTACAACTTGACGGTCAGTCCCCGGGTGCTCTCCGGGCTACCCCCATGGATCTCTGAGGGCTTCACACATTCCCTGCGTTGCTGGAGTGCTGTCAGCACCTTCTTCCGCGAAGGAGACGCTGACAGCCATTAATTATCACGCAGGCTGAACGAAGGGCGTTCCTGTCTGCTGAAATATTTCTGTATACGTCCCGCACACGCTTACGGAGGGATAACACCTGGCCTCCATTGGTCTCCATCATGTTTGACAAATGGCTCTAAATGTTTTGTCCTCTGGGAGAGGCCGATCATCATTAAGTCTTTTCTGAGCAGGCGTGCTCCAGACTCCTCAAACACGCAAAACACTGGTGAAGGAGCTGGACTGCAAATACTGTATGTGCTGCACCCGCCTCTATGCGACCGAAAAGTATCGGTTGTACCGTAAATAAGTTCACCCGGCACGTTTTGAAACGGCCTTTTATTGTGGCCACCCTAAGAGACACCTGTGCAATGCTGTGAGGCGAATGCTGAGTCAAAATTCAAGCTAAATGCTGGATCTTTGTCATACAGAAAGGATGTTTCACTAAGGGTTTGTTTGTGATAGATCTTTAAAAACAGCAAAACACTTCTGCCATATTGAGGATCTTTGATTGGCATATCTTTTTTGCAGTTTGTGCTTATAAACTGTCGGGCTCCTGTCATTTTGGGAATCTTTGACTGGCATGAACCAGTCGTGGCTGCTGGCGTTAGTTTTTTTTCCAAATTAATCATAAATATGTTTATTTCTATGTTAATTCCTGGTCGTTTTTAACAAACGACAAAGTCGCTGGGGGTCGGCAAAGTCTCCGGATCAGTTCAAAACAACAGAATGGAAAACTTTGAAAACGCTCGGGTGGAGGTCGCCGATTTGCTCATTTTACTGTCAATCAAAAAGGGATTCCGCCTCAGACAGATCGTCCAGTCATCTTGCAGAAGCCAAACCTCCAGCCCACTGCCCCATCGACCGGAGACGCTGAGCGCAGGCAGTAGACGCTCAGCGTTATGAAAGCACCATGACTCAGAACATTGTCTTCCCTTTCCCAAGGCAGGTCGGAACTTCCGACGAAGTGGAATTCCGTGTGCGTCATTTTGGGAGTAGAAGACAAGAAAATACCCGGACTGCGGCGAACCAAGACACTCAAAATATTCAGGTGGTATGTTGGCTTGTCCTCGAAGCTCCCTCTTGTTCTCGGGTGGGCGACGTCATCCTTTAAAAAATGAGCTGGTCTACACGGAAACGCGGAGCTGGCTTTATCAGACTTCCCTACACCGGAAGCCGTTGTCAAAAAATCCCGTTTCAGGGCACCGAGAACATAGTTCCTGTGCGGGTAGACATCGGAAAACTTTGCCGTCTTGACCTGAAAACATTTCTGTGTTTATAGCCCCAGAGTCTGTCTGGTGTGTTTCCAGCATGTTTCCAGTTGACAAAATGTGATTAGTACTTGGTGGAGAAACCCTGTAAGCACAGACAGCAGAAGGTTCTTGGTTCTTCACAGACACTGCAGGTTTATGGACATCTCAGGTGGGATTTTGGTCCACTTGCTGTTTACCGACACTTTCCAAATCCTGATTGTTGACGTGGGTTGCTCGGGAACTCTGAACTTTCAACTCCCGTCGCAGATTTCCTGTAGGATTAAGGTCCAGAACCTGGCTAGGCCACTCCAGGATTCCCGTGTGTTTCTACTCGAACTAGTCTTTTGTGGCCTTGGTCTTATGTTTTTGGTCATTGTCATTTTGGAAGAACCATCCACCACCCATCTTCAGTGTTCCGGCTGAGGCCAGGAGGTTCCTTTCTCAGGAATCTACCGCACGTGTCACCCTTCACCAGCCTGATCTTCCGGTACCCTTAGCAGCAACACAGCCGATTGCTTCCATTTCCTCTGACAGAAAGGATGGTGTTCTTGTGGTCATGTTCAGCATTTCTCTGGCTCCCAATGCGTCAAATCCGGAGCACCATTTTGGTCTCATCTGACTGCTTTGCATTCTCCCAGATCATCTTTGAATCCATCGACCCATCCATCCATTTTCTTCAGCTGGTGAGGGCAGCAGTCTCGCTATAGAAATCCGGACTTCCCAGTCTTTGGCCACCTCTACCCGTTCCACCGGGCAGACCCTATTGCGTTTCCAGGCCGGCTGTGAGACATGATCCCTCCAGCATGTCCTAGGTCTGCTTCTGGGCCTCCTCCTGACTGGGCATGCCTGGAACACCTCACCAGAGAGTCGTCCAGGAGGCATCCAGACTAGATGTCCGAGCCAACGAGCCACCTCAACTGGGTCCACTCGATGTGAAGTCATCCTCCCCCAGATGACCGAGCTCCTCACCCCGTTTTTGGACTGACCAAGTACTTGTAAGGGAGTAAACTTGAAAAATCAGTAGGGGATCAAACAATTTTCCCTCTGGTAAGTCGTCCTCTTTACATTCTGACATTTAACGATAGCATTTTAACGATCCAAGCGGGCTTTGTCGGTTCATGCTCAAGGACTAGATAGGACAGCTCTAGTCGGCTTTACCATCCCCTCAGACTAGAGGTCTGAGGTCTCACATAAAGGCCTGACATAGTCTCTTTTATTGGACTTTATAGACATATTGTCCCGCAAGATTTTGGTTGAATCCCAATTTGAACAACATCCTGGGCGCAAACACCAGACTGTTATTTACTCCTACCTGTAGATGGTTCAGACTGAGCACCATATACTGGCCCCATCATATCTGCAGTACGTATGCCTGCAACTGGGAAAAAAATCAGTTCATGTTCAGCCTTATGAATATACGCATGTTTCCCACATAATCCAAGAGGGGGTTTAAATCGTTTGTTTAGATCAAGCGCTTGCAGGAAATCCAACATATGAGGGAACATTTAATCCTTGGGTTTATGAAGAATATTCCCAACACCAAATTTGGAGGTAAAGGCTTTTCGGTCGACAAGAGTTTTTTGTGGACTTTCCGAGCCTGTAAAAGTTTTATTTGCAGTATTGTCATGAAAATAACAAAGGAGTAAAAATGGACAAAACCATAGACGCTATCGGAAATATTAGAAATGCTGCAAACCCCAAAAAGCATGTATGGCAGAAATGCTGCAAACCCCAAAAAGCATGCATGGCAGAAATGCTGCAAACCCCAAAAAGCACGCATGGCAGAAATGCTGCAACGTCACAGAACTGAGGGAGGGACAACCGTCTTTGAAGACATGAGCAGGATGCCCAGAAGACACTTTTCCTTTCCTTTTCCTGTAGAAAACGGGTTTCTGTGTAATACCGCAATATATTACGTCTTTAGTGACCCTCAGGTCGGGCGCCCCTGGTAGCCTGGTGAACTTGCGTTTGGTTCCGCCACTCTTGGTCTTTCTGTTGACGTAATTCAGTTCATATCCTTCAAAATCCATTCCTCTCTCAGCATCAGCCCACGTTCTGTTTGCTTTCAAGCCTTAAATGGGCTCAAATATTGCTTGAAGTCACACATGAGTACAGCAGATCCATGCTTTTGGTGGGGGTTACCCACCAGGACCACCACCGCCAGCCGTTGGTAAAAAGATGTGAGTAATTCATCCATCTATAAAGATGTCTATTTTTGACACCTTTAAACCAGAAGGCCACATACTGAAGCAGTAAAGGACTTAAGGATACTTCAGAAACATATATTTCTCAAGAAAACTGCATCTCAGCCCTGGGATTTGTGATATTATTTGTATGAATTTTGATCTTTGCTTCTTTTTTTTTTACCAGTTTTGCGGTTGTTTTTTCCCCCAAATATAACTTTTCTATTGAGTAAGCTTTAAAAATTATTTTAATATTCTGATTTTATTTCCATAAAACATTGACTTTGTTCCCATGATGTTATAGCTTTTTGCAAAACTTGGAATTTTATTTTGTTTTGTTTGTTTCTTAAAAGATTGCAACTTAAAAAATAAGTTTAGTTTTTTTAAAATGTATTTTCCTTTGGGCTTATCCCTTCAGGGGTCGCCACAGCGAATCAATTGCCTCCATCTAACCCTGTCTTCTCTTGTCTTCTACCTTTATGTCCTCTTTCACTACATCCATAAACCTCCTCTTTGGTCTTCCTCTAGGCCTCCTGCCTGGCAGTTCAAAACTCAGCATCCTTCTACCAACATATTCACTCTCTCTCCTCTGGACATGTCCCAACCATCTCAGTCTGGCCTCTTTGACTTTATCTCCAAAACCTCCAACATGTGCTGTCCCTCTGATGTGCTCATTCCTGATCCTGTCCATCCTGGTCACACCCAAAGAGAACCTCAGCATCTTCATCTCTGCTACCTCCAGCTCTACCTCCTGTTTTGTACACCTTTCCTTTCATTTTAGCTGAAACTTTTCTATCACACATCACACCCGACACTTTTCTCCACCCATTCCAGCTTCTTCACCTCTTTTCCACACTCTCCTTTGCTCTGGACTGTTGACCCTAAATACTTAAAATCATCCACCTTCTTTATCTCTTCTCCCAGTAACCTCACTCTTCCACTTGGGTCCCTCTCATTTACACACATGTATGTAATTATGTCAACTTTATGCTACTAAAATCTGGTACTTCTACATTCGTGAACAATGGCAATTAAAGAGAGAAGGGGAGGATAGTATGGAAGTAGTCATAATTACAAAAAGCAAATTTACAAGAAGAAATTCGTAATATTATGACAGAAAATAATGTCATTTTAGTAGGCAAAATATTTAAAAAAATAAGTGTTTTTTTAAAAAAAACCTTTTAAAATACTGTTTTTTGGGAAATTAGGTTTGAGGAAAAAGTTACAATACTACAGGAATAAAGTAAAAATATTAAAAGGGAAAAAAGTATGCTAACGGGAAATTTACTGTTGTAATCTAACGAGGAAAAATAACATTTTATGAGAAAAACATAATTATGAGGAAAAGAAGAAAAAAAGACACTTAGTTCATAGTCATAATATAATAACAAACAAACAAAAAGGAAGTCAAAATATGGGAATAAAGTCATAATTATGAGAAGAAAATTTACAAGACAAAAGTTGAAATAGTTATAATATTAAAAAAAAAAAAGTTGGAATTTTCCAAGCATAAAGTCAAAATTATTAAGCGAAAAAACGTATTCTAATGAGAAAAAAGTCACAATTTCAACAATAAAATTATAATATTATGAAGAAAAAAAAGGGCCGTCGAGCAAAATGCAAAATCTCAACGCTTGATGAAAAAACATCATCAGTGAAGCACAAAGACATAAGTGGGCTTTTTTGGCGATTTTACATTGTTTGCTGCATTTGCCCCACTGAACTGTGGCTGCCCTCGCTTATAAAACACACAACGGTGTGTGTGTGTGTGTGTGTGTGTGTGTGCGTGTGTGCGTGTGTGCGTGTGTGTCGGACAGCCAGGTGGCCATCGAGTGACACCTTCCCCGGTCGTTGCAAGGATAATTTTGACACGGCAGGTTGCCGTGGACTTAAAGATCCGTGTAACACGCACGCTGGTCTTCAGGTGTGTGAGTGCGTCGAGTATCCAGGTGTGAAGGGAAGGCCGTCCACGTGGAACCTCGCCGATGACAGACGCGCGGCCACAACAAAAGGCAGCAAGTGTGTAGTGAGAGGTGAGCTGACGGTGAGCCCTCGGTTTTTTGCACGCGGAGTTACGGGAGCTGAAGCCCCCCCCCCATCAACACTTTCGCTCATGGGACATTCCTTCTCCAAAACAAAACCCAACCCGAACGGCAAATCAAATAAACGCATCGTTTATTCTGTACCACCCATCCGCTTTCTACGCCGCTTATCCTCATTAGGGTAGCCGGTATGCTGGAGCCTATCCCAGCTGACTTTGGGTGGAAGGCGGGGTGCACCCTGGACTGGTTGCCAGCCATTTGCAGGGCAGACAAACAAGCATTCACACTCTAATGGGCAATTTAGAGTGGCCAATTACCCTCACATGCATGTATTTGGAATGTGGGAGGAAACCGGAGTACCCGGAGAAAACCCACACATGCAAACTCCACACAGAGATGACCATCGGAGATTCGAACCCTTGCTCTAAGACTGCAAGGGCTTCCCCTAAAAGGTCCAAATACAAGTGGGGCAACATGGAGATGGGGAAGCGTTGAGTGGTCCACAACAATTGCGGTGATAGGTACGCTCGATCGTCCGATCGAAAAGTTCCGCTTTCTCCATGTTGTGTTGAGAAAGTTGGCCGGTTGCTGTCCTCCTGGTTTCAGGAGCCGACGTCACTTCATCGTTGATAAGAAAGCCGATCTCAGGACTTTTCATGTTCTGTTTTTACAGCTTGTACATTTCCATTCCGGAACTCCTTGCAACTTTCCTTAATGGGTTTGTACAGTCAATGACTTCCGGTCCGGATGCAACGGTCTGGTTCCTGATGCCAGGTTTGTTACTTTGTGTCCATTCGCATCTACAGAACCGTTAAAGTCCTTAAGGGCTTCGTGATTTGTCTAAGGAAAACCAAACAGACAAAATCCACCCGTGTCTGACGCCCACTGTTGTTTTAAGTGCGATTGTTGAGAAGGACTGCGTTGCTTGCTTTGTTTTTCATAAAGTGCTTCAATGATGTTTTTACTATTTTAGAACTTAAGTTGTGTTTTCTCTCCAAACCCCGCCGAAAGCCTTTTTGAACTCGATAGCGAATGTCCATTTGATGAACTCTCCCAAAATCCTTGCATTTCTAAATCTGTCCAACTGTGTCGCGACCCGGCCCAAAGCCGGCTTGTTCTTCAGCAAGAAAGGAGGTGGTTATTCGGGGTCTCCAAAAATGGAGATGTTACTACAGACCATAATGTATAGTCATTCTTGTCCGCTGGTCTACACACTACGTGTACGTTTGCACCTTCCGTTCCCGTTTTGATTCCATGAAATTGTATTATCTACTCTGTTGTGTCCTAGAATAGTCCGCGGTTTGAGTTGGACCTCCACTCGCATGACAGTGTCAGGAGCTGACTACATGGGGGGTGCCCACGGCTGCTGCCGAGCATCCGTTTTTGTGTTTGTTAGAAATAGCCCATTTTCAGCGAAAGTCGGTCTAATTTGTGATCCTGAAGAACTGAAGTCCAGTTTGACCAGTGGTGACCTGGGCTTGAATAGAATTGCATTGCATACCGGTACAACAGGTACAACAGGTACAACAGGTACAACAGTATGATATGACCCAAGCGTTACGTCTTACATCACAGCTACCGTTTTTAGGCTCGCTCCTCCCCCTCCAAACTCTTCAGTACATCTCAGGTGTAACCAGGAAGACCTCGTGTTGTTTTGGACACGTGACGTACGCGACCCATTTGACTTGCCTTGACTGAGAGTTTTTGGGACGGAAAAGTGTGTACCCAAGTGTACACCAAACATCCAGTATTTGTACCGTGCTTATTATTGTTTTCTAAAATAATATTACAGGAACTGTCAGCCAGTAATGACTTCTGAATAATGAAGTACTGATTCGTTCCCCTCGCCGGATGTACGACCTCACTGCCACGGCACGTACTGCAAGAGTGTAGAATGTGGCTTGGCCATTGTCACGCTGGAATAAGCAGATGCTGTAGCCCCGTGACCACATCTTCTACCTTCTAAAACGTCGCTGCACCCAAAAGCTCCACGCACATTTGAGCATGAGCGGAGGCTTGCCATATGTGCAAGCTGAGGTCCGACACGTGCACACCCGTGCCAGCACAGATTTAACCCCATTGTCCGGTTGTCACCACAAGCGAGACGTCTCCCGTCGTTACGAAACGTCAACACACCACAGCACACACACGTATGTTCTCCGAGCAGATCCCCGCTTTTTGTTTGGTGTAAAACTGACGCGCTCATAAAAATGTCTACTTTTGACACATGGCCACATGCCTCGGGGTTGGGAGTGAGGTCTTGCCTCAGGTGGAGGAGTTCAAGTATCTCGGGGTCTTGTTCACGAGTGAGGGAAGGTCGACAGACGGATCGGTGCAGCGTCTGCAGTAATGCGGTCGGTGTACCGGACCGTCGTGGTGAAGAGAGAGCTGAGCCGGAAGGCAAAGCTCTCTGTTTACCGATGGATCTACGTTCCCACCCTCACCTATGGTCATGAGTTATGGATCATGACCGAAAGAACGAGATCGCGGATACAAGCGGTGGAAGTTTCCTTCGTAGGGTGGCTGGACTCACCCTAAGAGATAGGGTGAGGAGCTCGGCCATCCGGGAGGAGCTCAGAGTAGAGCCGCTGCTCCTTCACATCGAGAGGAGCCAGTTGAGGTGGCTCGGGCATCTAGTCCGGATGCCACCCAGGCGCCTCCCTGGTGAGGTGTTTCGGGCATGCCCGGTCGGGAGAAGGCCCCTGGGAAGACCTAGGACACGCTGGAGAGACTATGTCTCACAGCTGGCCTGGGAACGCCTTGGTGTCCTCCTGTTGGAGCTGGAAGAGGTCGCCGGGGACCGGGAAGTCTGGACTTCCCTACTGAAACTGCTGCCCCCGCGACCCGGACCCGGTTCGAATCTCGGCGTGAACTTCTCGTGGGTTTTCTCCGAGTACTCCGGTTTCCTCCCACATTATTAAAACATGCATGTTGTTCATAGGTACGCCAGGGTGTACTCCGCCTCTCGCCCGAAGTCAGCTGAGATAGGCTCCAGCAGACCCTGCGAGCCCAAGGAAGATAAGCGGCATAGAAGATGAATGGATGGAAGAGAACATGTATCACTCTTGAAACCTCCAGAGAACCTCTTTAAAGAGACTTTAGACGTGAGATGGATACATGGGTGGCGCCCTGGTGGTATCTTCCAGGTAGCGCATACCGTGACACCGCCAAGGATGGCTGCTCGTCTTCTTAGCTTAGCTCCTCTGACTGTCAGGCACATACAAAACACATTCATGACATGCTACCACACAGCAGACATGTTTTGTTTTGGCGCGCGTGAAGGAAAGTGGGCGGAGGACGGTACCCAAGGCGCCACTGTGCACGGCGGGATCGCTGGCGGTAGTAGGAGCCACAGGCGAAAGTAATTTGTCGGTATATCCAGCTCACATACCTTTTCATGGGAATCGATTATTCTCATTACTCACGGTGAATGAGATGCGGAGTCTGCGGGGGGAAAAGAAGCCTATTTTCGGAGGAGAATATCACGTGCGGAATCGCAAATGCAAAAGTGGGCCGCTGAATTCCGGAATAAACGGCAAACATTTTTGTGTTTTCAGTGGCGTCGTTTGTCCGTGACGCCGCTGCAGCACCATAAGAACCATCAGAATATATTATATAAGAAAAACTGCTATAACCCCCGGACCCGAATGCATGGCCGCGTGCCACTCCGGTCGTTCTGCTCCGTGCGGCAGCAAAACAGCAAACTGAGAGGGAAAGGATGGCGGGGGTTGCTGGAGAGCTTTGTCATCACAAACAAGAACCATGTGTAACTTGTTTTCTTTTAATATGAAAACTATGTCTGAGAGGATCTGGGAGTTTGAGAGGTTTAAAGCCGGTCTTCTCCCGGGTTCTGAGCGAGTGGCATTAATATCCAGCCAACCTGCACCGTTAACCCCCCAGACACCGGATGGGTGTCCGGACCAAGGCCCGCTGCAAATTGAAACCTGCAGACATGGTGGGAATATGATGGGAGGGTGCAGTGGTGCCTCACAGCAAGAACATTTGGTTGGGTTCTGGGTTCCAACTGCCGTTTGTGCTTTTCCTTTGCTGTCCGAATGTTGACAATGTACGTTACAGGCAATGACGGCTGGGTTTTTTTGCAGCCTGCATCATAAACGAGTTTAATTATTAATATGTAAATTCTACCCTCCGTTCCTAGTCGTTTAAAAAAAAAAGACAAAGCCGCTGGGGATCGCTTTGGTCTCTGTATCAGTTCAGAACGGAATGAAAACCTCGAAAAAATGCTCCGGTGGAGGTTTGTGCTTCAAGGTCGCCGATTCGCTCATTTCACTGCCGGTCAAAAAGGCATCCCGCCTCGGACAGATCATCCAATCACCATGCAGAAGCTGAGCGACAGGGCCAGCCTGCTGCCCCGTAGACCCCCAGAGATACCGAGCATCCGATGGGCGGGACAAAGCCCAGCGTTTATCCAATGACCGTTATGTTGCACGCAGCGGAACAACCCACTCCGTGCGTCCCCATCAAAGTCAGTAGATGCTCAGCGCCCGACTGTAAAAACGCTGTGGAGATGAATGAGAAGGAAGTGGTGTCAGCTACCTGTCATAAGTGGCTGATTCCGAACAGACGGTAGGCTCGGCTCGCGCACCTTGCCGAGAGGGGAGACTCTCCGCCGCGGCCTCATTTTAGGTTTCTGCTCTGCATTTGATCAGGAAACGTGCAGAATCAGCCATTTTTACTATATTTTGGTATATCGCCCCAATCCTTATGTGAAACATGAACACATGCCTTTCTGTGCATTTTAAAGAGAGAAAAACAGTTAGCATGAGGAAGCTAACAATGCACGTCATGGGACACACCAATTTCCACCATAAAGCCCTCTCAAAACTACAAAAAGGTTTGACGTTTTTATGTACAGTACATACAGTGAGCATGTAGTAACTGGTACATTTGCAATATTATGTGATACTTACGGTATTTTGCCATATTTTGATCATTTTAAACATTACCAGAACGTCTTTCTTGGGTGGATTGATTTCACTGATGGATTGATTCTACCCATTGATAGGCACCGATGCTACTTTCGTCAGCAATAGCGGCATAAAAAGCAACCACTAATAATGAGGATCCAGAACTTTATCTTTTTGAGCCTGAATATACGGAAGATGAGCTACAGGTTCCGAGAAGCTGAGCCTGCAAGAAGAACGAGTGAAACGTGGTAGCAGCTTGCCAAGCCGTGCCGACAGAAATGGAGTGTTTCTGCTGCACCGGGTGGCATTCAAACAGTGCGTTTTTTATGTAAGAAAATGTCAAAAAATGCATTATAACAGTTCCAATTGACAAGTACTAATATTTATTTTATGTTAGCATTTTTTCCCCAAGACAGGTCCTCACAAATTTATCAAAAGACGGTGTACTCCGCTGTGTTGAAACACTCCGGAAAGCCCATGAAACATTTTCTTTCCACTCTGTGGCACGAAAAGAGTCCCGAAACGTTTGTTCTTGGTATCAGCACAAATCAGCACAGTGTCAGCGTGTTTTATTGCGGTGGTGTACTGGGTTTCTCCCACTCATGTTGATGTATGTTGACAGTAAGTGGTCGAATCCTGGTGTAAGCCCCGGGCACACACACATACTTGGATATTTCCCCCATCGGCGTGGTCACCTCCCGCCTTATCAAAACCATCTTGGGAGCGGTTACACCCTTTTTTATGCAGTATGGGAATACAGACAGAACTAATTCCAAGACATTGCAGAATAGAGCTTGTGCATATTATTGATAGGAAGAGAAGCGGAAAAAGCCCGTACCATGCGTTTGAATGTCATCCTTGAACATTCAAGTGTTCTGTATCAAAACGACTCTCTGTCTGTGGTTGGCACACCACACGAAGCACCGACAAAGTTGGTATGTTTTATTTTTAACACAGTCTATATTCTCAACTCAAAAGTGTTTTCAGTGGGTCGTGTGTCTCTGCATGGATAAATTTTTAAAAAAAAAGACAAGTCACTAGGCGTCAGTAATGTTACATTGATGAGACATTACCATGAACTGTTTATATGACATAACCAAAACAAGTTCTCCTCCCGTTCCGTGTGGAAGTGGTAAGTTTTGGGGTCTCACTTTACAATAAGGTACACACTCATGAACTAACTAACTAAAGAAGCCTAATAAGTAGAGCAGTTTCTTACCTATGTTATGGGACCTCCCTACTTACCATTCTGTGTTTTGAAGGCAACCAATCTTTCTCTCCATGTTTAAAGGCTTGCGTCCATGTTCTGCAAGTTCTCTATTTCATCTCCAAATGTTTCTCTTCTACTCAAATCATGTTTCTCTTCTACTACTACTATTGACGCACCAATCAAATCTTCGCTATAATCGCTGTAAACATCCTTTGTCGCATCCACCGCTATGCCGGTACAGCTGAGAGGTGTCACCCCGATGACGCCATTTTTGGAAATGAGACTGAACTAAGAGAGCTTGGGGCATTGCATCCTTTTCATCTGGTCAGTTCGGGTTGTCTCGGAAGACGTTTCACCTCTCATTCAAGCCGGGTTTATTGTTTCAAGCTCAGTGACTAGATAGGACAACGCTGGACATCAGACAAAAACATTAGTCATCAGACCACAGCTGTCTCATCTGGTCTTTGAGCATGAATTGTATTCAGACAAGAACATTAGTCTTCAGATTAGAGCTGTCCTATCTAGTTTTTGAGCTTGAACTGATGAGCGGTGTAACGTCTTCTGCGCCAACCTGAACAATCCAGGACCTGAACATTTTATGTGTGTTCCCAAAAAACATTAATCTGCTCAAATGCTAGGAAGGACATCTCGTCTGAAGACTGATGTTCTCGGCTGAAGACAAGAGCTGGCTTAGTCTTTGAGTATAACGTAATAAGACGCAAAACCGCTTTTAGTACAACCTAAACAGTCCGGCTGGGCTGGAATCAACAGAATAGGACAGCTCTAGTCTTCAGCTTCAGACTTGAGCTGTCCTTACTAGTCTTTCAGTATGAACTAATAAGCCCATTAGAGGCGTAACTTCTCCCAAGACAACCTGAACAGTCCAGGTGTGACTGATTCAACGCCCTCAGAACATTTTAGGTAGGTTCTCGCATATTCAACTGCTCAAAGACCAAGTCTAGATAGGACAGTTCGACTGTAATATGAAGACAGATTTTCTTGACTAGGGCTGTCCTATTTGCTCTTTGAGTATGAAGTAATAAACCGACGAGAGGCGAAATGAAACTGTCAGCTTCTGACTTGATCTGGCCTATTTAGTCTTTAAGCATGAACTAATAAGCCAATGAGAGGTGAAACATCTTCTGGGGCAAACTGAACAGTCCAGTTGTGATCGATTCAAGGCCATAAGAACATTTTCAGTAAGTTCCCACACATTCAACTGCTCAAAGACTAGATAGGACAGCTAAGTTTGAATATTGATGGTTTTTCACTTGGGAACTTGGATTTTCACTGGACTGCTAGAGACAACCTGAACAGTCCAGTTGTGATCGATTCATGTCCATGAGAACATTTTGAGTAAGTTCCCAGATGAAACCATCAGTATTCAAACCTTAGCTGTCCTATCTAGTCTTTGAGCAGTCGAATGTGTGGGAACTTACTTAAAATGTTCCCATGGCATTTTAAGTAAAACTAGATAGCTCTAGTTTTCAGATGAAACCGTCAGTGTTCAAACTAGAGCTGTCCTATTTAGTAGTTATTGAGTGGCCATCATAATAGTGTATTAACAGCCTGAGAATATTCTCATTCTTTCAGGTCATTGCATCCTCATCAGGGCATTGAATCAATCGCAGCTGGATTGTTCAAGATGTTTCTTCTCTGACTGGTTCATCACTTCATGCTCAAAGACTAGATAGGACAGCTCTAGTTTGAATACTGACGGTTTTATCTGGAAACTTACTTAAAATCTTCTCATGGCCGTGAATCGATCACAACCGGACTTTTCAGGTCGTCTCTCATCGTTCATTAAAAGATACTCAAAGACTAAATAGGACAGCTCTAGTTTTCAGATGAAACCATCAGTATTCAAACCTGAAAACTTGAACAGTCCAGTTGTGATCGACTCAAGGCCATAAGAACATTTTCAGTAAGTTCCCAGACATTCAACTGCTCAAAGACTAGATAGGACAGCTCTAGTTTGAATACTGATGGTTTCATCGGAAAACTAGACCTGCCCTGTTTAGTCTTTGAGCATCAACTAATGAACCGATGAGAGGCGACTCGTCTTCTGAGACCACCTGAACGGTCCAGTTATGACTGATAGGATGGGACAGCGCTAGTCTTCAGGTGAGAACCGTAGTTTTCAGACTTTCGGCGCCCTATCTAGTCTTTGAGCATGCACCGACGAACTAGTGAGAGATGAAAGGTCTTGAACAATCCAGCTGCAATCGATTCAATGACCCGATGATGCAATGACCCGGACGAACGACAATATGTGAGTACTGTGCTGTATGCGTTCCGGGCTCGGTGGGGTTTTTTACTGTACTGGAAAGAAGAGTCGACAGGCGTATTTGACACAGCGTATATTCGGCATCAACATACATTCATAGGCAGTACAATCTTCTTCAGTGTATAAGTCTTTACAGATCTACATGACGATCGTTATAATGGTAACACATTATTATTATCAGGCAAGCGTGGCGTTCGTGGTGGTACGGGCTAGCCGTGCGTGGTCACATGCTTCGGGGGCGAGGGCTTTATGTGCGGTTGGAGAGAAAGTGCATCAGTCATCATGCATGGGGAACATGCGCAGCAACCTGCCGTCGGACCCCGGAAGGTTCTCATCATCCCGGTGTTTGCATTGTGTCTGCTCGATGCACGTGTTCGTGCCGGTTTGGGTTCTAGGCCGGGAGGCCGATCGCCGTCCGAGCCGATGGGTGTTTAGATGAGAGCCACATTTTCACGTAGCAGTGCAGTTCAGTTCCATTTGGAACAGGGACGCCGCTGAGTCTGCGTGGATCTGCAAAAAGTAGGAATCACGACTATCTTGCTCGGAATGGAGGGCTTGATCTCTGGGACGACGTTTGATCGTTATTACCAGACTTCTCATTGTCAGGTTCTGCTTTAAAGAACGCGACAGCAGACTTTCAGTTGACAGTCGATGGCGGACCAACCGTAACGTCCATCCATCCGTTCTCTCCCGCTAGGACGTAGTATTCTACACTGGTCACTAGGTGCCACCGAGCCACCGCAGGGAGTACTAAACGGAAACCAGACAAGGAACTCTCCCAATGCTAGTCCCGCGTTCTTTATATTTTATGTGTCCTATTTTCTGTTACGTTTTTGGGTAATACAAGCGTAAAGACTATAGGGGTGTTATTTCATGGCTAGAGGGCTTTAATGATGTTGAAAACCGTGCTCAGAAGGTCGCAAACAGGTTTGTTATGCTGTAACTACAAAAACATTCCATTTCTAAATAAGGAATCCCACTTTGCGGAAATTCACTTATGACGGTCTGGTCTGGAACCAAATAACGAAACGAGGTATTACTGTCCTTACTTGTACGAATCACGAAGTAAAGAAGCATAATGTGTTCATCCATTACCCAAGAACATTGGCGGCTGCCGGGATATTGGATATCGACAAAAAGCCAATATCGCGTGTGTTTGGTAAGGAATTGGAAGCTTTCATAAATGTCCAGTTACTCTGGGCACCCCTGATGGAAAAACTGAACCAAACTGTTCTGCTCTGTGATACCTGGGTCAAGGTTCCTGGTTTTTGTACATGGTGTGGATGACTTCTGATCGTTTGGAGACATGTTTTTGAGTATGCGTGCCTCTTGTGCTCATGCTGTGACTTGGCAAAGGATCGGGAAGGAGCTGATAGTGGATTTTCACTGGTGATGATTTCACCCGGAAAGCTCAGTGCAGACGTATATACAGAAAGAACACAGAAGGTCCACATGTGACTGCTTCAGTCGTTGCGGTTTGTCCCTTACGGACGCTTCCTTGAAGTGCAGCACTTGAGATCGGACCGAATCTCCGAAGCAGCAGCAAGGACAGAGGGCCCACAGCCCTCCTCTAGACCCAAATCTCCCAACCCCAACCATCCGTGGGTGCTGTTTATCCCGCCTTACCTCCAGGAGTCCACCCCCTCCTTCTTAGTCAATCCCAGATAAGCTCCTCAGTCTCACCAAATAAGTTAAAGGTAATAAAAAGGAGTGGAGAAGGGACGTGAAGATGCATCCTAATTGAGAAGACACGAACAGCATTACGAGGAAGCGGATGTCCGTGGGACGCCGGGCGGTCTGGCGGAGGCGGCGTCCACGGTGCTTTCGATCGGGACGGCTGGGGCGTCGTGTTCATCTGCAGTGCCCTCTGCTCCCGCTCAGTTCATCACCGGCACGTGTGCATCTCCACCGTTTTGCGGCACTGTTTGCATTTGACGTAACAGCACCAGTGGAACTTGCAGCTGCACCTGTCCACCACCTCAACCTCCTGCGTCTGGAAGCCGCGGCCGCAGCACATCAGCTCGCAGCCGTCGATCGCCTTTGAGGTTCTGTTACACTGGCGCCCCACCGTGCCCAGCATACCCGGCGTGCGTGGGTCGTAGTCGCAGAAGTCTGGACTGGGCTCCAAGTAGACCAGATCCTCATCGGTGTGGGGTTTGAACTGGGAGTTGCGAGGCACCAGGACTTTGGCGGAGCCCATTTTGCGCTGCTCCACCTCAGTGGCGCCATCAAACTTCTCCTTGATGACGTTGCCCACCTTGCGGAAGGGCGGCATAGCTTTCCAGCAGGTCTTCACCTCGCATGAGCCAGACACGCCGTGGCATTTACACTCCACACGCATGTGAGCCAGGATGGCCTGGAAAGATGGCACAGAAGGTGATTAGCTGACGGAAACTCCATTTGAGAGCACGACTTCAGCAAGGCTGCGGTGGAACAGAACTGCATTGCATCACAGCGGGAAAGGTCCTCAATTTAACGACCGAAGCCTCCTTTCATTTTCTAGCACGGTTCAGGGTCACAGGTGACACTTAGATTGGATTTTTCATAATTGTGAAAAAGGCAGTTTTCCACGCTGCTGGAGACGCCGTTTGCCGCCAGTCGGCGAAGACTCGAGTTTTACTGCCCCGTGTTTCAGTGATGCATGGGGGTTTGACACAAACTCGCGTTTCACTCACTCACAGGTGCTCAAAAAACACTGACTCACGGGGGTCCATGAAAACCAGAGTGTCACTGACGCAGGGGTACTTAACTTTACGGGTGCTCAACGAAGACTCAAGTGTTCCTGACTCACGGTACTTGATGAAAACTCAAGTTTCACAGATTCAAGGGTTCTTCGACGAAGACTCAAGTTTCACTGACTCATAGGTTCTCGGCGAGGACTTGAGTTTTACTGACTCCTGGGTACACAATAAAGACCCAGTGGTGCTGACTCACGGGTACTTGACAAAGACCCCGGTTTCACTTACTCACGGGTGCTCAATGAAGACTCACGGGGATCGATGAGGACTGGAAATTCACTGACTTGAGGGTATTGAATGAAGACTCAAGTTACAGCGACTCACAGATGCTTAATGACGACCTGACTTTCACTGACTTACGGGCACTTGATGAAGACCCAAGTTGGACCGTTTCGCGGGTACTCAACAAGCATCTACGACTTGCTTGCCAATGTCCGGTTTTCTGTGCATTGTGCCACACGACCTGACGGGAATCGGGTACGCGATTCCCGCCAACGTGTGATTCAAAGGACTTTCCCCTCCTCCCCGTGAACAATAGCAGCAAAACGAACACAGCATGTCATCTGCAGGTAGAGTTACCTTCCTTCCGGCCTCGTTGTTGTGCAGGTTCATGAGGGCCCGGCTGGAGGACTGGCCTTTACTCCTCTCCCTCACATCCACAAAGGACTGGGAAAAAGCCACTCCGTAAGCAATGTTGTCGCTGCAGCCCGACCACTGGAATCCTGCGACAAGACATTACAATTGCTCTAATAAGGCCTTTCTCCCTTCTAAGGCACCGTATCAAATGACAGAGTGAAATGCCTGCGGTGAACCTCGTAGTGTCGAACCAGCAAAGCGTCAGCCGCAAGTCAGCAGCTTTGCATTTGGACTCGTGAGAGCTCTCGTTGTTTTGCTGGCTGGCTGCAACTTCGCTACCCGCAGTCTGACACCGGCGCAGCACCGACTCGGTGATAATAACCATAATCGCCGAAGCGCCGCTTTTGCTTCGGGCGCATTTAGGGAGCGAAACAGCCCCTTTCTCCTTATTGGCCTCGGAGGTAGCACTTCCTACTGACCTGCCGCGTCGCTTCTTTGTCAGAAGAGCGCTACGTACCCTCTGGGCCGACTCCGTGCACGTTGTGGTCGCAGCCGCATTTTTCCAGCTCTCCGCTGCTGCAGGCCCGCGTGACGGCAAACGCCACACTGGCTGCTGAGATGGCATACACAAAGGCGGCCTCGCGGGTGCCTGAAACACACACACACACACGGCGAGGTGAAGGCGGCGTTCAAAGGACCGCGCATCGTGCCCGCAAATTTAGGACAAGGCGTACCCTGGGTGACCACTTTGCCGAACACGGGCATGCTCTCCAGAGTGGAACAGTTCCACCGGCGGTTGCGGAACTGGAACTGGCACTCGTCGATGGCCAGCTGAGCGCCCCGGCGCACCGCGTCCATGACCTCCACGCTGCGCTTGCAGATCTGAACCTGCAGCAGCAGACACCGGGGGTGACTCGTGATGCCCTCCAAACGTTTTTTTGGGGCAATTAATGGCAAGACAGAAGACACCACACGTACATCTTGTTATGCTAAGGTAGGGTGGGGTCCGCACCCTTTTGGGCTGAGAGAGCCATGAAAGCCACAAATTTTCAAATCTGTTTCCACGAGGGCCATATCATATTTTTTAACAGTGATTAATAAACTCAAAATGTGCATTTTCGAGCAAGTAGTTACTTGAAGAATCAGTAATTAGTCTCCGAATTGGATGGACGAAAGTCCTGGGAAGGGTTCATATTTGGAATGTTATTTCTAATGCTGTGCTTCCTGTCATGTTTTACTTTCAAACGTCAGCAAAACAAGCATTATACATTATAAAACAAAAATAATATATTTAAGTGTAATATCAGGACTTTATTCCCACAAGATTTTACCTTTATTCCCATATAAACTTTCCCCCAACCTAGTATTCCCAAAATGACAAACAAATTATTGTTTTGTTTGCTTCTCAAAATATAATGACAGTTCGAAAAGAAAAAAGAACTCTATGCTCCTAAAACGATTGTTTTCTTTTACTCTCAAGTTTATTCTCGTAAAATTGTGACTTTTTCTCTCCCAATATTTCGATTTTCTACTCGTAAAATTGCAGCTTTTTTTCAATTTCTGCTGTTTTTTTTTTTTTTAACTTTCCATTTTTTCGACTTTTCTCATAATTATGACTTTATTGCTGTAATATTTTATTACCTTTTCGGCAACCTCATTTTCCAGAAATGACAACTTCTTTTGCTTAGAACTTTTTTTCTCTTCATATTTTGGCTTTATTTTTGTAAAATGACTGCTGGTTTTGGTCCATTTTTTGCTCTTTCCTTAAAGTTTTCTGTTAAATTGTATTTTTTGAATGTGCGACAGGCCAAAAAACCACTCGGGCCGCATATAATATTACAATGAAATAAAGTCATAAATAAAATAATTGTAATCAATAATAGCAACAAAGTAACAAAATAAAAATTGGCAAATTAGCAGTTTTTATTGGTATTTTTTTTCCTCATTTACCTTTTCTTTAATAACTTTGTCTTTCTGCGTCACTTATAATATTATTTTGCCAAGTGAAACTTTCCTTAGCGGGTCTCCATCACTCGTGTTTTTTCGTTACAAGTCTGAAACGGAACCCCCGGGAAGCAGGGATTTCCCGTATTGCTTCTTTTATGTACGGAAAAACCGCCTCGTTGCTTTTTTCACCTGTCTCTGGATGAGGCCTCGTAACCTCTCGCACGTTTCTTCGTCCCGGATGCTTCCCACCGACGACAGCTTGGCCAGGTACCTGACGGGACGGGAACAGAGCAGAGCAGATGATAACAGCGAGTGGTGGGAGAACACGAAGATCACAATGATGATGAGGCTGTTGGAGGAAGTTGGATGGTGAAGAAGAGAACGGCTTTTTTTGATCGACTCTCCGATCACGGTACAAGTTATACGTAGTATCTGGTCACTAGGGGGCAGTAATCACACAAAACATGAATCAACCGTTAGCTTACGCTGCATTACCTTAGCGCTGCACGGAGTCACAAAGTCAGACGTGTTCGACCTGGGAGGGAAAAAAAAGTTGTCCTCCCATTCCGTGTGGAAGTGGTATGTTTTTTTCTTCCGTTTAGAAAAATGCACCGATCTGGCCGCGATTTAGCGCCGAAATAGATGTGGGGTTGAGTTTAGTCTGACTTTTGTGGTCCAAATATAGCCCAAAAATCAACCCCTTCCAACCAAAGACGTCAATTTTCCTTGCACTTTTCAACCAAATCTAAACGTTGTTTCATCGTATGGTAACAAAGTCCTTCCCAGCTATTGGTGAGAACTGTTTAGCTTGCTAGTTTGCTGGCTTGCTAGATTGCGGCCTTTGTGTTATAAGTCATGAGTGTGTATGTGACTGTAGGGGTGTTACTTCATGTCTACAGAGCTCTAATAATGTTACAAACTATGTTTAGAAAGTCATAAACTGATTTTTTGTGCTGAAACTACAGAAATATTCCATTTATTGACACCGGATCCTGTATTACGGAAATTACTAAAAACTAAACCGCTACAAACGAGGCACGACTGTACCGCCATTTCACAGCAGGAGTGATGTTTGGCATTTTAGGATGCGGTTTTTAACTGCGCTCCATGTGGATTAAAGAAAAAGCATCCCACCCGACACCAGATGTCTCATGAACGTTGTGTTTTGGGCTAGATCGTAAAGTGAAAAAAAAAAAAAAAATCCTCCCATTCCGTGTGGAAGTGGTACTTTTTGATGCTAACCCACTATACACAAATCTGGTTGTTCCATCATTGCCTCGCTTTAGCCCAGAAATAGACGTTGAAAATTGGGTTTAAAATATAGCCCCAAAATAGACCCATTTCAGGCAAATTTAGAAAGGCACGTCTTTTTACCTTTCCCTTTCCACCAAATCTAAATGTTTTCAACTCATTTTTGCTGGGTGGGAAGGAAAAGAAACATAGAAGCATAGCTTCAGGAAGGACCGGGGGGCGCTCAGCATCTTCAAGACGCCCTGCAAGGACTTCTGTCTTGCAGCCACCTGACCTTGGCTGTGAAGTACAAGTATGTTGTCAAGTCTCCAGCGGTTCAAGTCCGAGCAGGAGTGCGTGATTCAGTGAGAAAAGGCACCAATCAAGCGATGCAGGGAGGGGCTGGGTTCCCATGACGTTGTGAGAATGTTTTGGGCGAAGGACGGAGCACACTCAGAGGAGGGAAAGTGGTTTATCACCGACACCACCTCTAGGCCAGACAGGTCAGAAAGATATACCGCAAACACGCGCGATCGAAGACGTGTGAGAGAACGCCGTCGCTCTCGATGACCCCGCTCCCCCCCCCCCCCCCCCCCCCCCCCCNCCCCCCCCCCCCCCCCCCCCCCGCGCGCACACCTGCCCCCGCTCACTTCACCTCCCATATCTCCCGGCCCAGCTGCGCTTCACAGAAATAGGCTTTCACCTTCGCCGGGCGCTGAGGTCGGAGCCCCGGCGGTGTACCGTCTACGCCGCTCGCAGCCTTCTGACATGTGGCTTGTTGAGTCTGAAAGAAGTCGGGCGGCGAATAAACGGCGTTGACTCGAATGTGCGCCAAGGCCAAACGGGCGGCGACTTGGTGCCCGCCAAAGCGCTTCCAAAATAAACACACCTTTTCAGCGCGAGGACTAAGCGGGGCGAGACTCAGCACTGAAACCGGGCCCTCGGATTAGACCGATGCTGTGATTCCGTTGGAGCGGACCTTGTTTTCGTGTTAGGCTTTTATGAGTCCCAGGTTATGAGTTCCCCGGACCACACACACCTCCGCAAACCCCTTGTGTGTCCGTCCCCGCGGCGCTGCGGACCAAGTCCAAGTCTGGGAGAATTAGGGTGAGATTATTGACAGCGCTTTGCAGGGAGACCCTTTTTGCTTTGCATACGTTTGCTACACCAAAGCCCAAAATGTTCCGACACTTAACGCCAGTTCTGAATGTCGGCCTTAGCCTATTAAATAAAGCCCACGGACCCGGTACCGGGGGGCAGCCGGGATGAGGCTGTGCTGCAGTGGAAACGGCCAAAGCTACAATTTGAACAAAATTTAAAGCACTTAAAGGGGCAACATGATTGTTTTCGTAAAACAAAAGTCACATCTTTGTCGCGTAGAGCAGTTAACAGTTAATCATGATTAATCAACAACTAATTTACTATTCAATTAATCTTTTTTTTTATTTCAAAATGTAAATATCCTCTGATTTGAATATTTTTAATATCCTCAACCATCCATGAAAGCAGACTTAATATCTTCGCGTTTTAGGCAAAACCAGGTATGCACGCAAAAACACTCGGCGGCACACACGATGACCAAACCACTCATGGTTTGTGTTTGTTTTATGTCGATTTGGTCCGTCAATGGCCTAACCGATTACATTTGCGGATTTTTGGTCCAAAATGTTCTTTCCCCCAAAATAGGCTTTTGAAAAGGGAAAACATTTAGCCATAAGTCGGTAATATTTTATAAATATGAGCTAATATAGAAACATATACAGCATCGATGTCCCACTGTTTGAAAACCAAAGTTTTTTGTCAGGTGTTGAGATTTCCCACTTTGTTCGACGGCCTTTGAATGCACCACTGCTGTATGCTGTGAAACGCAAAAGTTTGTTTGGCTACAGAAGAACCTGCTTTGACAGTCAACCCGGCTTCAGAATCTTCGGAGCGGTGAACACGAGATAATGTATGATCCTAAGTCGTCACTGCGATAACGACAGGCAAGCAGTGTGGATTATGTAGACCAGTCTTGGAAAAACCCCTTCTCTGGCATGCTAGCCTCCAGTGCTAGCCTAACGACCAGGCTAAAGGCTCCAACGTGACTCTGTTCCCGGCTGTTCATTGATTAGTGGTGAGTACCTAAACATTTGATACTTTAAATACAGCCAATAAGTGTGGGAGACATCTTAAACCAGGATTGTGTGGCGAGTGAACAACAGCAAATGATGACAGAAGGATGTAAAATAAATATAAGACAGTGGTGCCTTGGTTAACGTCATTAATCCGTTCCAGAAGGTCAGACTCAAACAAAAAGGAACTCTAACCAAAGCAAACTTTCCCATACAAAATAAAGGTAATCCAATTAATCCGTTCCAAAAGGTTTGACTCAAAACAAAAAGAAACTCTAACCAAAGCAGACTTTCCCATACAAAATAATGGTAATCCAATTAATCCGTTCCAGAAGGTCCGACTCAAAACAAAAAGGAACTCTAACCAAAGCAAACTTTCCCATACAAAATAATGTCAATCCAATTAATCCGTTCCAAAAGGTTTGACTCAAAACAAAAAGGAACTCTAACCAAAGCAGACTTTCCCATACAAAATAATGGTAATCCAATTAATCCGTTCCAGAAGGTCCGACTCAAAACAAAAAGGAACTCTAACCAAAGCAGACTTTCCCATACAAAATAATGGTAATCCAATTAATCCGTTCCAGAAGGTCCGACTCAAAACAAAAAGGAACTCTAACCAAAGCAGACTTTCCCATACAAAATAATGGTAATCCAATTAATCCGTTCCAGAAGGTCCGACTCAAAACAAAAAGGAACTCTAACCAAAGCAGACTTTCCCATACAAAATAATGGTAATCCAATTAATCCGTTCCAGAAGGTCCGACTCAAAACAAAAAGGAACTCTAACCAAAGCAGACTTTCCCATACAAAATAATGGTAATCCAATTAATCCGTTCCAGAAGGTCCGACTCAAAACAAAAAGGAACTCTAACCAAAGCAGACTTTCCCATACAAAATAATGGTAATCCAATTAATCCGTTCCAGAAGGTCCGACTCAAAACAAAAAGGAACTCTAACCAAAGCAGACTTTCCCATACAAAATAATGGTAATCCAATTAATCCGTTCCAGAAGGTCCGACTCAAAACAAAAAGGAACTCTAACCAAAGCAGACTTTCCCATACAAAATAATGGTAATCAAATTAATCCGTTCCAGAAGGTCCGACTCAAAACAAAAAGGAACTCTAACCAAAGCAGACTTTCCCATACAAAATAATGGTAATCCAATTAATCCGTTCCAGAAGGTCCGACTCAAAACAAAAAGGAACTCTAACCAAAGCAAACTTTCTCATACAAAATAATGGTAATCCAATTAATCCGTTCCAGAAGGTCCGACTCAAAACAAAAAGGAACTCTAACCAAAGCAAACTTTCTCATACAAAATAATGGTAATCCAATTAATCCGTTCCAGAAGGTCCGACTCAAAACAAAAAGGAACTCTAACCAAAGCAAACTTTCCCATAAAAAATAACGGTAATCCAATTAATCCGTTCCAGAAGGTCCGACTCAAAACAAAAAGGAACTCTAACCAAAGCAAAATTTCCCATAGAAAATAATGTAAATCCAATTAATCCGTTCCAGACAGAAAATGCAGAAAATGATGCAAAATAATTGCAAATGACCAATGAATGGACAACTGAGTCACTTTTACATGGTTTTGCTGGAAAACCCCGCCCCTCCACAAAACTATCAATGAACAAAATAACACAGAATAAATACATTATTCTGTTGCAACCAAAATTTGCGTAAAAGAACCAACAAATGTATGTAACTTGCCGTATACAATAGAAAAACGATGGCGGCAGTGACGTCAGGGAAGAACGGCGGTGAGGTGCGCCATGTTTTTTGGTATTTTGTTTGTTAACCGAAAACCACGCAAACCGCGGCGGACTTTAACCGAGGTACCACTGTAATCACAACAGTTATTTTTATTGCAAATGTTGTCCACATAAAGCTAGAGCGTTAGGAGGGTGGGACTACAAAAAAATTCTAATTTTTATGGCCGTATTTTTTTGCTGTTCGCTGGTGGTCCCAGAGCGTAATAAATAATATTTTCCTTTTTTTCTTTTGGGAACTTTATTTCCAGATCTGAACAAACTGCCCTTTGCAAGCGTGTGTGGCCTCTATTTGGTGGCTTCATATCGCATATCATCCTTCCAGAGGCCCGGCGGGCCAAACACCTCCTTCTTTCCTGTTAGCCTCTCATCTCCTTCTCTCAACAGTCCAGATAATCGTCCTCTGCCTGCCGCTTTGAAGGCCACGATCCACCCCACCGGGCGATGTCAGTATTTGCCACTTATCACGGCGATAACCCCGCTCTCTGCCACTCCACATCATCTCGGCCGTATCCGCCAACATCCACCCTCGGTGGTGACCTCACGCATTGAGATTTCCTCTGAAACGAAGAAAATGAGCCCTTTCTTGCTTAAAATCTCCTCCAATCCTGTAAAACCAGCAAAGGAATTGATGGTTTTTAGGACGGGTGTGTGTGTGTGTGTGTGTGCGCACTCGTGGGAAAGGAACACACAGACCTTGAGCAAGTGTGTTTCCTTTTCAACCCTCCTGTTATCTGTTCATTCTGCGGCGCATACCCTTTGCTTCCCTGGGAGGAGGTTAACAAAACACCTCAGCCGGGAGACAGAGGAGTCAACCCGTAGAAGGGCAACTCACACACACACACACACACGCACACACACACCATCCCCGTCTCTATCTCCCGCTTCCCAGCCTCCGGTGCACAAATCCCACGGGCCTAAACCCAGGCGAGCCAGAGGTGCCGCAAAGGCCGTGATGCAACACAAACAGGCGCCGCGGTCCAGGTGGATTGCGCCGCGCCTCCCACTTGGAGCGGCCCACAGCTTCACGGCCAAACAGAGGAGGACGTTTATGACACATCGTTGTTATCTAGCGCAGGAAACACAGACATCGCTTCGAATGCACGGCTAGAGCGTTTTCGTGATTTTAAAACACGTTGCAAGTGTCAGCCGCTCAGCTACCCTGCGCACCCGTGATCTTGTTTCCGGTTGCAGCAGACGTGGGTGAGAAGTGGACTGAGCACCTCCACCACGAGCGGTGTAGAGCACAGGTGTCCACCGGGATCGAACCCGCCGCCGGAGTTGCAGGCTTAACCTTCAGCGTCCTTCGGTTTCGGAGATGGACGAACGTTGGACAGCCTTGGTTTAGAGTCTGCAACTGAAACCGGGAGAACCTGTCAACCGCGCACGACGCCAGGGACAGAAAGAACCAGGGTCGGGCATCGAGCCCCGAGCATCGATGAGGGCCAAGACTAACAATCCGGTTTGCGTTCAAATTTCCAGTTTCGATGCCCAGTCCGCCAACCGGAAGAAATAACCGCAAACACCAACAAAGAATAAGATGGCAAGCGCCACAGAAGAAGACTGGTAAGGTGCCGCATTGGCAAAGGGGGGTGCCCAACCAGAATCACGGTCGTGCTACATCAGACTTGCTCTCAGCAGCCAGTCCCGATTTTACCGAGGGTTTCGGGTTCCCGCTGATGTTGTGGAAGTTCGGTGTAAATAAAGGATAGGAGCTGCGGCTGCAAGATGAAGGATTTTTTTATGTGCACAACGCATCTTTTTTTTAGCAAGTCCTGACCCGTTCTCAACCCACGCCACACACTTCCGGCCGTCAAAATAAGAGCGCTGTGCACTACATCCAACTCTCTGGACGCGCTCCTCTTTTTTCCCCAAAATAAGTTCAATCGTGGATGCTCCTGCAACAGGCAACCACCGTCTTGCAATGAGCCAATCCGTAAAGATTTACACAGACGTCATCACACAGACACCAGTAATTGGCAGGGACGTTACCGGTTAATCGGTTAACCCAGTATACCACAATCACCAAATTAAAATCCCTTTGCATAAAATGTGTTGTAGTTATCGTTGCAGTTGCATATCAAATCGTTTACCACAAAGAGATTTACGTCCCTGCTTATTATAGATGAATACTTTTTTCATCTGCGACTAAATGGGATTCATTTTGAGTTAATGTTGGGCAAAATGCGATTAATCACAATCAAAAAATTTAACCGATTGACAACCCTCATTCACAACACTCCGCTCTTATGCCACGAGGACTTCAGCAAACTAGCGAGCTAAACAGCAAAAAATGTACCACTTCCACATGGAACGGGAGGATAACTTTTTTTAAAATCTGTCATGTTCAACATGTAATGGCTGACTTCATGACTCCATGCGGTGTTAAGGTAATGTCATGTAAGCTAATGTCCGATTCATGTTTTGTGTGATCACTGCCACCTCGTGACCAGAATACTACATTGCACTTTCCTCCCCCCCCATAATAATAGACTGTAGTCCACCACAAAACAGCCATCAATTATTAATCAATGAATTTCTGAAAAAAAACCTCATAACGAGGAAGCCATAATGGAACCGCGATATCGTGATGGACAACCGTATATGCCGGAATCGGCATGAAAATGTGACGTTGGTAGATGTCAGTATCTGCTTTTCCCTATAATGAAAACCGTTTGAAGCCCATGAAAGCTAATCAGTAATAGTGGATTATTTCAATCCTCGATCTCAATACCGTCGTTCCTCGCTACATCGCGGTTCCGATATTGCTCCATCACTCGATCATGTTTTGTCTTTTTTTAAACTTAATGAATGAATGATGGCAGTTTTGTGGCCTATAATTAGTCCAAGAATATTTAAAGACGAGTTATATGTAGTATTATGGTCAGTAGGAATCACCCGCTCTGCAAAAATTACTTGAAAAGACGTTGAAAGGACGTCCGCGCGGTGAGTGAGTGGGTAGCATGTCACAGCCTCACAGTCAGGTTCAGGGTTAGAATCCAGGGTGTACCCCGCCTCTCGCCCGAAGTCAGCTGGGATAGGCTCCAGCATCCCCGCCACCCTAATGAGGATATGCGGCATAGAAAATGGATGGATGGACGTTGAGCGGACGTCATTACCACACATGGAAGCAACGTATAGACTTGGCTGAACGGTAGAATGAGACGTTAAATTAGATTACCTACCAAATGGGAGGTCCCACTTCATTCCGAGTTTATACATCTAGGAGTTTTCCCATGTCATTTTCCTATAGCAAAAACTCCCAGTCCAGTCAATACCGGTCAGGTTTTTAAACCCGGCCAGCAGTACCTACAAGGCTGAGACCTGTAGAGGGTGCAACACCACAAGCTGACTGTAACGTACAGTACTGGGAGAGCATCTGCAGTCTCTGAAAGCAGGACGCCGTTAGGTGCAGCAGGAGTTCACTGCAGATTGAGATGAATGAGGGATATGTAAAGTCCAAGGCGAATTGTCGAAATGTGTCTAAAATAAGCCAGACCAGACACGGTGGAGGTCGGCTTGTGTGAGGAGGGAAAATGTGAGGCAACGCTGATGCCATGGTAATGTGTTTGTTTGTTGGTATGTCCACATGTGTGTCTGGGTGTATTTATACGCCGGTGGCTCCACTAGAGCTCATTGCTCCCTAAAAATAACACGCTCTACCAACACCACAGCCCTCGCACACACACACACATCCACCGTTTCATGCCAATTTTGGAAAAGAAACGAAAGACCGTGAGCCAGAAAGCCGTGTACCTGTGACCGCTTCTGTTGAGAGACGTCATGTCAGCTCGTATCGGACATTAAAGCTCTGTCACGGCTAGACTGTTCTGCGGCCGGGCTTCTTCCTTCACCTCCTTATCGTTGCAAGGCTCTGCCGTGGCCTGAAATGTTTAATTGCAAAACTAAAGTCGCGGGCAAAGTTAAACACGGGCTGGTTTTGGGGTACCTGCTGCAGAAACGTCACGTCAAAGGTCGTAAGGAAACAGTGCAGGCAGACCGAAGGCCAATACAGGCCTCCATGTGTATTACTGTACTCAATCGTCTGATTGCGGTTTAGTGCATGACCACAGCCCATTATTAGTATTTCCAAAATGAGCCATAAAAATGACTAAATGAATTAAAATACAAATACAACCCATTAGGAGGACCATTCTACTTGTGAAAGTAGACTCACGATAGAAAATACTGATCAAGACAACACGGGTTACTGTTGTGGCCAGAGCCCCTCAAGCTGCTAAAACTCAACTCTGAATCTCCGACGTCACTTCCTGTCTGCCTCCCATTCTGCTCCCCTGCTTATTTCCTCTGATGATATCTGCTACATTGGGTAATACCGATGTAAAGGTGCCTATATGCATTTTATTTCTTGTCTAAATGGCATTTATAACGTTGACAAAACATATTTGCAGGGTCATAAACAGGCCTTCTATGTCTACTATGTCATACACTCTAAATATTTGGATGGAGCGCCCTTAGCTTTGATTATGGCACGCGTTCGCCCATTTATTTCCATCCAGTGTTGCATTTATTTTTCACCAAGATCTTGCATTAATCATGGTAGAGTCTGACCGCTGCGCAAAGCCTTCTCCAGCACATCCCAAAGATTCTCGGTGGGGTTGAGGTCTGGACTCCATGTGTGAAAATGATGTGCCGTTGATGGAACAACCTGGTCATCCAGTAAATTCCGGTAGTCAGCGGACCTCAGTCTGTGAGCACAAAGTGATGCTGAACCTAGACCTGACCAACTGCAGCGACCTCCTTCCTACCTATTTGCTTAGTTCAGTCCAGGTGGCCAATTTTTTGGCACTTGACTTGTGGGCCCTGACTCTATAATCTGTGAAAGTTCAACTTTATGAATGGAATTGCAGAAATAAACAAACGTTTCCATTATATGCTAATTCTTTGGAAAGGTATATGCAAACAGAAAAATCAAAATATGCAGTTACCATAGCGACACAAATACAAACACGTCGCCCCGTATACCGGGTTCCCAACGTTTCAAGAGTCAAGTCATATTAGCGCCCTGCGATGGAATTCCGACCACCATAAGGTGTACCCCGCCTCTCGCCCCGGATAAAACCGGATAAGTCATCCACAATGCTTGAAGGAAAAGTCATATAATTCATGAGGAATGACAATGTCCGAATTGTGCGTCGCAAACGGGACATTTCTTTGCATTAATAAAGCTTTTCCAGGCCGTAAAAAGACTCCCATTCATTCGTCGGGGAGACGAGGAAATGCGCTCGCTGGCGCGATCATTCATGCAAAGTGGGCAGGTTTGGACACACACCATCAGGCTGACTATTGACACAGTTAGCACACATGTGTAAACTATGTGTCGTACACGCATATTTGTATGCATAAGGAGCTCTCTGTGTAGGAGGCTAGAATACATATTTGGTTCCCACCTCGTCACCGCTGAGTCGCCTCCTTTATACTTTCGGCCTTTTCCATTTGAGATCAAGGCGGAGGTCGTGAAAGGGTCAGACGATATAATAGCGTGCAATCTGGTCGTCTACTGTCCTCACGGAGAAGAATGTGTCGCATGGTCTGATAACTTCAACCAAATTCGGCATGGTCCTCAGCAGTACGTGCAATTTATTTCACGTTCAGGTGCATGGGCTACTTTTTATGCCGCTGACGTATACACAGCATGTGGAGAAGTAAGACAGCCGAGGTAATCCTCTCCAGCGTGGGCTAGTTCTTCTCTGGGGCCTCCTCCTGGGTCGGGCGTGCCCGAAAGATCAGTTTCTCAGGGAGCAGTTGGGGCCCCAATTGTATGATTCCCCGGCAAGGAATCTCACTGTGCCTAATTTTCAAAACCCCCGCCCTATCCATCCATCCATTTTCCACCGCTTATCCGGGTCCGGGTCGCGGGGGCAGCAGCTTCAGTAGGGAAGTCCAGACTTCCCGGTCCCCGGCGACCTCTTCCAGCTCCATCGGGAGGACACCGAGGCGTTCCCAGGCCAGCTGTGAGACATAGTCCCTCCAGCGTGTCCTAGGTATTCCCCGGGGGCATTCTCCCGACCGAGCATGCCCGAAACACCTCACCAGGGAGGCGCCCGGGAGGCATCCGGACTAGATGCCCGAGCCACCTCAACTGGCTCAGGCATCTAGTCCGAATGCCAATACAAGCATGTGTGCTTTACAAAAGGTGGTTTACGGTAAGATTACGACATGCAACGCCCGCAATGTCCAATTTCGACAAAAATGTCTGACTCCGAGGTTGGGGAACCTGCACCCACGTGTCTTTTTATCCAGCCCAGCTGAACAAAATCATCCACGCCAATAAGCATGTGCTAATGCACCTGGAGACACTCACTCGTCATATAGACTGGCCATGAAAAAGCCTTAGGCGCCTATGGACTCTTGTCCGGCACAGCAGGCACTGTTCCTGGCAAGGTTTAACCTCACACTCGCATATCGCCCTGATTTCAGGAAAGTCAAGCGTGACAGCTTGCCCAGAATCCCCACAAAATCGTGTCCCAGATTCCATAATACCTGTCCAGGTGGACGTCAAAGATGGGCCCACTTTGTTTTCTCTGCAGAAGCACCACTGGGGACTGCTAACACCGCGGACTGCCCCCCTGTTGGCCTTCTCTATCCTTTACCAATTCCTTACTGTTCTTGACTTTGTTTCCAGATGACCCCCTTTTGGGTGTCATAACTTGGTATTCACCAATGTGGATCGGTGCTCTGAAATTACACACTGCATCCCCCTCTCGAAGCTTACCCAAAAAATTAAAAACAAAAAAATTTTCTTTCTCCTTGGCAACCCTTGTGATATGGATCGGGATCACAGTCCATAGTTTTCCTCACTGGTCTGGAAAACCTAAGAAGCTTCAGACAGCCTCTCTTCAGGATATTACCCCCAGTCTAACGGCCGGAAAGCTCCCGAGCCACGGGTATGTCCCCATTCTACATTGCTTATAGCTGTCAATATTCTCATTCATGCGGGTCATTAAATCAACCCCAATGGACAATTCCAATTTCTTAGAAGGTCAGCAGGCTTCATCAGTTCATGCTGAAAGACTAGGTGAGACACACACCAGTCAGACCGGATAGGACAGCTCTAGTCTGAGAACTTGGTGCAAGTGTATTTATCCTTTAAGGGAGGAAGCATATCCAGACAGGAATGGTTTCGTTCTTTGGTGGGGTCAAAGGACTGTCGTTGGGATGCCCACCAAATGATGGCTGAACGCTGAGTACACTGGATTTTGCACCAAGTTCTCGGACTAGAGCTGTCCTATCCAGTCTGACTGGCGTGTGTCCCACATAGTCTTTGAGCGTGAACCGATGAAGCCCAGCAGACAAAGACATTAAAAACCATTAAAGATGATTTTTTCATTTAGCCCAAAAAACAACATCCAAATGCCGTCTAGTGTTGGGTGGGGAGGACGACTCGATCAGTCCGGTCGTGATACTCTGAGAGTACATAGCTTATGGGTTCCAGCCACGCTTGCTCCCATGACAGGAAGCTGCAGTTTCAGTGCCGTTCATGAAGCTCCACCTGCGCCCTGACCTTCATGCCCGGTGGAATGCTTGTGCCGCCCTTTCCCGTTGTTTCCCGTGTCTGCCGCCCTTACGCCGTGGTGCTTTGCAGACACTCAGTTTTTGGGGCACTTTTTGACACTGTTCTCATTTGTTACTTTGTTTGTTGGGTTTTTATTTGTCCTTCTCCTGGTCGTACCTGCAGACTCAGGTCCAAACCTCACCGTTTGCCCTGAACACAACATTCACGAGGCTGCACTTGCAGGTTTTTTAATGAAAGTCACAGCTCAAGCTAGATGGCGTGGTGTGCAGGCCAATTGCAATCAGCTGTTCACATCCAGCGCGAGCCCGTCTACGTCGCCGTCCGAGGGTGTGTTATGTCTCCGGGAAGCCTCGCGCGCTTCTCTGCAGGGTGCCACGATTGTATCTCATCTTTCAGTGAGCCCGCTCCTTTCCCTGTCAGCCGGATCTGTCCTGGACTAATCCTAATCTGGTCACCCTGAGCGATTCCCGCCGCTGATTCAAGTGTGCCACGATAATTGCACACGCGGCGGTGACAAGAGGGCTTGAAATAACACGTCGCAAGCGCATTGCAGTCATGTGGACGGGAAAGAAGTGTCAGGCGCCAGCCTGCACCGCCAAGGTCTCTGCTTTCTCTGGTTACGCTGCCATCTCTTTAGCACCTCACCATGGTTATCCAGGACGTACCATTGAAGGCCCACGCACACATTTGCGTGCAAAACACCTCAGTGGCGCTTGTGAGAAACGATGCGTCGTATTCACTGTCACAGCATTGCATGACCACCGCTATTATCGTGGTAATCGGTCCACCGCATTCTGTGCAAGTTTTTCAGGGTTTTCTGCGAGTACTCTGGTTTCCTCCCACATTCCAAAATTCCATCCCTGCGATCGTGTATCCCCCGCCCAAAGGCAGCTGGGATAGACTCCAGCATACCCCTACGGCCCTATGAGGATAAGCGCTATAGAAAATGGATGGAGTTATTATACCGCCCACTTTTTTATTCCATCAGTTAATGTTGTCATAAGAAATTTGGTGCAACTAAGAGTGTAGCTTTTTGCCACTTGTGTATCTGTGACCCGCCCAGTCGAACCAACGTTGCCAGTTTTTAATGGTGTAATGGGCGTACATCATGATTTGGGCAAGGGATGGCTTTTATGGAGTCCTGTTAGAACAGTTTGATAATTATTAAAAAATTATGATTGTATTCATTAATAAATGATTGTTGTTTTGATATTAATCCAAACATATTGAACTACAAGTGATATGTAGTCGTCTGGTCACTAATGACACATTAGCTTGCATGGCATTACCTTAACACTGCATGAAGTCATGAAGTCAGCCGGGGCATGTCCGACATGATAGGAGTGAAAATCACTTCTCCTCTCATTCCGTGTGGAAGTGGTACATTTTTTTACAAAAGAAATTGTAGCTTAACTGGTTAGCTACCGGCAGTCTTGAGTCCCTGCAGCATAAGAGTAGTATTATAAACAATGAGTAATCAGATTGCAAAGGTGACTATTGGGGTGTTACTCCATTTCTACAGGGCTCTAATAAAGGGCTTAACAGATTTTCATGGTTCAACTACAAAAATATTCCATTTGTTAACATTGAATTTTATATAATGAAAATTCCTTTATTGCTATAAACAAGGCACCTGATTACCGTCCAAAAAATGTCTACAAATTTTTAAAAAAGTTAAAACCACATAGAAGTTGCGTATTTTGCGTATTTTTTTATTTTTCCATTTTTTTATTTTCAAAGTTTAAATGAAGAAAAAATCCCATCATCCCGTCAGACCTTCTTATGCCTGCCTGCACGCATGCAGTGCTGCCAACTTAACGACTTTGTTGCTAAATCTGGCGACATTCCAAACCCTCCCGGTGACACAGCTAGCGACAAATCTGGCGCCTTTTTCTGGTTTTCTGGTATTTGGGGACTTATAAGTGAAAGCACGTATTGACTGACACGTTGCGTTCTCACTGAGCAGCTGCGGGTACTGCTGAGAGGTCTGCCCTGCTCCAAAGCAGTCACAAGCAGTCAGTGCAGTGCCAGCTTCCGTGGCACGCTGTACACATAGTGGAGATTATTTGTACTTTTACAAATAATTAAGGTGTTTTTACTCACATTTTTGTCTCTCCATCTATGTTATGATTTATAGAATAGATTCTAAAAAAATCAAAATAGATTTTGATATTTTATGAGTACTATTTTTTGGAGGTCTATGTCACGCCAGGCAAGTGGTTTTGCCTTTTTAAGGGTCAGAATGAAAAACGTGTACAGGTTGGCAGGTCTGTTATTGTCTTGGTGAATACATACATTTGGTGAATACGTTACAACAATAACGGCGCATAAAGCAGCAGCCGTGGCAAATACATTTTTATGCAAACGTGAATTTCATCTGCACCATCAAAAATAAACAGGACAAAAAACATGACAATTTTAGCGCTTAAAATTTTGTGGCTTCACTCTCACGGTTGTTTTTTTTAAAAGATATGAATCCATTTTAATAAATGCGTTTTGTGCTTTACAATCGATATTGTAAATATTGCGTATTAGCAAAAAAAAGGTACATTTGCCTGAATAAAGCATTTTCGAGCATTAAAATGGCTACATAAGCGAAAACACGACACCCACTCAAAGATGCTGAGGTCATATTCTAGACAATAGACTGCAACGTTCGGTGAGACACACAAGCACCAGACTTGACTGGCAGAACAACTGGCTTTTATGGCAGGTTTGAATGATCTCACAAGAAAAAGAATTCCTAACACGAGCAACAACCGTGGCCGTAATCCACCCCTAAGATAACTCGGAACCTCCAAAGTCACTTTCTGTCTACGACACGGGAACACATTTACAGCAACACATGCCAGTACGACGTCGGCCGTATTGTGTAGTGTAAGTGTAGAGGTGACTATAGGGGTGTTATTTCATGTCTAGAGGACTCTTATGTTTAAAAAAACTGACTTCGTTAATATTCAGTTTATGAATATAGAATCCTACAATTGTGTTGCCACCACACACACTTACTATTACTCACATGCGTAATACACCAGGCAGTGACCAAATACCGAAACGCAGCAAGCACTCATTCAAATACCAGTTTCAATAATGAGGGAGGATCTTAGTCATCATATCGACATGTCTATATGCAGCATACACAGCGTATTATATCTATGAATACTCGGGCTGCCACATGATTAAAGCATTTCATCCGATTAATCACGGTTTTCAGATTAATTATGATTAATCGCCATTTTCAATTTGGACAGGATGGTATATATTTTGTATGTGCTAACTGAAAATGTTTGAAAATGTGATCACGCAGTTATTATGATGATATGATGACAAGAATATCCACGGCATAAGCGGCATAGAAAATGGATGAACAACATTTTTGTATGTTTATGTAGTCCATAGGTATGAATGTGCCCTGCGATTGACTGGCGACCGGCCCAGGGTGTACCCCGCCTCCCATAGAAAATGGATGGATGGATGTTGTGGTACAGTTTAGATACTTTTGCTCTCACAAAAGCGAAACAATTGTGTCAAAGTGAAAGTTCTGCTTGACCTGTAGCTCTTCACAAAAAGCTTTTTCCCCTCCCCGTTTAGTTGGGAACTGATATTTACCTGAAACCTAACTCTGTTCTACTGTTCTGGTAGAGGATGTTTACATAGCCGGAGAACTTCAAATTCTGTGTGCCCCGAAAGATCAGTCAAAATATTTTTTTTTACCACAACAACGGAAATCAATTACCGCCCTTGACATGCTATTTTTGACAGGCCTAATTAATACAGCAATGCACACTTAACTACACGTTGAGGCGCAGCTAAGTCACGTGTTTATGTTCTAACCATGCACGCGGCGAATTAGCAGCACACTTGAAGGTGGGCCATCGCCCACTTTTACCGCGCTGTGCACCGCAGCAGTCATACACGGCTGGAAGATTCCTGCACAGTCGTTGCTCGTGCATGACTGAAACAGGGCCCTACAGGTCCAAATTCTTTTTCGGCACAGCTGTTACCTGCCCTAGACCAGGTCCACCCAACATTTACACCTCCTATTGTAAAAACAACGGAATTTCTTCCATAGTAAATCACCGCATTTTTGAGTGAGCTCGCCTGCCAGTACATTCTCCGCATCGCCGGTTGGATTTCAGCGTGCGCATACCGTGCGCGTGCACGCACACACACACACCTTGCATGTTCCCTCAGTGTAATGTGTGCTCACCTGTTTGCTGGCTGTTACCTACAAGACTGAACTGTTCGTGACTGAGTTAGCAGTTCTGCTTTGTGACAGGACAGGGAGCACCAGGCAGGGAGGAAAAGGCGAATAATGAGATGAAATGAACCAAAATCCAAATTTCACCAAAGGCCTCCCGCCCTGACTGACTCACGGTGCAAGCAAAAGTAGCCCAAATGGAACACACGAGGCCCGGCGGGTTAAAAATTAGTATTGTTTTGCATGTTTGTGTACTATTTTGGGTGGTACAGTTACAAGACAAACTGTCAGGCTTCACAATGAATACAAAAATGATCTTCGATCAAAAATGCTGAATTGCACGTTTTAAATACTCAAGTTACAGAAATTGTGGGATTTTGAGTAAATTTGCACTCTAGTGTTCTCACTTTTTGGATTTCCATGGTTTATGTAATGCATCTGTTCTTTTTCTATGCCGCTGACCCTCACTGTTTGGCATGTTGGAGCCTACCCCAGGTACACCCTGGACTGGTCACCAGCCAACCACAGGACAGATGTGTCGAAAAAAATGTAACTTTTCCCCAAAAAACTGGTTTTAGTCGGGTACTGATATTTTCCTGAAACTTACCTATGTTTTACTGCGGAGCGGAATAAGGTAGACACCTTATCTAATCTTTCTCTCAGTAGGTTCCATGTTCATATAGCCGTAGAACACAAATTGTTATTTTGATGTAAAACAACCACGTTTTATGTTGCTTATGTTCCGGATACTTGAGCTGTCACAAAAGCAAAACAATTGCGTCAAAGTGAAAGTTATGCTTGTATGTTATCTCTTCAGAAAAAAACTCTTTTAGTGAGGAACTGATATTTTCCTGAAACGTACCTACTGCTGGTTACTAATAAACGGAAAAAGGTAGAAACAAAGTTTGGTTTTCTGAAAAAAGACAGGAGTCTAATATTTCTTTTGGTAAGTTCCATTCTTATATAGCCATAGAACACACATTGTTATTTTGATGTTAACAAACCATTTTTTATGTTGTGGTATAGTTTAGATATTTGAGCTGCCACAGAAGCAAAACAAACGGTCAAAGTGAAAGCTACTGCTATATTTTCACAAAAAAATGGTTTTAGTTGGGAACTGATATTTTCCTGAAACCTACATACAGTATGATGTACTTCTGATTCACACAGAGTGGAATAAGGTAGATTTTTTTTTTCTGATGAAAGACAGGAGTCTAATCTTTCTCTTAGTGGGTTCCATGTTCATATAGCCATAGAACACACATATTTATTTTGAGGTAAAACTAAGATGTTTGTCTTTATGTTGTACCGTAGTTTAGATATTTGAGCGGTCGCAAAACAATTGCGTCAAAGTGAAAGTTATGCTTGTACGTTATCTCTTCAGAAAAAAAACTGTTTTAGTTGGGAACTGATATTTTCCTGAAACTTACTTATGTTCTACTGCTGATGACTAATAAACGGAAAAAGGTAGAAACAAAGTTTTGTTTTGTGATGAAAGCCAGGAGTCTAATCTTTCTTTTGGTAAGTTCCGTTCTTATATAGCCATAGAACACACATTGTTAATAAAACATTTTGTGTTATTTATGTTGTGGTATAGTTTAGACTTTGAGCTGCCACAGAAGCAACAAAACGTGTCAAAGTGAAAGGTATTGCTTGAAATGTTTTCACCAAAATCCGGTTTTAGTTGGGAACTGATATTTTCCTGAAAACTTACGTGTGTTCTACTGCTGATTAAGACGAATTATCTTGGAAGAAGATAGACACATTTTGGAGTTTAATCTTCTTTTTGGTAGGTTCCATGCTCATATAGCCGTAGAACCCAAATCGTTCTTTTGATGTCAAACGACCCTTTTTGTGTTGGAGTTGTGATATAGGGTAAATATCGGAGCTGTCGCAAAGGCAAAACAATTGCGTCAAAGGGAAAGTCACCCTTGAACCAAACATTGACTCCGTATCAGCTTGATACCACCCGTAGGTTGCGATCCACTCTGCAGAGTAATCCCGCCGAGCGGCCTGGCAGCTCGGCGGCCTGCCCGTACACGCCTTCCGTCACAAGCAGCACAATTACTCTGCACTCTCTGACAGGAGTTGAAGGTGTTGGGCTAGGCTTTCTCGGGACTTCTCAGGGTCTGTATGCAGTGTCTTATCCTAAGTGTCTAATCATTCATTACAAATCACAGACGACAAGGTCCGGGAGTGATTGGTATTCAGATCTTGTATTCAAAGTCACGTGCAGCTCCGACCCAGCCCGCGGACGGCGGGTTCTAGAAGGTCCTCGCCAAACGGTCGACGCAACGTGTAAAAAGCGGGGAGGATGAGAGGCTGAATGGCAGCCAATGTGCTGCTTGAGATTTGGAATTGCACTTGTTATTTTGTGTAACACAAAAATCCAAACGTTGCCGCTGACTCAAAATCAGGCGGCGAGTTTCGAGTGTTGGGCGCCCCCGGGTCACGTAGTACCCGGGATCAGAAACTCAAAAGGGCTACCGTGATTTTGTCAAGTCAAAAACAGCATTTATACATTTAAAGACAAACCTTTGTGTTCTTAGCGCCAACTAGGGGGGGCTTCTTGTTTCGATGAACGGCCGAACGGATCCGAATGGACGTCAAGCAAACGCAAACGGATGTTTGGCCGGCACGTCGATCCCGTTTGCCTCAAACGCAAAGATAATGGGTCTGCTTTCACGGGGGGGCTAAGGACACTTTTCAAAATGGTAATTAAAAGAACAATCCGTTATCGATATAATTGATTCATTGATTAATCACCGATTAATCGTTGCAGGTCTGGGATCAACATTTCGCTCTTTTCTCTTTACACGATGACTTTTTTTTGCCTCTCTTTTGCCCATCAACTGCTTTCATTTCTTTATTTTGTTTTTTTTTCTTCCCATTTCTAAACGGGCCCCCGGCCCACATTTGACACACCTCCTGTATGTTCTGCTCCCCTCATATCTTCTCTTCTTATCCTAGAAGCACATCTCCCACTCACATCAAAGTCTCTCTAGCTGGGCCGAATCCTACCCCCCCACCCCCACCCCCCACCCCATCCCAGTTTCACGACTTTTTTCCTTTTTCCTTTTCATGCTTAGGATTTTTCTATGTGTTTGTATTTTGCAGTTTGTTGTCCTAAAAAGCCTCCTCCAGTTGGGGTGGTGCAACAAATCGGACAAATAGCCCATTTTCTGGAGTAATAAATGCACGTGACAAGCTTGTCTGCAAAGTGGGGGTGCAAAGTAAGTTATTAGGTCTGGGCGTGTGCGTGCGTGTGTGCGCACAGTTTAACAATTAACCTGCGCTGCGGGGTGATAAAGATGACGGAGGAGGAGGATTCGAAGGACGCACGGAGCGGGCAAAAGTGACATTTTTGGCGGCGGGACGTGCACTTACAGCCAGTTGCTGGCGTGGGCGGAGAGGAGCGCGCAGCACAGCATCAGCGCGCACCGCAACACACACTCCTCCGTCATGTCGGCTGCAAAAGGAGAAGTAATCCCGTGATGGAGAGTCGGTGTCGGGGCTGGGGGGTAAAAAAAACCCAAGGAAGCAGCGGCAGGGGGGTGTGAACGGGGCTGCTAATCCATCGCATCCAGCGGGTTCGGCCGCCGTGCAGGCGCGCGGGTTCCCCGGTCCCTCCAGCTGGTGCTGGAAAGACAAAGTCCAAAACTTTACGTCCACTTTGCAGAGGAGAGCGGTGGTGGCCGCGAGATGTTTCAGATAAGCTCCAACGCTCCACGGAGCGCATGCAAGCGCGCTGAGCGCAATTACGCACACGCACGCACCGCCGTTTGCCGCTGCGTCTGGCAGAGAGGAGAGTGTGTGTGCAGTCTTTGGTGGAGGGGCGGTGCGAGGATGTCAGGGAGGGAGGCGGGTTCGCGAGCGTGCGTGCGTGCGTGCGTGCGTGTGTCGACGGGGCTGCATGTGTGTGTTTTAGAGGTCTCCGGGGAGGATGCAATAGCGCAGCCATTCACTAATGGCCTCCCCAGCCATCCGCGCTCCTCTCCAACACTCACATAAACGCGCCCGCCACCGCGTGCGCGCGCACAGGCCCGAAAACGCGTCTTGGCGGCACCCGGCGCGCCCCGTCGCACACTCGACCACATTTTCTGCGGTCAGCTTGGCTTTTTCAAGCTTGGCTGCAAAACGTCTGCGTCGGAAAAGCTGCAGACGCCAGGAGACACGACCAACACGATTGCTTGATTGATTGATTGATCTATTGATTGATTGATTGATTGATTGATTGATTGATTGGTGCGTCAAAGGTGCTGGAGAGGGTGCGTAGACCTGGGACTTTTCCCCAGTATTAGCAGCATTCGAATGCATACCAATAGCGAGAAATGGAACCCAGTTACCCGATTGATGGAACCCACTGGTGCAAAGCGGGCCAAATAAGGCAAGTCCGTATGCATGCAGACCAGCAACAAGTCAAAGTAGACGTGTAAACACAAAGACGTCTGCACTTCCAGAGAAGCACATTTGAGTCTATTGATAATCAAATCCACACAAAGTCTACAGATATGGATCGTTTGGACGTTGCTTTCTTGGGCACAATCCGGTCGGCCCGTCATTGCCTTGATTTAGCCCAGAAATAGACGTCGCAAAATTGGGCCGAGTTCAGCCCGACCGATTTGGTCCAAACATAGCCCAGAAATGGCCGCTTTTCAATCAAATTGGGAAAGAGACGGGACGTCGTTTCACCTTTCAACCAGATCTAAACACGGTAATGATGTCTTTTCAAAGTCGTTCCAACCGATTTGGGGGTTGGGGTTGGACCCCCACTTGTTCATCTGACACACTGTCTGGAGTAATTATGGCGGCTTGCAGACAAACTTCAGTTTTCGTATCATTCGGTTTAAAATGTGCCCAAAACAATATTGCACTTAATAAAAACAACCGGTTTACCGTGTACTGCATGATTCTGCAGAATAGAGTGTCCAAACAAAGCACTCCATTCTTTCCTGACTCAGTGACTGTTTTTTTTTTTACATTTTTTTATTGAAATAACCTGCTATGGGGGCAAGGAAAATTGGGAGTCCCAGCAACTTACTAAAGAAGGTAAAAAAGACTATTAGATTTAGGAAACAACTCCACTCAACAAGTAAAAATGATAACAGTTACTTTACTGTTAGGGGGTTACCTATCCATTTTTTTTTTGCAATCTCTATCTGCGTGTAAAACGATATAATTATTCTCCAGGATTTTTTTCAAAAAAATGAGACCCAAAACAATCAAAGGGGAGTAGAGAAACCTGACAGAGTATAGCCCGGGCCTAATCTGCCTGGGAAAGCCTAATCTTGTTTCAGTGACGAAGGCACCCTGCTGGGATGATAAGTTGCACCGCTCTCAGCAGTTCAGGTCGGGGCGGTTCTATGGAAAACATAGAAATGGGTTGAAATCTCGACCGGCTGTTCCCCTGAGCTCACATGCATCAGCTGTACTACCGACCGGCCAACAGAGGGAGTAAAGCATCTCACTGATGATAAACTGGGGAGCGTCTAGACTGCTTGGGCATCCCTACGATGCAACTTGATTCCACAGTAAAGTGTGGATCGGTAAAGATGCAGTAAAAGGCCCAACACAAAAGTGCCAGCGATCATCAACAAACCCAATACTCGGTTGTAACCAATCTTATCTGTAGTGGAAAACTGCCAAATATGCAACATGACATGACTTAACCATCCCGGATCCTGATCATGGTATTCCCCTGAGGCCTATCACTGACGTGGCTGCTAAGTACAACATGGTCGACTCAACCATTGTGATAAGAGAAGAAACGAACGTCCGGCTTACCAGTATATGAATCAAAAGTAGATTTCCGGAAGTTTAAAAAGCTGCATTTGGGTGGTGACGAAAAATGTGTAATTGAACAATTCATACTCATTCAGTTAGTCCACACCTAAACTTAAGCCCGAACCCTGACCGACCCAACACCCGACTTCGGGTCTACGCCCCTCCACCTTGTCTTACTTCTAGTTAGGTGGGGGGAGGATGTGACTCAAACCTCGAACCCTAACGCAGACGTTAGCCCAAGATCTAACCTAACCCAAAGATTTATGTCCCCTGTTTGTGACCCTGCCCGGGGTCTGAACCCTAATTTCCCTAACCCCATCACAGATGCTAACTCTGACCCGGTCTTTATGGGTGGATGGTACTGCCAGGCTTGACTCCCAGACCCCGGCCTCCCTCAGAAAACCTGGTACGGAAGTGTTGGGGTCTAGGTGGGCACCTTAAACGCTAAGGGTTGTTTGTACCACCGATAACCCCCGAACTTGGGGACCTCCCCAAAGAAAAAAACAAAAAGAAGAGGGTGACTGGAGCCCAAAGTGCCAGTCCTGGGATCTATAACCTCCTCGGAACAGCAGAGGGGTGCCAACTCTCTTCTGAGCTTCTCAGGAGAAGGAAAGAACAGAAAAAACCCAAGCCTGGACCCATGGCCATGGATCACAGGCTAGTGGGTCACCTCCTGGCCCCGTAAGACAGTGAAGATGTATGTTGCTACATGAGTGTGGACCTGACAAAGGCGGGCTACCTTGGCTGGTGCTGTTGGATGCACGCCTCCTCAAAAGCGGGTGCCTGCGAACAAATAACGGCGCAACAACAAAATTGGCACCGGGGCCGAGTGGAGACCAACATTTCCTCACGGACAAATTTGCAGGGTGGTGTGCGGGACGTGGGGGGTTCCTTGTGGAAGGGTGTCTGACATTCGCCTACTCAGACTTGTGCAACTTAGTAGGGCACGGGCGACTGGTTTTTGACTGTTAGTCAAAGGACAGGAGTGTGAAAGACAAATGGAGTATTGGTGGTAGCGAAGGAATCACTTCCCCAGGTAAATAGCACCACAGAAATGCTTTGGTTCAGGTCGAGAGTTCCTTCAGTCTCTTGTAAAAGTCCATTAATGATCAGTTCAGCTTCTGCTATTGGGTAAAGATCCTTTATCCCAACGGAGAAAGGAGAATCAAACCATCAATCTACCCCGGGCATTGGACAAGGAAAAAACAAATGCGGCCACCTTTGGATAACTTGCAGGACCACAACAAGGCCCTGTTAAGAGACCAGTTGGCACTCTGGTGGCTTCGGCAGATCTGGGCCAAACGGGTAATAAATATCACCAAAAGGTGAGCCGGGTATAACTACCATCGGAAGAGCGCTGGAGGCGATAAACTATTCCGAAGAAGAGCCGCGCGGTGGTCGAGTGGTTAGCATGCTGGCCACACAGTCAGTAGAGATCACAACTCTAAATTGTGAGTGCGAATGGTCGTCTGGTCTGTCCTGTGATGGACTGGCAACCAGTCCAGGGTGCACCACCCCTCTGGCCCAAAGTCAGCCGGGATAGGCTCCAGCATACCCCAGGACCCCAATGAGGATAAATAAGCGGCGTAGAAAAGGGATGGCCGGACGTTCCGAACGGATGCCTAGACCTTACCAGGCCCCCGGCACATTTGTCTTTATTAAAAACGATCAGGAACAGAAGGTTGGGTTGAATTGTAAATAAATAACAATGACCAGCGGCCGCCACTGGTCAACAGTAACAGCAGAGTAGGCGGTTGGCATTAGTAGTCAGGATTTTGGCACATTTCCCAACATGCATACTGATAAAAGTGCACGTTCCTTCCTAGCTGTGCAGCTATCCAGAATCGTTTTTTATACAGACTTTGCATATTTTTTTCCTTTCTGTTCTCCTGCAACGCAAAAGTACTCGGTTGGGCATGCCAGTGGGAGTCCACTCAGATTTTTCACTCAGGCACTTTCTCCAGCATGTTGAGGTTGATCGTGTTGGGTGCCTTCGCATTGTGTTACTGAGGGAGACAAAAGCTCACACACTGCAACACAGACTGCCCTGGTTGTGAAAGAAACTATTATTCCCTGCGGAGCTCCAGATCTGGGCTCGCTTTGGCCAGTGAGCAGGGTGACAACCTACACCGTTTATGGACCATTTTTAGAATATCATGTCATTTGCGGCCCCGGGAACTTTGTTGGGCGTAATGAGTTTTGTTCTGGTTCCGTAAGATCCGTTCTGAACTGGTAAATACGCATCTCAGTGTCCACCGATGTACGAGGTAGATGATAAAGACGATGGCAGAGACGCAGATGCACGGACCGGGTCCTGAGAGATTCCGAGTCAGGATGTGTTACCCCGTGGACCTCCGGTTCCCATGGCAACAGGATCTGTCTCGCGCGCACACACACACACACACAGAGCCGGCACAAAGGCATTCTGGGAAAGAACAGGTTTTATATTGCCACTGGCGTTGCACTCCTGGGCCATCCCCCTGGTAACACCAGTGCTTCTCAGACCTCTAACATTTACTCTCTTGCGAGACACGCAAACACGATACGTGGACTTTAGAGTTATGTCTCTTTCACTTTCTTAGCCTTTTCTGGTGTCGCTTTCTGTCACTGCGGGCACGCCCTGACCTTTGGATGACTTCTGTTCTCTTCGTGTCCCGTGCAGGGCGCGATCCCTGCTGTACTGCTTCGGTGCTTCCCCCGTCGAAGATCAGCAGGTGTCGGGCAAACGAGGTGCCGGCAGACGGTTCCTGAGAAGTGTTGAGTTCCCCCGTGGACTCTGCTATCAGCTTTATTTGAAAACAAAAAAAAGGGCAGGATCGCGGTTTCGAAATTGAATTAAATCAGTGGTTTTCCAACTGGGGGGCGCGCCCCCTGGGTGGGGCCCCGGCATTATTACTGTATTTTTCAGGGGGGAGGGGTGCTGAAAACCATTTTATCTCAAAAAGGGGGGTGCTGCAAAAACGTTTGGGAACCACTGACTTCATTTGACCCAAAAATTCCAAACTCCATCTCCAGGAATTTCACAGTAGCCTCGTGTTTTTGGTTGACCTTCCAGATGACCAAAGTTCATATTCAACATAAAAAATAAAGGATTTTACGTCACTATTTTGGTGCAAGAATTCCTGATCTGTGGGACTGAAAGACCCGAAGTGAACTGAAGTGTTTCCTGAATGCCGTTTTACCGCCTTGACAGGAGAGACTCGGTTTCCGTCATCCCGATGAATCCGATTTGAACGGGGGCTCCTGACCCCCTTTCTGTCTATTTGTGTCTTGGATCCAGCGTGTAGTTACTCATTAGCCGGGCTTGTTGTGTCCTCTGACCTTCCCAATGCCACACCAACAACACAGAGTTCAGAGGTCAAACGGCCTTTGGCCTCCCCCCTCCCTTACATTGCCCCCGCCCCCCACCCCCCATTCTCCTGTTGACTTCATCCTCCTCTTTTCCTTCTCCTTGGAAAATGTTGAGTTTCTCACAGGGATGCAGTGAAGTAGAAGGACGTGGGTTTTCTGTATGTGTGTGTGTGTTACGTGCCGCGAGGTTGCCGGGGGTCAGGTCGGTAAATGAACAGCTGAGAGAGGCAATTTAGTCCGTATAGAAGCGGAGCAACTGTCATAACAAAGACACAATCTGACAGCGGGCCGAGCGGAGACAAAGAGGAGTCACTGGGGCCTGGGAGGCACACACATACATACACTTACACAGACAATGGGGGAGTCAGCGGAGGGCTCCCAGAGGTCTTGTGAAGGTCCAGGGGCCAGACTGAGCTCTGCTGAAAGGCCCCAACAACAGGTGTCCATTACAAAGCCTGCCAGGCGTCACAGGACCACGGCGAGCCAGATTAGCAGCATCGAGTATTCGATATTAAATATATATGAAGATCAATTCTGCCGTCTATCAGTCTTATGGGAAGTGTCCGGACCGCAAAACCTTCAAAAACAAACACATTTATTGCACAACATCACCTTTTTCCACCTCAGGCTGCAGACTGAAATTCAACAGATGCAAGTTTTTAAATACTTTTTTACTACAATATAATATGTAATTGGTTTTGTGGAAAATGTATTTTCGGTTCAAATAATTTTTTTGGTTTAAAGAAAGTAAATTTTTTGGTCAAAATGATGTCATTTTCTTGTTATGTTGTGTAAAAATGAATTTCAGGACATATAAATGTGTTATCATTAGTCGTTAGTATTAGCAACAGTTCAGCTTTTTGCCCTTCTGGTCTGCATTTTTGTTATATTTATCCAGTTATTTTTTCCAAATTTTATTTCTACATGGTTCCCAGGGCCGATAAAAAACAAGCTGCAGGCCACAAATACCCCCGGGGCCGCACTTTGGATAGCCTGAGGCATACAAAACTCCATGCTGTCCGCTTTCTTCTGCACTATTGCAGGCTGTGGTGTTCACATGAGGCGTTCGAGCGCATTAGGAGAATCCCAGAGTTCCCCACTAATGGAGACGAGCCATTTTTTAAATTTTTGTTCACGCACTCTTTATAGCATTTAGTGTTTACGCTTAAACCTCATTGTCTAAGACAGACGTATGCATTGATTGACAGACATTTTACAGGTATCATAACATTCCCCGAGCCCTCCAAACATGGAATAACACCCCTATATTCACCTTTACACTCGTGTTACCCAATATAGCAGATATAATCAGATAAGATAACCCATTTAGCGTGTGTTGCTATAAATGTCCTCTAGACGTGTGGACAGGAAGTGACGTTGGCAGTTCAGAGTTGTTTTTCAGTGACATACAATACAGTGGTGTGGTTTTCCCCTTCCTAATTTCTATTTTTTTGCATATTTCAGATAACCACACAAATGTTTTTTTTTCATTATTAAGGGAGAAAAAAAATCCCAAACTACACAGCCCTATGTGAAAAAGTGATTGCACCCCTTGTTAAAACATGACTTAAGTGAGATTAATTGAACTCTATAAGCCTGGAAAAGTTTATGAGGCAATTTCTAAAGGTCTCACAGTGAGACCCAGTATCCATAAATGACCAAAACAACGGCGAACCTTCCCAGGAGTGGCCCGTCAACCAAAATTATCCCAAGAGCGCAGCGACGACTCATCCAAGAGGTCACAAAAGACCCCATAACAGCACTGCAGGCCTCACTTGTCTCAGTTAAGGTCAATGTTCATGACGCCACCATAAGAAAGACACTGGGCAAAAAGGAGTTCAAAGACTTTTGGTGTAAAAATAACGCTGCATTTCAGAAAAAGATCATACCAACAGTAAACTACGGTGGTGGTAGTGTGATGGTCTGGGTCTGTAGAGTTGAAGACTTGCTGTGATAGATGGAAGCATGAATTCTGCTGTCTACCAAAAAATCCTGAAAGAGAATGTCTGACCATCTGTTGGTGACCGCCAGCTGAAACCAACTTGGGTTCCGCAGCAGGACAATGATCCAAAACACACCAGCAAATCCACCTCTGATTGGCTGAAGAAAAACAAAATGAAGACTTTGGAGTGGCCTAGTCAAAGTCCTAAATTCTGTTCAGATGCCTTACAAAGGCGCTTCGGGCTGGAAAAGCCTCCAGTGTGGCTGAATGACAACAATTCTGCAAAGACGAGTGGACCCAAAATCCCTCCACAGCTCCGTAAGAGACTCATTGCGAGTTATGGCGACCGCTTGATTGCAGTTGTTGCTGCTAAGGTCGGCCCAAGCGCTTATTAGGTTTAGGCTAAAATCACTTTGGACACATGAGCATGTAGCTTTCATGTTCAGTTGCGTTGTCATTGCCTAATATTTACATTTGTGTAAAAATGTGAAACCTTTCAGTGTGACAATTTTTTGGTCCGTTTGATTCGTTTTCTGAGGTCCTGAAGGCCTATCCAACCTCAGGAAAAAGGCAAGTGTGCCCCCCACCTATTAGGTTCCGATTAATCAACCTTTTCTTCAGAGTCGAGGAGCGTGATGAGTAGAGGCATTGAGCCTCGTGCCCCCCCCACGCTCCACACCGCAACCCATCCACCTGCTGTGGCTTTGTCTGCGGCTTTGGAGGAGCTTTGGCTTGCACTAAAAAGCCAGCACTGACCACACAACCTCCAACACAACGCCATGCTCAAACAGGCATGAAGCATGGGAAAAAAATATCAACGGCTATTTGGTGGAAATGAAAAGTCTACACCGGTACTAGTTCCAAAGAACCCAAAATGTCTGGTCTAATGCAAGCTCTAAATTAGGGATGTCCCGATCCGATCTTCAGCAGGGTGTGGCCGGTTCCCTAGCCGCTGTATTTTACGTTCGTAACTCTGGGTCATACTCCAACATGGTAGGTGCGGGAAATGCACCACAAAGCTGGTTGCCACACCACTCCCGCCACCCGGATGAAGAAAACGCAACACCACCATGCAAACATGTAGGAGGTGTACCGTGGTGAAATTAGTTTCACGTTGGAAGTTGGCTATTCGGCTCTGTAGCTGGAGACGTAGCTCCCCCTCACTGTGCCTAGACTGCTCTGTCATGGTGCAGGGTGCTCTCATGAGAATTGACTCTCTAACCGCTGGTTGTTCACATTAGGGACCGTCAATAAATTACTATTGCGTTGAAGAGAGATTGTTAAAAAAAGAGTAATATATTCTAAATCACACCACAAATTGATCTTTAACCATGACTAATGATTAGTCCTTCCCAAAAAGTATTTTGCATATTTTATCTTTTATTCTATGGACTTTTATGGGATCTTTTATTGGGTTAGGGACCTGAATCACAGAGGTTTGTTACAAAATCCAAACAATAATCGTCGTGCTGTGTCATATTCAATTCCACAAATTCACGTTCGTAACAAAAGCTTATTATAAAAATAAAAAATAAAGCCCTCTAGGCATAAAATAACACCCCTACAACAATATGCAATTTAGTAAACAAAATAATGGCACACAAGGTATTTAAGACATAAATAAGACTTGTGCGTGTGTGTGTTGCTATAAATGTATTTCTTAGGGAAGGTGAGTGGCAGGCGGGCAGGAAGTGACATCGGGAGTTCAGAGTTGAATTTTACCCTGGCGGGGGTTACACTCGCAATAACAGGTGGCGTTTTTGTTTGGGATTTTTATCAACTTGCAGTAAACGTCAGTTCCTCCTTAGGGACTAAGAGAAAGTGAGTGCAAATGTTTGTTTGTCTCTACATGTGCAAGGACCGGCGACCGGTCCAGCGCGTTGTTCCCGTTTTGCCTGAAGTCACCTGGAATAACCTCGGGGGTCGTGTTTGGAAATCCTTCATTAACCCTGGAAAATTGTGATTGTGTTCCAAACTGGGCTGCTAGGGTGTAGGCCCACCAGACCTTCCAATTTTAGAGCATCTACGTATTGCAAGTAAAGTATTTCATGTATTTGTTTTTCAATTTTGCATTTCCATCAGTTCCTTTTCATGCCCAACATGGCCAAGAGGAGCACACTGGTCTTCAGTCTTCATGGCACTGAGAAACGGCGCAGTTGAGCGCACTGGGAAAACAGAAGAAGGAAGCAAATACAATTTTGCCGTGTGGGTTTACGTGTGGGGCATCGGCTTGGTCGGCCAAAGGAAGCCCACGGGTCCCGGCAGCCTGAAGCTCCTCCAGTGTATGTCTGGAATACTTGGACAAAGCGCCCGAATACAACTCTATTTCCTGTCCTGGGCAGAAAAGGACTCGTTGGAGAACATACCCCGAGGAGGTGCTTTTACCATGTAATGCGGTCCTTATAGCCCCCACGCTGGTTCTCCTGTTAGTATGCACACAGGAAATTGGAACTTTGTGCCGCCCCGCGCACGGAAACACAGTTATTCTCACTCTGCCTTCGCGAGCGAGAAAACCTTTTGCTGCTGAGTGATGGCGAGGAGTAAACACATGCATAGCTGTGGCTTCTGTCTAAAAACAGGGGAAGTCACAGCCAGTAAACTTGTGGGAGGAGAAGACTGACCGGGGTGGTCAACTGCATCTCGCTTTTTTTTCCACCCTCACATTAAAACAAGTCAATACCCTCGGGATTTTGCATGTCTTTTTGGAGTCCGGCTGCTGCTGGTGGTATCGGAGAGTGAAATTTGCAACGGAAAGTTGACCTCTGTGGACAGAAACCTTAGTAACTGGTGTGGAACTATTCATGCACGGAATCCTAGTTCGCATTTCTTGATGTAAACATTAACCTTACATCATAAATGAAGAAGCCGATGATATACAAGTGACATTCTTGTGTCAAAGAGCAGAGCGGATCCCCAAGCATGCTCAAGGGCACTGGCAAACAAAGTCACATGCCGAAAAAAGACTTGCTGAATGGACGCTTTTGGTTTTTCAATAAAAAACTGAAGTTTTAGCCTTCAGTCCAGTCAGTCAGAGGAAATAAAGAAATAGTGCAAGGCAGTGGCGGTTGCTGGTCATTCAAGGTGGGGAAGCTCATTTTCTTCTGGCCCGCATCATAAAGGTGTTCCTTTATTTATGTATGAAAATTCTACCCTCTGTTCGTAGTTGTTTTCCGCAAAGACAAAGTCGCCGGGGATCGGTAAAGTCAGTTCAGGACATCCATCCATCCATTTTCTATACCGCTTATCCTCATGAGGGTCGGGGGGTACGCTGGAGCTGACATTGGGCGAGAGGCCGGACACACCCTGGACTGGTTGCCAGTCAGTCGCGGGGAAGTCAAACACTCACACTCACATTCATACTGATGGACCCTTTCAATCAAAAAGGGATTCCGCCCCAGACAGATCATCAAATCTTCACAGAGAAAGCCGAGCGCCCGAGCCAGCCCACTGCCCCGTAGATCCCCAGAGACGCCGAGCAACCAATGGGTGGGACAAAGCTCAGCGTTTATCCAATGACCATCCGGTTTCGTGCAGAGAAACAACCAACTCGACGCTTCCCCATCAAAGTCTACAGACCCGTCCGACTCTACAGTTCTGCGGGGATGAAGGAGAAGGAAGTTACCGGTGATAAGTAGCTGATTCTGAACAAAAGGTACACGCTATGGACGAGGGACGACTGTACTGAAGATGGCTAAACAATGCAAGTAAACATACAGCATTACCTTGATTGATCGATTGTTTAGTTCGAGCTACACCGCATGCAAACACACGTAGTACAACGACGTGATGTTAGATGACATGTTAAACATTTTAATTCAAAAGCTAAACCATACACCCGCCCGTCCATCTGCAATATACATCATTATTATTATTATTTTGTATTTATACCTCTCAGCAATACTAATATGACATTACTCATTATTGTACCATCATCATATATCAACATATGAATCATACATTATGACTCATTCCTGGAGTAATAGATCATTTTTAAGTATACGTGAGAATCGTGATTAGTAAATACGTTGGTTAAACGTGTCGATGGTAATAATAGTTAGTTAGTTAGAACAACACGACCACTCTTGGCCAAGTGCCCCATGCTGTGCATTAAAGAGACAAGTTTAGCGAGAAGGTGAATGATCTCCGTCCTAATCTGGTGACGTTACTGTGTAGGGGTCCTGTGCTGTGCATTAAAAGAGACAGTATTTTTCTAAGGTCTGCCGCTTGCTGATGATATAGTCAGCTCTCGTCCCGTTGAACGTCCCGTGCTGTGCATCAAAGGAGACAAGATTGTGGAGGTCTGCTCCTGACTGGTTACGGAGGATATACTGCAGTTAGCACTCATCTCTACGTGGCTGTGCGTCTTCGCGCTGAGCCTTCAGCAGGCAAACAGCCTTCGGTTGGGCTCTCTGATGTGTGAGGTCACGGCGCTGGCATTCCCAGTCAGCCTCACGGCACGGTCGGGCAGATGATCCCCAATTACCAGCACATACACGCTGGGAGTTGGTCGAATCGGTCGCGCGCCGGCCAAACCCACGCACACCCCACAGGTAGCTGTGTCTCCAGCCATCACCTCGTCATATGTCTACGATTGGAATATCAAACTGGGGCGAAAGTGTTCCATTATTACGCTACTTGGCTTCAAAAGTTCTCACACACACACACACGGGAGCGAGATCGGTTATAAAACCGCCCGGGCTCCAGAGAGAAAAGCCATGTCAAGCTCTGCTGGGGTCCCGTCAGTGATCCCTGCAGCATTAGAGCGCACACACACACAAACCCTCACACAGACCGGACCGCTGCCAGGGTTTGTGGATACATACTCACACACATTCACCGTCTCGCTTTCTCCCACACACACACACACACACACACACACACACACACAGGGCGGTGTTGTATAACTCACAGGCTGGGTGTTAAGGCCGAGCTGAGCTGCTGGCGACAGGTTGGACGGAGTAGATGGCTCACTAAGCCTAATCACACGGGGGAATGCTGTCTGGGCCACCGGACCGTCCGACAGTCTCAGGGTGCGTTTGTGCGCGTACTTGTCCACTTCCATGTATGTTTGCATGAACTCCCAGAGAGGGCGCTCATAATTGGGGCTTATCACCTCCAAAGGGGCAGAAGGAGAGGTGCCAGAGCAGGATTGGGGTCGTCTGACTGGAGCGGCAGTTGAAAATAGAGGCTGCGATGGCGGTAATGAGTCATCCAGATTTGTATGACGGAATTCAGAGGGGATGTTTGAGCACAAGGCCGTCACCTAATGCACGGATTTCCGCTACTCACAGAAAGAAGTCGGGCTGCTTCTTGCGCAACTTTTGCACAACTTGTTTAAGACCATGGAATGACTCGTATTACCCGATATAGTCAAGCGCTGGATCGGTATCCTACACTACGATCACTATGTTATCACAACCGCCACACCGGGATCGCTTTGCCCATTGGATTCCGTAACATCGGGATCTTTATCATATTTAGTACTTCGGGGCTCGCTTGTCCCGCAGAGGGCAACCCGTGACGTTCCTGAACCGCACGATAGCAGCCTGTGCTAAGAAATAACACAAGATGGCCGTGTCTCCCTAAAATAAGCTTTTTTCCTCAATTTGTTTATCCCGGTTAGACAAAACGTTGCACCATATAAACAGCACAATACACCTGACCGAGATGATGTAACATCTGCAGGGGTTCTCTGAACGGTTCATTAATTGTACTTTGCTTTGCTTTGCTTGCAGGCCCATAAATAAGACATAAATAAGCCTGGTGTTTGCTGTCAATGTGTACTGGTGTTGTACAGGAAGTGATGGGTTCTGGCCGCAGCAGTGGCCCCTGGTAGGGATTATTGTGCCTGTTGTTCTGGCGATCAAATCTGGTGCTCGCGTGTCTCACCGAACATTACAGTAACATAACTGACCAGTGTCGAGTATTACGTATCGTCACAGTGTTTTTAAATGGGTCTTCTGAATGCCTTACAGTGGGCTAAAATAATAATAACTTGCAATGAGTCTCTCACAGCGCTGTGGCGGAATTTTGGCCCATTCATCTTTGCAGAATTGTTGTCATTCAGTCACATTGGAGGTTTTTTCAGCATGAAGCGCCTTTTTAAGGTCATGCCACAGCATCTCAATAGGATTCAGGTCAGGACTTTGACTAGGGCACTCCACAGTCTTCCTTTTGTTTTTCTTCAGCCATTCAGAGGTGGACTTGCTGGTGTGTTTTGGATCGTTGTCCTGCTGCAGAACCCAGCTTGAGGTCACCAACAAACGGCCGGACATTCTCCCTCAGGATTTTTTTAGTAAACAGCAGAATTCATGCTTTGATTTATCACAGCAAGTCTTCCGGGTCCTGAAGCAATTAAAATGGCCCCAGACCATCACACTACCACCACAGTATTTTCCTGTTGGTATGATGTTCTTTTCCTGAAATTCAGGATTACTTTTACTGTGGATGTAACGGGACACACACCTTCCAAAAAGTTCAACTTTTGTCTCGTCAGACCGCAGAGTATTTTCACAAAGCTTTTCTTCTCTGTGTCCTTTTGGATGAGTTGTCACTGTGCTCTAAGGGTCATTTTGGTTGGGGAGTTGTGGTTCTGAAACATTTAAGTGTGGAAAAACATCAGGAAGGGGCCAAACACTTTTACACACCACTGTATATTTTGCATTTTAGTTAATTTAGCCATTTTATGCTCGAAAACTCTTAGTTTAGGCAAAAAGACATGCAATCCGCTCTAACAGGCTGTCTTGGGGTGCAATGGCGTAGAAAATTCACGGTTCGGATCACGTCAATACTTTATTGTCATGGTTCGATATGGTTTCGTATTTTATTGAAATGTACCTGTATTTGTTTCAACGCGCCCTGCAAGTGACTGGTGACCCCGCCTCTTGCCCAAAGTCTTCTCGCCCGACCCCCGGCGACCCTCACGAGGATAAGTGGCATAGAAAATAGATGGATGGAATGCATTTCAACTCAAAAGTGCAGTTTTTAAATGAACAGAATCTGGTGTGGCATCTTTTAGTTTCAGTATTTGTACTTTACTGCATTGGAACATTACAATAGTGTTGGAAATACCTGTAAACCCAGAACGCCTAGTTCAGTGGAACTGCAGAGAGACCTACAAAAGACAGGAGAGAAATTATATTATGGTATGTATTCATTTGGAGCTGTTATTACATACAATTGTGTCCATTTATCTTAATTAATAAAATACAGTTAATAATGGGCATTTTTCAGACATAGTTGCAAATGGTGATTAACTGTGATTAATTCATTTGACAACTAATAATCTTATTAAAACTGCATACATTAAAAACAATAAACTTTATGCATATATTTATACATAATGTTTATGTGTGTGTGTGTGTTCTTTCAAGACACACTATCAGACGTGTAGTTCAAGCCATGCAAATACCGTTTTGGGGGCCACAAAGTAAAACCAGGAACCCAAGAAAGATCCTGGTAATGCCTGGCTTAGACTGATGTGTAACGTCTGTGCACACTTTCATTTTGAGATACTGCAGTGTGTTCAGGCAACTCACTCCAATTCAATCTGACAGGAAGCAAAGACGTTACTCATCAAATATGTGTGGTCCGACCTTAGTGAGCGCTTTCATGACAAGATGGCTACCATATTATCATAAAAGCGGGAGAGTTATTGTAACACACACAAACACAGTCTCGGCACGGACCGTTTTTATGTATCCCGGCGGCATCGTCTGGATTTTCTGTCTTGCAGGTCCTGCTCAAACCTTAACCGCCAACACTTTCCATAGTTGAATCGGGAGAGTGTTCAGACACATCCCTGGACCCAGTCGGAGGATGCAGGCACAGTAAAATGTCTCTGCTGAAACAAACAGCCTGGCCAAACTCTCCTCAGCGGGGTTGAGGCCATTAGTGTGGTTGTCATTTCGAGCTTGCACACATCAGGCTGTGGGATAAGTAAACACTAGTTACCCCAGCGTCATTTTAAAAAACCCTACGTGGTGCAGACACGCATCTGCACCGACATGCAGAGTTCCTCCTGGCTGGTGGTAAGTGCAAGTCAGATGAAATGCCACCGAAGTTTTATCAACCAACATTTTGGTGGAAAATATCTCACTTAAGTCCCATACATTTTCCGATGACTCACGGTGCAGGATCTTCTTTTTGTAATGGAATAGCCAAGAGGAAGTCGTATCTTCAAACTAGCCGAATGAGCGGAGAAGCCGAATGCAACACGGTAGGCTTGTGGAGTTTTAACGAAATCAGGTTGCAGACCGGTACCCGAAACAGAGAGGTGAACTGAGGGCCCTTGTCAGAGAAGACCACCTAGCTGAAAGATGTGGAGGCGGACCGGTTTGGCAATGAGAAGTACAAAAAGTGAGCCATCTCATTGAATGAAGATGACAGTAGGACCATCAGAAGGTTGAAAACCATTCCAGTGAGGACTTGGCAGGCGTTGAAAAAACCCTGCAGGTGGGACGACTTCTGTTGCTTCCAAATATGGAATGTATTAACATAGAGTCCTGGGGGTTCTTTATGATGGACCACTGGAAGCACTCTTTCAAACCTTCAATGGTTCATGGACTCACTGTAATGCATCAAAACCTAAGGAAGCTGGGACAGATGATCTGGAAGGCTGGACCTGCTGAGGGGGCCATTTTTCAAGGATGCTTTAAAACTTTCCTCAAGCAATCGGATAAGAGACACCACCAGTGGTTGGGCCTGGAAATGGAGAGACCTCTTCCTGCTCCTGAAACTAGCAGGGAAAGGCATATGGCTGACGTTGACGCAGGAGAAGAAATGCGACTGTCTAGTCTGGTGTCCACTGATTCTCTCAACGGATGTACTCCATATATTTGTGGTCTGACAGCACCAGGAATGGCTCTCTGGTCGTCCCGAAGTCGGCAGTTCACGGTGGCCGATGACATACTTTCTTTCTGCAGGTGTCAGACGATATGACCAACCCCCACATCTGATGCATCGCCCTTCACGGCAAGCTGTCCAGGGTGAGTCAGGGCGGGCAGCGTCGTAAGGGGAGCTGTGATGGAGCGGGAGCCACAAACAATCCCTGGGAAAAGTTTGCACATCCAAGGGAAACACTGCAGCTCCTTGCAATTCTCCAGGACAGGTCAGAAGGTAACAGCTGTGACTTTGTTGGGTCCATCTCCATGGTGCCTCGTACCATGTACCCCGATGGTACATATAACTGGCATTTCTTGGCTTTCACAAACACAGCTGGTAGATGTGTTCTCAGGATTCTGGATAAGATGGAGATGCCATCGAGGTAGACAAATGCTTGGAGAGCAAATCCCAGAAGACATTGTCGCCCAAAGCCCGGAATACCAGATATCCCTGGTGACTTGTGAGGAGGATGCGAGCACCAGGATACCTTGTACGGAATTTAAAATGTAAGACTACACCAGTAAAATGTAGGAATTACCAGCGTTACAGAAATGTGGTCTTATTTAGAAAAGGTCAACAGTCAGGTTTTTCCTGTCCATGGTGATGTAGCCAATGATCATCATGCTCTGTTGCAAAACACACTCCAGGGACCGAGGTTGAGAGGTTTTGGAAGGTCAACCGCATCTCACACTCCATCCTTTTAGAGAAATCCTTTCAACACGGCCGGATGTAGCCGCGAGCAAAGGTGGAGGCGAAAGGCGGAGGAGAGCTAGGGTTTTTTTGCCTTCCTGGTATCCAGCGTCTGGAGAGCCTCACTCAAATTGCACGGGACGTTTATTGATTGTCCTTTTTAAACACTCGGCTTTCAGCAGCTTCTCTCCTTCCCTGACAAGCTGAGAGGATTTTTGAGAGGAATTCTGAGCTTGAAGCCCGGAGGACCGTTTGGTTGTGGGTGACAGCAGTTGCCGGAGTCGGTCTTGGCTCCCGCGGGGAGGCGGGTCACGGAGATGAGCTTTTTTAGGTGTTTGCTGATGGGATCCCATGGGGAAATGGTGGGGGAGCAGTTCTAGTGTCCTGACACCAGCGCATCAAAATGCCAGGTGCAATTTCCAAAAAACATTTTTGGAAAAATAATTTCTAAACACCTACATGGGATTTTATGTAAATGCATATTAATTTTGAAAATATGGGCCATAATTTTCCCTGCTCAGATAGACTACTATACTGTACTTTCCTGGTTTTTCCTTCCTTCAGGTTCCAAACGCTGATACTATGTGGGAATGCATGAAGGGTAGATTTGATGACCTTATTGAGTGCTGATGTGCATATTTGTTGCTGCACAAGCTCAAGTTGATTCCCGCCACACACGTCATCTTCTTTCTGACCTACAAACTCCAGGCTCGTGCTGGTGGGATGGCGGCTTTTGCGCAATGCCTGGGAAATACCACAATAGGTCGCTATGACGTCCAGTCCCGTCCTGTCGACAAAAACTCTGGTCATCTAAGATCTGAGTTTAGCTCGTCACCGTCTCGTTGTCGTCACGGAAACGACGTGTTGTTTGCTGTTGTCTATTATCAGCTTCTGGTCAGTCCTTGTTTCACGGCTTACATCAAAAATGTGTTTGTTTATTCATATGTAATTCTACCCCGCATATCTGGTCGTTTTTACCAAAGACAAAGTCTCCGGATCGGTTCAGAACAAGGAAATGAAAAACTTGGAAAATGCTCCGGTGGAGGTTTATGCTTCAAGATCGCCGATTCGCTCATTTCACTGTCAATCAAAAAGGGATTCCGTCTCAGATTGATCATCCAATCATCGTGCAGAAGCTGAGCGTTTGGGCCAGCCCAGACCCCCGGAGACACCCTGATGGGCGGGGCAAAGCACAGTTTTTATCCAATGGCCGTTCGGTTTCGCCAGTTTTTGGAACAACCCACTCAACGCTTCCCCACCGAAGTCAGTAGATGCTCAGCAGCCGACTGAGAAAAAACGCCGTGGTGCTGCAGAACATTTTAGGGGAAGCTGAGCCTAATCTTTGAACCTCTACCAGCCACTAACTGCCGATATAGGGTTACTTTTTAAAAACAGATGATTTTGATGTAGAATCCAAGGGATGAGTGAAAACGAGCAACAGTGTTCTTGTCACCCCCGAGCCCAAAAGACCACTCACTGTTCTGCTCTGTAGTTGCCTCCTCCTGTCACCAATTTGATGGTGATTAATCACTCCGCCGGTAATCATTGCCCTTCTCCCGCTGTTTTCCCACTCATCTTCCATGGGCTCCAGATGACTGATTTTGTGGCACGAGACAACCAAATCCAGATGTGTGATCGATAGCGGACAGACGATGTTCACAAGGTATGAGGCGCAGCGGTTTAGAGTTTCAGATGCGTGGTCTCATCCGCTTGCCGAGTTGGACTTGTGGCCGCATGGGTGATTGATGGGACTTTAATGGCGGTGGGAAGGACTCAGACCCAGTAGAACAGTATGTTGCGTAAAGCACACACAAGGTGTGAGTTCACACGCATCGAAAAGCGATTCAAGCCATTTTAATGATGAGTTACGGCGGGACTGGGGCCGGGACGGTCCCGTAATTCACCGTGTAACATCCAGTAAGCCGTAAATTCTGATTTCTTATTGTGTTTTTTTTCCCACTAAACCGCATCCCTTGCGGTGCCATCCGAGCCTGTGTAGCTGACTTATTGTTGCTGTGGATCAAAGGTCCTGCTGCCCTGCCTGGCTGCACGGCACTGCATGCGATGGCTTCGTGCAAATATGCTGAGCAGATGTGCTTTTATCCAAAGTCAGGGGTGGGGATCCTCTTGCGATAAGCAAAGAATCACATCTGACCGCGGTTACTACAAATTGGTGTTCTTACGTGCAATCGATCTGCCCGTTTGACACGGTGTAATCAATAGAACGCGGTGGATCAATCGCAGCAGCTAATGATGCACGGTTATTGTAACAGCTAAAGGCACGCAGCGTGTACTCGACTTGAACATGTGTCTTTGTTTATGGCCTCGATAGATCTCGCTACAGTGTAATATGTGTTATCTACAATGAAATTATTATCAAATAAAATGTGTGCAGCGTTATGGACGTCGGCGAGCCTTAGCCCGGCTGACCCCGGTTTGGTGAACCTACGATGGGAAGTAACTGGAACACTCAGACAAAACCCATACGAGCCCGCGGAGAATATGCAACTTCCACACGTCGGTTCCGAGCGGGATTCCAGCCCAGCACCACCTGACCGTGAGGCAGGCGTGCTAAACACCAACTCTGTGCTGGAAAAAAAAACGTATCGCAGCCATTTGCGGTTTTGGTTCTTATCGATTTAAATACAGGCCCGACTGCAATAAGTGAATTTCTGCAAAGTAGGATTGAATATTAATGAAAAAAATGTTTTTGTAGTTAGAGGATAGAAAACCTGACTTTATAAATAAAATCTTTACCATCATTAGAGCCCGGTAGATATAAAATAACACCCCTATGGTCTCATTTACACTCCTATTATTCTTAGTTTACACCACATTGCAACTCTTATGCTGCAGGAACTAGCTAGACAACCAGCAATCTAACCAGTTAGCCTTCAATCTATTTCTTCTAAACTTCTAAGCCAAAAACTTACCACTTCCACATGGGATGGGAGAACTTTTTTTTCCCACTCTATAATGTGGGACATGCCATGACTGACCTCATGACTTCATACGGTATGCAGACGTCATTGCTCGGCTGTAGGGCGCAGACTATGGGATCACTACAGAGCCACGAAAGACGGTGTAGCTTTAAAGATGAGTTAGCCTTCAATTTATTTACTGTATTCTAAACTCAAGAAAGGGTTTAAAACGGACTGGTAAGCAGGACAAAGGTGCCATAAACTTACCACTTCCACACTGGATGGGAGGAAACACTTTTCATTCTACCGTGGCGGACTTACATACGGTGTAGTTAATGTAATGTTCCAACGGTGAAACATTACTGATGCCTAGTGGCCAGAATGCTGCCTATACCGTTGTTTTTCAATCATTTTCACATCGGGGGCCAACTTTTCCCATCCAAAGTGGCCCGGGGCCCATTTGAATACTAACACTGTTGGTTTGATTTGTACGGAATAACTAAATCAAACCCACTTAGAGTTTAACAGGCGAGGACCTTGTCCAACAAATGACACCATGCAATGCGCTCATGACACAGAAATGTTCGGGCCAGTCGGTGACGCGGCACATCTGCGCATTTTTCTTCCTCTTGAGAAAGTCCACCGTCGGATGTTCGCTTCCTCGACGCCGCTTTGGTTTTGAAGGCTTCGGTGCGGTCCGGGGTCCGGTCTGCCTTGTTACCACAGCCAACCCAGAACGCACACGAATGAAGGATTTGGGGTTTGCAATACGATCTGTGAACTAACTGTCGATTTTGATGTTTTCTTTTTCAAAGAGCAGCACTAGCGGCCAACCTCCACGTGTTACTAATGCCTGGGAACGATCTTCTGTTAAACACACGCGCCATTTTCAGTTCTTTGACAATACAAAATTAGGCTGGCGTTATGAGAAAGCAGTTTACAACAAAAGCAACGCTGTTCTTTGCACTAATATATGCTGTGGCCACCCCTCACGCAGTCACAATGGTACAATCCGGATCACATTTTCACAGGATTTGACACATCAGGTGTCGCAACAGCTGCAGGTTTGGCACCGTTACCCCGGACTTCAACACCAGACACTCCCAGTACATCAGTGACAGTAGTTACAGAGGTGTTTGTTAAGTCAAATTTAGGTCACGTCATATCCTCAGATGCATTGGAAGGGCAGACCTGCCAACAGGTACACATTTACTGTACTCAGCATGTAGTTTGACTGGAATATGCTTGCTTGCTTCACAGCTCTCCATTTGGTTGCTTTGCTTCTGGTTTCGGTTTCGAGTTCAGTCAGTGCAGCGCAGACAAATAAATGGCTACTTTCAGTTTCTCGATAGTATTTCAAATCGGGGCTGTGAAAACATTTCTGTCCCCTAAGGCGGGAAGGATGGAAAAATCCTCGAGAACCACTGATCCGGTGCATTTGACAAAACGGAGCTGTAAACATGTCGGCCGCTGCCCGGGTCTCCCATCTGCTTGCTTCTAAATTGGCTGGTAAATTGAAGTCCGCCGGAAAACTTTGCTCGTAGCACTGAACGTAGTACTGACTCTTTGGGAATTATCCTCCAGATATGGAGTCTCTGTGGTGTCTCTGAAAAAACACTAAAATTCATTTGAGGAGAGCTGAAGTTCTCCTGGGTGGACAGAAATGAACAAGTCTCCTGCTCTTTCCCCGTGAGGACCCATCGAGCATCCGCATCCAAGCAGCGTCTGGCTGAGGACACCTCCTTAGGCCATTAAACGATGGCGTCAACAAAGCTATTAACATCAAAACATCCTCCAGACCTTCACAGCGGCCGTAGTCTCACCATCCTCCTTGTTTCATGCGTCCACGTTCCAACGGCAGCATCCACGTTTCCTTTTGCTGCTCATGCTCCTCAAATGCTAATCCCCGCGTGCGAAAGGGAAAAGCTGTCATTCTTGCCGGGGAATTTCGTTGTTTTCCAAATAAACCCAAATTGGCTTGCACTTTGGACTGCAGCTCTATCATTTTCGTTTGGATGCTTGTCACCAACCACCAACCACCGCCACTGCATATTAAAGTCGATGTACTTCTCAAAACAAAACATCCATCTTCTGTGCCGCTTATCCTCACTAGGCTCGCGGGGGGATGCTGGAGCCTATCCCAGCTGACTGTGGGTGAGAGGCGGGGTTCACCCTGGACTGGTCGCCAGCCAATCGCAGCGCAGACAAACAACCATTCACACTGCAATGGACAATTGAGAGTCGCCAATTATCTCAACATGCATGTTTTGGGAATGTGGGAGGAAACCGTAGTACCTGGAGAAAACCAGGGAGAACATGCAAACTCCAGAGATGCCCATCGGAGAATCGAACCCAGCTCTTCCACGTCTAGCGACCAGTCCAGGGCGTACCCCGCCTTTCGCCTGGAGTCAGCTGGGATAGGCTCCAGCATCCCCGTGACCCTAATGAGGAATGAGGTTCTAAATAGAGCTTCAAAATGCAAAAAGAAGAAATGGGAGTGAGAGCAAAAAAAATCGGGTAAGTGAAAGAGGCTGTTCATCAGCTGATCCAAAGTTTAAAGATTTAAAATTCAAAATCTCTCGATTCAAAGTTATTTTCTGCCAGGTACTCACACTGTTATGATCTCTAGATGGCAAAGGCAAAAAGCTTTCTCTCTGTGAGGGATTGTTCTCATTGCTGTTGAGGTTGGACGCAGTAGGACCTGAAACTTCTTAAAAGATCCTGAGGGTGATGGAACAAAAAAAGTCAAGTGGTAGGCCCAAATAAATGTCAAGATCCGTCCGGCTGTCCGTCAAGGCGCAGGATGATTCTCGGCCCAAATGAAGTCCGACGGACGTTAAACTGCATCTGCAAGAAAAGAGTTTAGAGGTGGAAGAAAGAACGTTACTAGCACGACAAGGAGAGTGGAGGGGACGCCGTCATGATCCTTCAATGGAACGATGGAGCTTCAGATTGTGCAGGGACGTCAAACGGCAGCCGGCTATGTGGAGACGCTTCCTCCAGAGGAATAAGCTCACTCTTTTGGACCATCCTGCGTGTTCCCCTGATCTAAATCTAACGGAGAACATTCGGGGATGGATGGCAAGGTCAGTTCCAGACAGTGCTTGCCCTCCGTGAAGCCATCTTCACCACCTGGAGCAACATTCCCTTCAGTCTCCTGGAAACACTGGCATGGCCCAAACCCATTTTTCAGCTCATTAACAAGAATGGCCCAGCTACTCATGACTCACTCCTTTTTTGAACATTTTCTTTCTATTTTTAGGAAGGTTTCTGGGTCTTCAACTTTCAATCAGCTGAGGAAAAGCACATTTCAGCTTAATGGCTGGACATTGTTCACTCCAAAAACGGTTTGTCTCATTTGCTTTTCTTCTGTTTGCATTTTGAAGAATTACCTTTAAGGAACCTACTTTAGATCCAAACAGTGCAGAAACCGGTCCTAAAAGTTGGATCAGGAGTGTACCCGTGTGATGTGGATGCTTTGATCTGGATGGGATGATCTGGAACAAGCAAGTCACATGGGATGTCCCTCCTGTTTCTCATTCCTATTTTTGATTCTGGGCACATTTTAAATGGAATAATCTGTAACAAGTACAGGTGGTGGGAGTCTTGACCTTTCTATTTATTTTCCTTGCTGCCTTGCTTCAATAAAGCTGCCAGGACAAACAGCACGTGCATGAACTCAGACACTGCAGCGCGGCTTTTCAAGGCTGACATTGTCAGTCACATGCCGGGATTAAACTCATAAATGCTTAAACCAACAAGACGCGAGTAAACTCTCACTGTATGAGGGGGGCAGCTCGGGTCAGAGCATTAACACCGCGACCACAGACCACCCAACATCTCCGGGTACATATGAGGTCCCCAAAGTGTGGAGTGTGAGCTTTTGCACAGGGGTGGGCAACCAATGCATTTTCAGCACCAGGTTTTTATAGTTACTTTCCCAAAAAAGTAATTGGTGTATGCCACTGAGAGAGGTCTTTCAGGGTGAGGGCTGAGCTCGTGACTTGCAGTTTTCCACCAAAACACTAGGGGGCAGTGAGGCTCTTGTGGACTATCCCATACCTCTGCTAACGGCATTATCCATCCATCCATTTTCTTCCGCTTATACGAGTTCAGGCTGCACGGGCAGCAGCCTAAGCAACTTCGTCCAGCTCTTCCCGGCGGATGCCGAGGCGTTCCCAGGCCAGCTGGGAGACATAGTCTCTCCTGTGTGTCCTGGGTCTTCCCCGAGGCATCCTACTGATTGGACGTGCCCTGAACCTGAACACCTCTCCAAGGAGGCGTCGGGGAGGCATCTTCCCCAGATGACTGAGCTACATCATCTGGCTCCTCTCAATGCGGAGGAGCAGCGGTTCTACTCCGAGTCTCTCCCGGATGACAGTGCTTCTCACCCTATCTCTAAGGGAGAGCTCAGCCACCCTTCGGAGAAAACTCATTTCGGCCGCTTGTACCCGCCATCTTGTCCTTTCGGTCACTACCCAAAGCTCATGACCATAGGTGAGGGTAGGAACGTAGATCGACCGGTAAATTGAGAGCTTTGCCTTTTGGCTCAGCTCTCTCGTCACCACGACAGATCGGTGCAGAGTCCGCATCACTGCAGACGCTGCACCAATCCGCTTGTCCGTCTCACGTTCCATCCTTCCCTCACTCGTGAACAAGTCCCCGAGGTACTTGAGCTCCGCCACTTGAGGCAGGACCTCATCCCCGACCCGGAGATGGCCCTCCACCCTTTTCAGAGCGAGAATCGTGGACTCGGACTTGGAGCTGCTGATTCTCATCCCAGCCGCTTCACATCCAGCTGCGAACCGATCCAGTGAGAGTTGAAGGTCACTGCTCGATGAAATCAGCAGGACAACACCATCTGCAAAAAGCAGGGACCAAATCCTGCGGCCACCAAACAGAAACCCCTCAACGCCCTGGCTGTGCCTAGGAATTCTGTCTATGAAAGTAATGAACAGAATTGGTGATAAAGGGCAGCCATGGCAGAGTCCAACCCTCACTGGAAACGGGTCCGACTTCTTGCCAGCAATGGGAACCAAACTCTGACACCAGTCATACAGAGAACGAACCGCCTGGATTAGGTTGTCTGATACCCCATATTCCCTAAACACTCCCCACAGTATTCCCCGAAGAACAAGTTCACAAAACACATGTAAACTGGTTGAGCAAACTCCCATGCACCCTCAAGGACCCTGCCAAGAGTATAGAGTTGGTCCACAGTTCCACGACCAGGACGAAAACCACACTGCTCCTCCTGAATCTGAGTTTCGACTATCCAGGGGGTCCTCCTCTCCAGAACCCCTGAATAGACCTAGGCTGAGGAGTGTGATCCCACGATAGTAAGAACACACCCTCCGGTCCCCCTTCTTGAAAAGTGGGACCACTGTCTGCCAGTCCAGGGGCACCGATCCCAATGTCCACGCGATGCTGCAGAGTTGTGTCAACCAAGACACGCCCACAGCATCCAGGGCCTTATGGAAATCTGGGCGGATCTCATCCATCCCCGGAGCCTTGCCACCAAGGAGCTTTTTGACCACCTCGGTAACCTCAGCTCCAGAGATTGAAGAATCCGCCTCAGAGTCCCCGGGCACTGCTTCCATGTTGGAAGACGTGTCGGCGGGATTGAGGAGATCTTCAAAGTTTTCCCTCCATCGGTCCACAACATCTCCAGTCGAGGTCAGCAGCACCCTGTCCCCACCATACACGGTGATGATTGTGCGCTGCTTCCCCTGCCGAAGACGGCGGATGGTGGTCCAGAATCTCTTTGAAGCCATCCGGAAGTCGTTTTTCATGGCCTCTCCGAACTCCTCCCATTTCTGAGTTTATGCCTCAGTGACTGCCAGAGCCGCAGACCGCTTGCCCTAAAGCTTGCCCTGCTTCAGTGACTGCAGACCTCACAATGGCTTGGACAAGGCTTGGAGCCGGGGGGCAACAAGAATTGTCACCACCCCTGCCCGTCGCCTCTCATTGCTGGCAACACCAGAGTGGAATGAAGTCCAGCCCCTCTCGAGAGGACTGGTTCCAGAGCCCTTGCTGTGCGTTGAGGTGAGTCCGACTATATCTAGCCGGATTTTCTCCACCTCATGCACCAGCTCAGGCTCCTCCCCCACCAGAGAGGTGACATTCCCTGTACCGACAACTAGCTTCTGTAGCCGAGGATCGGACCGCCAAGGCCTCCGCCTCCGGCCGCCACCTAGCTCTCTTTGCACCCGACCCCAGTGACCCGTGTCCGGGCGAGGGAAAACAAAGTCCAATTGTGTTATTCATCATTGGTCTTCTGAGCCTCTCTCAGTCTGTCTGTCTAACAGCATTATTGATTCAATATTGATAAATGGAATAGTTTTTGTATTTTTTTACTCTAATTAGAGCCCTGTAGAATTGAAATAGCACCCCTGTAGTCACCTTTACGCTTCATATTTATTTCTCATTTTTTAAATTTCTTTATTGCTTTTGTCTTGTCCGTCATCTTAGGAGCTGAATGACATTCCACTGTGTTTATTCTGAGTGTTGAACCACATTTCGATGCCGGACCTGACATAGAAGAACGGGGAGGAGCCTAGGTTGGGAGTGGAAGTGGGCGGGTGGAGTGACTAAGGGGGGACACATGGAAGAAGAAGGCGCAGAAAAACCTCAGAAAAATATTTCAACAATCTTATAAGCAATAACAACCCAGGGGATAACCACAATATTGACAACAACCAGAACAAGAACTGAGCAAAATGGGCAAAAAGACAGGAAATTAAAAAAAACAGAACATCATAAACCTGCAACAAATCAATTGTACAATTGTACAAGTTAATCTGCCGAGACAGAATGACCGCATCAGGGTAAAGTAAAGAGAATGAGGTGACGTCAGTGATGCCATGCAGCCACGCAAACCCAACCACACCCCCTCCAAGGCCCAGGGACCAACTAGGAGGACCCCAAGTTGAAGCCAACAACGTACCACTTCCACATGGAATGGGAGGAGAACATCTTCTCACTCTGACATGTCAGACATGCCATGCCGTGTGAAGTTAATGTAATATAATGTAATTTCTCATCAAAGCAGAGACTCAAGAGTTGGCCGTGGCTTTAAATATTAGCAAGCTAACTAGTTATCCGCAAATATTATTATTGTATTCTAAACCCAAAAAATGGTTAAAAATGGACTGGGAAAAGAAAAAAGAAGCCAAAAACCTACCACTTCCACACTCAATGGGAGGTGAGCTTATTTTCATTCTAACATGTCGTGTGTGACGTTATTGAATTGAATGTCATTTCTCGTCAATGCAGAGACACAAGCGTTGGCCATGACTTTAAATATTAGCAAGCTAGGAAGCTAACTAGTTATCCACAAATATTTTTACTGCAGACTGTACTGTGGACTGAGAAAAGAACCAAGACGCCAAAAAACGTACCACTTCCACACTCAATGGGAGGTGAGCTTATTTTCATTCTAACATGTCGTGTGTGACGTTATTGAATTGAATGTCATTTCTCGTCAATGCAGAGACACAAGCGTTGGCCATGACTTTAAATATTAGCAAGCTAGGAAGCTAACTAGTTATCCACAAATATTTTTACTGCAGACTGTACTGTGGACTGAGAAAAGAACCAAGACGCCAAAAAACGTACCACTTCCACACTCAATGGGAGGTGAGCTTATTTTCATTCTAACATGTCGTGTGTGACGTTATTGAATTGAATGTTATTTCTCATCAATGCAGAGACGCAAGCGTTTGCCATGACTTTAAATATTAGCAAGCTAGGAAGCTAACTAGTTATCCACCAATATTTTTACTGCAGACTGTACTGTGGACTGAGAAAAGAACCAAGACGCCAAAAAACGTACCACTTTCACACTCAATGGGAGGGAACCTTATTTTGATTCTAGCATGTCGGACACACGCCATGGAGTGCGAAGATGATGCCCGGTGACCAGAATACGACACAGAACTTGTCTTTCAATATCGTTGGACTAATAATAAGTCTATAGTCAACCACAAAAGAGCGATCATTTATGAATGTATTAATAACCATGTCATCGGAGTCCAATAGTGTAAATTCAACCTGATACAATTTATGAAATGTGTATTTTTAAAAAGCGCTTGTGCACGTAAGTAGTGTGTTTGTGCGTGCTGCTGTGTGTGTTTTGCCTTGTGTACGGCCTCGGGCCGGGGGAAACGAGCGGGGGGGGGGTGTTTTGGAGTCACTTTGAGGGGTCTCGGATGGAATTACCCGTTCACCTCACACACACACACACACACGCACGCACGCACACGCACACCCCATCTCGGCTACACAAAAATGACACCCGATATCGGTTGAATCCAACAGGTAGATGTGACACGGTCAGGAGCACAAGCGTGTGTGTATGTGCATGCATGCTTTGCACATGTGTGTGCGTGCGTGTGTGTGAATTTTGCCACCCAGGATGAGGCGAGCGTCTCAAGAATCTGCCCGAGGCCTACCGTGTATATGTGTGTATGTTTATGGTGTCACACAACTCCTTCTCTCTTTGTCGGCTCTCCCACCTGCTCCTAGCATCCCGGCGTGGAACCGGCGAGGGTCTTTGTGTGTAGGTGCGTGCGTGTGCGGGCCGGTGGTCTTTTGGCATTGGCTGTGTCGAGATGTGCGATTTTATCAGCGCACTTATGTTTGAGCGCCGGTGTGTGTGTGTGTTGTGGGCCTGTGGGGCGGCTTTAGAGTTACTGATGTGTTGCGAGCATTGCTGAGTGACACCTGGGAGAGAGACTTCACCGCGCAGACGGGTGTCACTCAGTGCGTCATCAATCTCTCTCTCCCGCACACACACACACACACACACACACATGAAATCGCTAATCAAAATGAGCGGGAAGCGATGAGCTGGGATGAGACACCAGGGAGGCGGGTCGGACACGCATGTCGGCTTGGAATGCGCACCGGGCTGGTGAAAAATGAAGAAGCTGTTTTGCAGACTGAATGAGCGTAATTGGTACCACACACACACACACACACACACACACACATACTCTATGGGAGTTCTGGGCTCATTGAGGATTTCATGTGGTTGAAATTTTGTCCAGCAACGCAAAAACGTGTTTTACTGTTTGGTTTGGAATCTTGAGAATTGTACCATCTTCATGATACGTCCCCGAAGTTCTTTACAAGGACCTTCTTCTTCTTCTTTTCCTTTGGGCTTATCCCTTCAGGGGTCGCCACAGCGAATCAATTGCCTCCATCTAACCCTGTCTTCTCTTGCCCCAACTACCTTCATGTCCTCTTTCACTACATCCATAAACCTCCTCTTTGGTCTTCCTCTAGACCTCCTGCCTGGCAGTTCAAAGCTCAGCATCCTTCTACCAACATATTCACTATCTCTCCTCCAAACATGTCCAAACTATCTCATTCTGGCCTCTATGACTTTATCTCCAAAACCTCTAACCTGTGCTGTCCCTCTGATGTACTCATTCCTGATCCTGTCTATCCTGGTCGAACCCAAAAGGAACCTTAGCATCTTCATCTCTCCCTTACGTCTTTTCCTCAGCAGCACTGTCTCTAGACAAGGAACTTACGAGGACCTTCTATCCATCCATTTTCTTATCCTCATTAGGGTCGTAGGGTATGCTGGAGCCTATCCCAGGTGACTTTGTGAAAGAGGACTGGTTGCTTGGTTGTCGATCTCAGTGCAGACAAACAACCATTCACACACACTTTCCTAGCTATGGACAATTTACTTGCCGATTAACCTAACATGAATGTTTTGGGGAGGAAAACCGGAATACCCGGCAGGTAATCACTCGACCACTGTGCTGCCCACAAGGACCTTCTATTGTATGTATACTTGGAAAATGTTTGTCGTGAAATGGAAGTTCCATCAGTGGCGATTGCTCTAAGGCTGCCAGCTTCCCCTAAAATGTCCAAAACGGGTGGTGGAGTATGTACTGCTGTGTGAAGTTTTCATCAACTAAATATACGCCAGGATACCTTCATCTTTTAGTTCAGGATCAGCTACATCACGGGCAACCGACACCTCTTCCTTCATCATCCCCGCAGCGCCACAGTCGGACGCTGAGCGCCCACCGTTGGCGATGGGCAAGCGTTAAATGGGGGGCAACCAACGGTCATTGGATAAATGCTGGGTTTTGTCCCTCCCATTGGACGCTCAGCATCTCTGGAGGTCCACGGAGCAGTGGGATGGCCCTGACGCTCCGCTTCTGCGTGACGACTGGATGATTTGTCTGAGGCGGACTCCCTTTTTGATTGACAGTGAAATGAGCGAATCAGTGATCTTAAAGTATAAACCTCTGCCTGAACTTTGATTTCAAAGTTTTTCATTCAGTTGTTCTGAACTGATCCCAGAACTTTGTGTTTGGTCAAAGTGTCCGGGAACAGAGGAATTGACATAAAAATGAATAAACACATTTATGATGTAGGCTGATATAAAAATGCGATTGGGCATGGCAAAGCGTGGCTCTGGGAACTCCACAAAATTGGAATCTTTGGACTTTGGAGTCTTGCTTTTTGGTAAATGGTTTCTCACGTGTATAGGACTTTTCCACTTTTAAGGCGCTCTAAGCGCTTTGACCCTGCTTACCTGTTGATGACGCAGCATCAGCAGGAAACGGGGGTTGCGCAAGGACACTTCAACATGAGTTCGGGAGGACGGAGGATCGAACCAGCAACCTTCAGGCTGGGAGACGGCCGCACTTACCACAAATAGATTTACTTCCCGACTTCTAACACACACACCAGCCGCAAAACAAGAACTATAGTTCCGGGGCCAAATTATTCCACGCGAATAAAACATGAATTACGTTTTGATGTCTACAAATCACGTGGTGTCCAAATCGTCACCAGGGTTTTTGTTTGCCACTATTTTGCATAAACTTAACATTGCACAGTCATCTTTGTACATGTTTTTCGTCGGGGTGCCTGAATTCTGCAAAAACGGAAATTTTGTCCGTTCTTTTGTCAGCAGGTTCGGAGAGCAGGTCGTATTTTTGTCATTTAAGTCGAGGCAGACGGCCACCCACCACAAGAGTATTCCCACTGCTTGAATTTTGTTAGGATAAAACAAAGACTGAGTTCCTGGAATATCCAACAATTTCCAGAGCTTGACAAACACCACATGACTTTTCCGGCAGATGACTAAGAAAGGAATGCAGTTTCCACCGACCCGGTAGCTTTTTCGTTTTTTGGGGGGGTGAATGCTAATTTAGAGCCTTATTTGCATTTATCAGTAACGACTTGTGCCAAGACCGGGACTTGAAGGGTAGGCTGGTAATCTGTCATGTGTTCAATGCGTAATGTGTGCTGTGTTCACAGTCATCCATGGTTTGTTGCGGTTAATTGGTTCCAGACCCGACCGATATAAGTGAATTTCCACAAAGTAGGAGTCAATATAAACAAAACTGAATAGGTTTGTAGTATGGAGCGTAGAAAAGATGCTTATGACTTCATAAATGTGGGTATTAACATTATTAGAGCCCTGCAGACATGAAATAACCCTGAATCACCTTTGCACTCCTGTTACAGGTAGATACATAAGAGACGGCCGCCGCTGGCATAGCCAGCTAACTAGTTTGCCTTCCCAGTTTACTTATTGATACTTAAGAAAGTGTTTCAAACGGAATGGGGAAGAAGGACAAAGAAGCCAAAAACATACCACTTCCACATGGAATGAGAGGAGAACTTGTTCTTCACTTAATCTCAGCCACGGCTCGCTGCTGACTCCTTCTGAAAAGATGCAGGTATCTCCAACTAATGTATTTACATATCATATTAGATACATAATATTTGTTGATGGGGTTTCTTAATAGTCGTCCGGTTTTGCTCTTGTGATGGCCCTGCTGAATGTGCGGTCTCTTTCTCTCTTTGAGGTTTCTACAGAGCCCGTCCTGTGCCTGAATTGACCACTCCCAGTGGACGCTGGGCTGTACCACGCTGGTTGTTATTCCTGCTTCTGCTCCTTTCGGCTGGTGAGTTGTTCGGGCGCACTCGTAAGAGAGTGCTGTTTTCAATTGTTTTCAGTGTGTATTCACATACCCACTATAACAACTGTCAGTACGCATACCCCACTTTGGGTCTAGGCCAGGGGTCTAGACCAGCGGTCGGCAACCTTTACCATCAAAGGAGCAATTTTGTCGTCTTTTCCAGTAGAAAAAAAAAAAGTTCGGGAGCAGCAAAACATTACAGAACGTATCACCTTTTAAAAACTGTAATCTTTCTAATGATACCGGTTAGAACCGCAAAATTCAATCAATAACCATTCCATTGAAGACTTTCCCTGACGCCACTGGGTACGGGAGATTTTTCTTCCCCAAAATGGTAATATTTCCTGACGGTCACTAGGAAAACAGCCAACGGTTAGAGTGGCACTCGCCGCACCGTGAGAGAGCAGTCCGGGCGCAGTGAGGGAGGACTACCGCTGTAACTGCGGGGGCAAATATCCAACGTCGAACTTTAGCACAGTGTATTTGCAGACAGTGAAAGCACATATTGTTCTGAGCTGTGAGTGCCCAGCCAGCCAACTGCCGCTGTACATACCCTGCCCCTCCAGGAGTCACCATCTTGGCGATTAGCGCGTCACAGGCTGTCAGCGCGTAGCTGCAGCGCACTTCTTGTTATAAAACATTTTGCTATGCGCCGGTTAAGTGCGTTGTTTTATTTTACTGCGCAGTAACTTGTTTCCGACTCAACTCCAAACTCCTTCACCTTCTTTTCTCTCCCACACAGTGAGACTCACTGCTACACTAGCCTACCCCCCCCTGCCTTGCTCATCCAATCAGCAGTCAGGAGACAGACCACATTGCTTGGCGGTGAGTCAGATATTCCATATTTGTTTTCAAAATGCACATTTCTCCTACATCGGTGTTAAAAAAAAAAAGACTGCGCTTAGCAGAAGTAGCCGCGACAAGGAGGCAGAAGAGCCACATGGGGCTCCAGAGCTGCGGGTTGCCGACCCCTGGTCTAGGCACTAGATCAAACAGACTACAGTTCTTTTTAGCAAGACCATAAACAGCAAGCTACGTATGCTTCCATTACGCAGACACACGATGAGGTCTGCAAAAAAGGACCAGGAAGGCAAAGAAATTCTGTTAAAGAACAGACGGGAAGACAACATTCGAGAATGGACTGAATCGGCGCTGGCGGAATCCCGGAGGGCAGTGGAGGACGGAGGGCTCGTGGCCCCCCCCAACGAGTCCTTGTATTTATCAGTTTTTCAGTTTCATGATGACCCTGGAACGGAGTATTTCCTACGGGAAAGAAACGGCCGTCATCCAACAGATTAAGTCCAACCTCAGAGGCTCCACTGGAATGGCGGTGATTTATGGAAACTTCCCAAATTGCGTTGATAAACGAGTGGATGTGTCTAGTGTGTGTCAGACTGTGGTATTTTGTCAACAAACCCCCGGGGCTAAAAAAAAAAAGAAAGACAGGCTGATTGAATCGGAGGCAGAGAAGGGAGAATGACGGAGCGGTTACTAATTTGCCTTCCGTCCGGGACGCGGGAGCCTCCCGATGATGCTGACGCGAGGACGCCTTTCGGTTCCCACTTTTCTCCAGCGAGCCTTTCAAAGCGGGCCTGCAGTGGCGCTGATATTGCAGCGACACTGCAGGCCCATTCACTGGCGGACACCTGACACCGAGCCACCGCGCTCTCACACAGATTAGCGCTGGCATTTGTCCATGGCTCTCATATCAATCCTCCCTTCTCAGCCACACTTTTGCCGCTTTTCCGGCTTTCCCGAATTGACCCTATTATACTTCATTAGCTCGTGGTGAGGTTAGTTGTGATGGAAGACCTGCCTAATCCACCGTACTGGGCTCGTCTGACAACCGTGAATGATCGATCCCTGTCTTTTTGGCCGCCAGAACACAAAAGTGAGTATAAATATAAAAGATCTGTGTTTGGCACATTGCAGAAATGTCAATCCTGCTTGCTTTTCTCGGCTATATTTAATGTTTTGTAATATTTATGCATTATGTCGAATTTGTGTGTCGGAATGAGATTTTAGATAACCGTGGAGAAAAAATATTCAGAGCTGTAAAATCTTTAAATTTTCATTTTTGAACCCCAAAAATGCCAAGTTTTTGCAAAACTTTGACAAGAGAACACAATCATTCTTACGTGGGACTGCAAAAGTTATTCACTTTTACAGGACAATGTCTGTCAAATGTTTCGTTTCAATTTGAATGTATTTGTATTTGAAGCTCGCAAACTGAGATCCAACGGAGAGCAAACCGAGCCAACCCAGGCTCTGTGGGGCGGCCGTCTGTCTCGACCAGTTGGGTATAGTGGTTTTTACGTAACAAAAATGTTGGAATCAATTCTAAATTGTACCGGTAACCAGTGAAACCAATACGGGTGTGAGCACTTCTTCTGGTTCCGGTTACGACTCGGAATTTTGGACTAACTGAAAGGTCCTTAAAGATGTCTCAGGGCAGCCTATTAACAGAGAGTTGCAATAATCCAACCTGTAAGTCCCAAAAGCATGCGTCTGGGGGTGGCAGGACTTTGTTTATGTTGGGTAAATGTAAAAATACATACAAAATACTGCCTGAGCGGGACATTTTAAGGTGGAACAATACTGGTCCTGGAACAGATCCCAGCGGGATGCCATGATTGACCTTTAGGTGTCCGGATTCTTTTTTACTAGCGGATACAAACCGCAGGCGATCTGATAGATGAGACAAACCTCCGCTACTAGCTGACGTTGGCGCAGCAGCGTTTTAGTCACACTTTGTAGCTCCTAAATGTTCATGCATTCATTTTCTTTGCAGCTTGCCCCCACTAGGGTCACGGGGGTATGGTGGAGCCTATCCCAGCTCAGTTTGGGCGAGAGGTACACCCAGCCAATGGCAGGACACTTATAGACACGCAACTACCTATGGATCAGTGGCGATCGCTCTAAGACTGCAAGGGAAGTTCAGCTTCCCCTAAAATATGCGCTAGAATATTTGTTGTTCTGAATCAGCTTCCTTCTCATTCATCCCCGAGTTGGACGCTGAGCATCTACTGACTGCGATGGGGAAGCGTAGTGTAGTAGTAGGTAGCAGGTAGTACTAGTATACAGCTCGAAAACTGGACGGTCATCGGATAAACGCTGGGCTTTGTCCCGCCCATCAGACCCTGAGCGTCTCTGGGGGTCTATGGGGCAGTGGGCTGGCTCGGACGCTTATCTTCTGCACGATGATTGGATAACCTGTCTGAGGCGGAGCCCCTTTTGATTGACAGCGGAATGAGCGAATCAGCGATCTTGAACCTCCACCTCCACCTTAGCGTCTTCCAGGTTTTTTACTCCACTGCTCTGAACTGGTCTGGAGACTTTACTCGGCACACGCGTAGAACATGCAAACACGGAGGACCGAAAGTGGGTGTTTAGGGTTCAGAGAAGACTTTTAGCTGGCGTGTTACTGACACTTGGTGACCAGTAGGGGCGTAGCGATCTCTGAAATATAACATGACCCCCATTCCTGTCAGTCAGGCGACAGAACACAAACATACACGTCAGCATCGGGTCCATGAGTTTGAAAGGCTTCAAGTTGGAGTGAACTTTCAATATGGGCCAACATCAAAACCAACTTGAAGAAGTACTCTACCTAAGAAGCACTGGAATTTGCAGAAGAGCACTGAGAATTCTCTCCGCGGCTCATCAGTTGGTCTGCGTCTGTTCGCGCCTGAAAAACCTCCGCCGAGATCTTATCTCTCGATCATCGCACGCAGCACATTCCTGTCAGCTACGCACACACCTGCATGTTCAGCCCGTAACATCCAAACATGACATCCTGCTCGCCGAGCAACCTCCGGTTCCGCTCGGATGCGATTTGCTGTGGGTCACCTTTCTTTTTAGAGCAATGTTCTCCACAAACTAACCCTTGGGGTTGGACGTGGTCCAGTCTGTAAATGTAGCTGAAAAGGGGAAGACGTGAAAAAAGGTTGGGATTCATCCATCCATCCATTTTCCACCGCTTATCCGGGTCCGGGTCGTGGGGGCAGCAGCTTCAGTAGGGAAGTCCAGACTTCCCGGTCCCCAGCGACCTCTTCCAGCTCCATCGGGAGGACACCAAGGCGTTCCCAGGCCAGCTGTGAGACATAGTCCCTCCAGCGTGTCCTAGGTCTTCCCGGGGGCCTTCTGCCGACTGGGTTGGGATTCATCTCGTGACCAAACCGTTGCCTGCACGGTTCCTCTGATGTTGCATTTACTGACGCGGCAAATTGAAGTCTTTTTTCACCGCAGCTCCATCTGCTGGGTTTTGCGGTGCATTGCCCGGTGGACTTGAATTGGAAATGAAATGGATTTGTGAAAAAATAGGTCTATAAAAATAATATTCTCACCTTTTTCTGCCCCGGGCGGAGGGAACGATTCGACAACTCAACTCCAGCATTTTTACCAGATGACTCAGTAACAGGATACCCCCCCTCCCAAAAGTCATGCAAATTGTATGCCACGTTGAAAGCAGATGGAAGAACCCGGCGGGGATTTTGACAACAGAGCGCCCGAACGGGCTTACTCACGCATCACGCCCGAGTGTGCGCGTCTTCCTGCGTGCCGCGATCTACTCATCAATCATACGCGGGATTCCGTGGGAACTCCTACGCCAGGACGCCGTAGTGGCAGGTTTTCCACAGAGTATCCAGAAACAAAGCCGGCGTCGGAGTTGGACTTTAGTATCTGCAAATGGCATTCAGCACCGATGACCGGATAACCGTTGGTTTCCTTCTGCCACACACGCCTTGTTTACAAGCAAAGGACCGTACAAGCTTGAGAAAGCAGTCCAATTTGCCCAAAGGTAAAGTACACGCACACGCACACACGGAATGGACTGCCGGGACTGTTGAGCATTATGGTAACACGGACTCCACCAGGCTACCTGAGACGGATTAGTCCTGCAGTATTCATGCTGGCCGTGGTCCCAAAAGAGTTACAATGCCCCGAGGTTAAAACATAAACCCACCCTTCGACACCTCACACACATTAACACAGGTGGTCCTCGGTTTTTGGCATTCCGTGTCAAGGCGCTTTGCGGTTGTCTATGTCAATGAATAAAAAATTAAAAATGTATTTTTTCTCCGCAAACACAAGCCTTGCTCGAGAACTATCCGACTGGCGGGTCCTTCATGAAGGGTAAATGTTGTATTGCAGCGTGTACCCAAACAGTTCTTGTTCACAGACCAGAATTGCCTACAAAACCAAACGGGCTGCTGCCGCCAAAATAACATCAGCAAACTCAAAAGTCTCGCACCCACATTCGTTCAACGACAGTCGGGAATAACGATGTCGGGATTGATTTTTAAACATTTTTACATGAAGTTGTATGTCATCCCCATCATTAGTGTTGTACATCAACAGCCACCAACCCCTCAATTCGTTCCGCATGTCCAGGTCGGATCGGATTTCGGTGCCGAAGAACGTAGATCCAGTTTGGTGCTGAGATCACATGAGTAAAGCATTCTGCTTTTCGAAAGATTAAAAAGAGAAATACATTTGCATGATAAACGTACCTCGCCGAAAAAAACAGACTTCACAAATCGCTCGGCTTTACTTTTCTCCTCCGTCTTATTATTACCAACAATCTAATTACAGGGAAAAAAACGGATATCGATATTGACCGATATTACATTTTATTCCAATATCGGTCCGACAACATTGGTGGGCCGACATTATCGGACATCCCCGGTTAGACACGGTATCCTTTAGCATCTGCTCCTATGAAAGTGAGAGTAACAATTAAGCAGTGTGGCCAATTCACGTATGTGTTCTGACTTATCTCTATTCTGCTTGAAAGGCCTAGTGAAATGCAACACCCATGCAAAACCATAGTTTAGGTCCTCCTAGACAGTTTTCTACAACACTCAGAATTTTGAACATTCCGCCGACAAATCTTGGGGAATCCTTGGCCGTTGTGGGCGGAGCTTATGGCTCCCGAGCCACATCCGGCTCTTTTGACGAGCACATGTGGCTCTCAGAAGTTTCTGAACACCATAAGATTTATTTATATAAATTTGTATTTAAAATATACGTAGCATATCTTGCTTTACAACAGGGGCGTTCAAAGTGCCGTCTGAGTGGTATATGAAAATGCGGAACAACTTTAAAGAAAACAGAGCAGTAATTTTACAAAAAGTCAAAATATTGGGAGAAAAAAGTTGTAATGTAACCAAAAAAAAGCTATTTTTTGGAAAATTATGTTGTAGGAAAGGTTATAATATAAGGAGAATAAAGTCAAAATGTTACAGGATTAAAGTCATAATTATGAGCAGAGAAAAAAAACAGCAGAAATTGGAAAAAAAAAAAAAGATGTAATTTTTACAAGTAGAAAGCAAAAACATTAAGAGAAAAAGTCACAATTTTACGGGAATAAACTTGTAATATTATGAGTAGAAACAATTTCATTTTAGCAATAGAGTTGATTTTTATTTTTTAAATGTCGCAATATTAGGAAATAAAACAGCAATTTTTGCAACATTAGGTTGGGGAAAAAAATCATTTAGGGAAAGTTCAAATATTGCGGGACTAAGGTCATAATATCCCACTGAAATATATATTTTGGTTTTTTAATGTTTCGTGCAATTTGTTTTGCTGCCATTTTCAAGTCAAACGTGACAGGAATCGCCGTGTTAAAAATAACATTCCAAATAGAATCCATTTCATCCATCCAAGTCTGAGACTGGTTATCTTCTAAAATTGGTGGCACACTTTTAGTTGGACTGACTTTTCAAAAAGCAGAATTTGTCTCTCGCAGAAATACATTTGAAAACACGCGCCGCTCGTGGCTCCCTGGTCTGGACTATCAGAGTTTCAGGAAAGTTTTGCAATTGTTGTCGGCTTTTTGGTTAGCCCTGAGGGTAGAGTGGTCACGGGTGGATTTGCAACGCATCAGCTGGGATAGGCTCCAGCATATGCATGTCCGCATGTCCCTAATGAGGACAAGCGGTACAGAAAATGAATGACTGAAATGAGGATTTCAAACAACACGTGCGCTATTGTGCTTTGCCGTGGTGTAAAACTGCAATTTCTATATTGGATTGTCTGCTTTAGGCACAGCTAAATGTTCTTCTTTTATACTGTGTATTGTAGTCGACGGTTTGATTATCTCCCTTGACAGTCTGCTCTGTTTTATCTCCACCCGCTTTCACGGCAATGGCTTTTAAGCGTCTGAGCTCAAGTTGGAAAAATGTGCCTCCGAGTCAGCTCCCCTTTTTTATGGACGTTATAATGAAATGTTTCATCGCAGCATGTCTGCTCTGGCAAACGAAGATCATGTCTACGTCAAGCTCTGTGTCTGCTTTGGTGTGTCGATGCGCAAATAGGCTTGGGCTGCGATCCCATTAGTGCCGTTAAGAGCAACAATGGGATTTGTTGCACTTTTTTCGTACTGCGGCTCTGACTTTTCACAAACGCATTGGCTTCTACGCGTGGAAGTATGACCTGGCGCAGTTGTGCACTAAACAGAACCACCAGCCGAGTGCATTGCCATCAAACTGTAGGAAATATTGATCGCAAAGCAAAGCGTGAGCAGCTGCAACACATTCCGACTGTTGCGTTCCGTTATGTGCCAAACTGGTGTGATATCCAGTAAACAAATCCCATCTGCAGAAAATTACGCAAGCCGGGGAATCTAATTGGATTGTGGTCCGCTACTGATGAGGAAAACCGTCTGACTTTCCGAATCTCCGTGGAACGGACCTCTGGGGCCGCTGTCGATGAGTTTTGACTGTTATTTTGACTTAGTTCAGAATTTCCAGAACCGCACTTCAACAATTATCGCTGGAATGTAAAGTTGCAGCGGTCCGTGATGAAAATCTGCCAGCAACTCATTCCAAACAATGATGATTGAAAATCTTGACGACAATGTTTGCATAAGAAGGCCCCGTCGTGAAAAATTGGATAGCAGTGATGGTAAACTCAAAGAGTGACCGCCCAACCCCAGACCGGATCAAACAGGCCGACCAAGAACGCAAAAGTCCTAGTCCTGCGTAGGGCAAGTGTAAACGCTGACCACAGAAATGCACCAAAACAGTGGACAAGAAGTCACCAAATGCAGGCAAACTCAGGCGATACTTAACCAAAACCAAAATCTAAGTGAAAAATTACGAAAAAGTCAAGTCAAACGGGGTAAAAAAATCTTCCCGGTACGATGACAATGGCCTATCCCAGCTGAGGCGGGGTACACCCTGGACTGGGCGCCAGCATTAGTCGCGCTCACATTCATACCTACGTACGATTTAGACTCGCCAGTTCACTTAACATACGTGTCCTTGGAAAGTGGGAGGAACCCGGAATACCCGGAGAAAAACCCACTCGGGGGAAGAACATGCAAACTCCACACTGACATGCCCGCACAGAAAAAACAGAGAAATCATAGTCCTTGGTTCCCAGCACCTCAAAGACAAGAATGCAAATATTACTGCCCTAGATGGTCTTGCGCTCACCCCCACAATGCAGTCAGAAACCTTGGCTTCGGATCAGGACCATTCCTTTAGCTCCCAAACACGACAGCACCAAGAACAGCATTTTTCCATTCACCAAACCAAAAAACCAGAAAATTCCTGACACTGCCAGAAAAAGTAATAGGTTGCCCTAAAAAACCTTTAAAAACCCTTCAGTTAGTCCAAAATCTAAGTCTTAACCGGAACCACCTGTATTACAGTAGCTTCACTGCACTGGTTACCAGTACAATTTAGAATTGAGTATAAAAATCTCCTCCTTACATATAAAGCACTACACGGTCAGGCAACCAGTATTTCTTAAAGAGCTCCTAGAACCCGATCAACCCAGTATAACACTGCGCTCACAGAATGTACTCCCTTACTTGTCACTCTTAGAATTTTTAGAAGTAGACTGGGAGGTGGATCCTTTAGTTCCTCTGTTATGGAACCATCTCCCCGACTCCATCCGGCGGACAGACACCCTCTCTTTATTTAAAAGTCAACTCAAAACCCAACTATTTGCCAAAGCATCTAGTTAGAACTGAATCAAAGACGTCTCTCTATGTTCCTTGGTCTAAGACTAAGACTTCTGGCTGATTTTATCAGTAATGCCTATTTTTTATATATCAACCCCAGCAGTCAAAACATTTGGCCACCCCAACAAAGCCTGGGTTCTGTCCAAGGTGGAGTTTTTCCTTGCCTCTGTCGCCAAGTGCTTGTGGGGTTTCCGCTGGTTCTCTGTTTGTGACCTTCATGAAATACAGTAGCCGGTGTTGGGATTTGGCGCTAAATAAACAAATTGAATATAACTGAATAAAAACCCAGACCTTCCAGGTCTCCTGACTCGGTGGCCAACATGCACTCTCTAACATTGCACTTGAAAAAGGCTCAATGGTTTCCTGTGCTACTTCACCACAGTAGACCCAAATGAGACGAGGCATACACACGCTACAGTGCACACCAGGCCAAGCGCTGACTGTAAAAGTGCGCACCCGCAGACAGAGAAGAGATCCAGCTGTGCTGTGACGGATGGAACTCGGGGGGGAGATAAGACACAGCTGGTGCCAAGCGCTTAACATAAAGTCTGACCCAACCCATTTTTTATCACAATAGAAAGACATTCGTTATAATTACACCTTGGGGCCATAAAGTTAGGTCTATAGTCGTTTAGACTGGTGGTTCTTGTACCTCTTCGGGCATTTGCCCGGAAGTTCTGTGCAGGCTTAGGCAGACAAGGTGTGGCTCATCCACCTCGCATCAGACCTCCCAAATCTTGTCTCTTTTGATGCACAGCATAAGACACTTGTACAGAAGTGGCCGTGTTGCTAAGGAGCAGCCCCTCTCTGGTACCGGATCTGCAAAACCCTTTGCTGATTTTAATGCATGGGATTCTCGATACAAACCAGTTATTGTTACCTTCAACACCCGGCAAAACTTTGTTGAAAAGACTTCATTAGCATACGTTGAAACAATGTTTATATTTGGTTTAAAAGTGAAAAGTAAAAAAACGGTCCGGGTTTTTTCTGGGGGGGCTATATTTGGACCAAATCGGTTGGACTAAACTCGGACCGATTTTCAACGTCTTTTTCCGGGCTAAATCAGAGCAACGGCGGATCGAGCAGATTTACCGAGCAAAAACAGCAAAAACTAGTGTTGGGTGGTAAGAAACAAACAAATGCAATTTTCATGTATGCATAACATTGGATCTTCTTCTTCTTCTTTTCCTTTGGGCTTATCCCTTCAGGGGTCGCCACAGCGAATCAATTGCCTCCATCTAACTCTGTCTTCTATATCCTCTTCTCTTGCGCCAGCTACCTTCATGTCCTCTTTCACTACATCCATAAACCTCCTCTTTGCTCTTCCTCTAGGCCTCCTGCCTGGAAAATCAAAACTCAGCATCCTTCTACCAACATATTCACTATCTCTCCTCTGGACATGTCCCAACCATCTCAGTCTGGCCTCTCTGACTTTATCTCCAAAACCTCTAACATGTGCTGTCCCTCTGATGTGCTCATTCCTGATCCTGTCCATCCTGGTCACACCCAAAGAGAACCTCAGCATCTTCATCTCTGCTACCTCCAGCTCTGCCTCCTGTCTTTTCCTCAGCGGCACTGTCTCTAAACCAAACAACATGGCTGGTCTTACCACAGTTTTGTACACCTTTCCTTTCATTTTAGCTGAAACTAATCGTATGCATGAAATTGGATATAACTCATATATTCACGTTTGCATGGCCGGAATGAAGATTCAATCAATGAATCAATTATTATAAGACTTAATCAGAATTGTAATAAATAATTATTGCTTTTGAAAGAGCCAGAGAGCCAGTCCTCCACGATTGTCCTTCCGTGAATGTGCGTACACCAGGATCTGTGCCAGGCCGCCTACACATTGACTCATGCGGTCTTGATAAAAGTTGACTGGAGGTGTGAAATGGTCTGCATCGCCTCCAACAGCATTGGTGCTTCTCTCTTTTCCTCCCCAGATTACTATTTCATCCACATCCTCCTTACCCTCATCTCCTCCTCCTCCTCCTCGTCAGCCCGGCATGTCTGAGCCCGTGCTCGGCGGTGTTTGATGTCAGTTAATTTGAGGCGGTGTTGACAGGCACCGGGATTCGAAGCAGAGCACGCATTGTGTGTTTGTTTACGTGTGTGTTTCCATGCGTGTACTTGTGTGCGCGATAGAAAAGCTAGGGAGAGGGCGAACGCAAACGCTTGGTATGGAGGCGTGAATCAGCATCACTAACGAGACAGGTACGCGGGACAAGGGACGGTGTCTGCGCGTGCAGGTTCCCGAGCGGTTCACTGTCGCGTAACTGCTGCGTCGGAATTTGCTGACCCGTATTACCACACTCAAGTCCCGCTGGAGTTGCAAGTACTGTGGGAAAACCTTAAGCATGAGTGGGCCGGAGCACGTGCGTATTAGGTTGTATTGGGTTTTCACTCTGTGGGAAAGGTGCGCAAAAAGTGGACTCGCTCAAGACAGGGGCACAATGCAGCCTTTTCTCTGCCATGCGTGTCCAAGGAGTCGTATTAACCTCACTCAGCGCAAGCCTGGTGTGCTTCCAGCATGCAGGAATCCATACCGTTGGTGTGGAGCAGGTGGTGTCACAAGGACCAGTGTGTATGTCCGCCGTTTATCCGCGCATCCATTCACTGATACATTTTTTCTACCGATACTTTTGGTAGACAATTCGTATGACCGGCCTCTGTCGTTACATTACAAGGTCTTAATTTCACACTTGATGTTCGAATCGGGTCCAACTACAAGCCTCGGTGGCATGAACCATCTTGTCTTGCAGTTTATTTATTATTTCACAGTTCCCTAACATTCACCAAAAAGTCAAATAATGTATGAAAACCAAACCAATTTTTTCCATGCCATTCCATTTTCCTCCGCTTATCCGGGTCCGGGTCGCGGGGGCAGCAGTTTCAGTAGGGAAGTCCGGACTTCCCGGTCTCCGACGACCTCTTCCAGCTCTACCGGGAGGACACCAAGGCGTTTCCAGGCCAGCTGTGAGACATAGTCCCTCCAGCGTGTCCTAGGTCTTCCCCGGGGGCCTTCTCCCGGCCGGGCATGCCCGAAACACCTCACCAGGGAGGCGCCAGGGAGGCATCCGAACTAGATGCCCGAGCCACCTCGACTGGCTCCTCGTAGACGCTGCACCTATCCATCTGTCGACCTCACGCTTCCACCGTCCCTCACTCGTGAACAAGACCCCGAGAAACTTGAACTCCTCCACCTGGGACAAGATCTCACTCTCAACCCAGGGGGCACAATCCACTTGTTTCCGACTGAGAACCATGGCCTTGGATTTGGAGGTGCTGAGTGTCATCTCAGAATCTTCACACTCAGCTGCAAGCCAATTATGTAAATAATGTAAATCTGTTCTAAATGCCCCAAAATATTAAAGGGGACCTATGATAATAATTTTTGGGCTTTTGTGTTGAGTTCTGTGCTACTGAAGAGCAGCTACACATAAGAACCGGCACGAAAAGCTTTCAAGATTTTTCCAGACTTTGCTCCTTTTCCAGCATTCTTTCCTTGGGTTTCCTGTCTTGTGCCCAAACGATCTAATTTTCTCCACCCCCGCCTCCCGCCAAGGCCACTCCGCTGTGATTGGTCACACTCCCAAGCGCTCCTGAGGACTTCCGGACAGCTGCTGAACCCCACCAAGTCCGATGTTGTCAGTTTACTGATGCAGTGGCCAACAGAACAGAAATAGTTAGTATAATTACATAGTATAATTATTTCTTGTGCGGCCCGGTACTGGTCAATGGACCGGTGGTTGGGCACCCCTGCCTTGATGTACATAGGCAATTTATCATTCCAAACTGGGACATTTCCATTCAATGGCAGTCGAGTTGGCTCAGGAATGAGTTCAGATTAGTAAAAAGCTGCATCCGGACGGGGACGGATCTCCGGGTGAAAACGATGTGCAGTGGTGTGCAAAGGTTTGGGCACCCCCCTGATAACTTTCAAGATTTTCCTTTTCAAATTTTTAGCTGTTTGGATCAGCAATTTCAGTTAAATGTATCATATAGCAGACAAATGCAGTGGTTTTCACCAAATTTGCTAGATGCATAAATGTGGGCACCACAACAGAAAAATGACGTCAATGTTTGGTAGATCCTACTTTTGCAGAAATGACAACCTCTAAACACTTCCGATGAGGGTCTGGATTCTGGTGGACAGTATCTTTGGCCATTCTTCTTTACAAAACAGTCAGGTTGGATGGTTTCCCAGCATGGACAGCCTGCTTTAAATCCCACCACAGACTTTCAACCATATTCCGGTCTGGGGACTGAGATGCCATTCCAAGATGTTGTACTTGTTCCTCTGCATGATTGCCATGATTGGTAGAATTTGAGCAGTGTTTAGGGTCGTTGTCTGTTTGAAGATTCTTGAACATTGTTGGCAAGAATCTGCTGATACTGACTGGAATCCACGCATCACCGTGACGTCACCGCTAGCACGGCCTGGCTCTGCTGCAGTCGTGGTAAGCTATGGAAGATGCCCGACAACCCTTTCGCCGACAGACTAGTCTCTCGCGTTGTTCCTAAGACACCCCTGATTCTCCACAATCGATTCGCCAAAAGATCGATACCATCGATGCGGGAGTCTTCTTCCGGTGCATCTGATTTGTTAGCTCTCCAAACCGGATCGACTTATTTTTAACATCCCTAGTTGACTTTTTGAAAGACCAGCGTTAAATGAGCGTTATACTAACTGTTGTAGCCTTTTTGAGGACCAGAGTCCGTACGTTGCCGAGGTCTGCATTAGCCCTTCAGGGTCCTTGCTGAAAGGATTGTAGAATACAGGTAAGTATGGAACCAAGTTGTTGAAGGTATCTAACAGATCAAGACCCGATCGCTTGAGTCAAGTCTTGATTTATTTGTCAGGCAGTCCGGACTGACACTGACCAGGCATATTTCAGATTAAGGACGTCGACCCGATCCCATGCAAAGGTGACTTCAGCCGTGTCTGTGTCCATGTTTTCCTCCTCACTATGGCTTGACGTAGCGGCGTTGTTTAGTGCTGTCCATGGTGCTGGGCCATCCACACACCGCAAATGTGACGATGCGTTTTTGAGACTCGGCAAACCCGATCGAGACTCTTGTCGCATTGAATTTTATTCGGGGGTCTTTGAACGATATGGCGGCGTCAGAAGCAACTCTGTGCAAGTCAAATGGCGGTTAAAGGAGTCATTTTGCGGACCACTGGCTTTCTTCCTTCAGGGGAGCACAGTAATTGTTGCACGGTGTGAACTCGGTGTTTTTGATGTCACTATTAAGCAGAGTCCATGCATGCAAATCTATTACTATCTAAGGAAAGGAAAAACGAAGGTTGATATCGGCATTGATCTTGCAGGAGAAGATGGAAGCCAAAAGAGGCTGACTTTGGGCGAGAGGCGCGGTACACCCTGGACCGGTCGCCAGTCAGTTGTAGACAAAGAAACATTCACACACACATTCTTACCTACGGACAATTTAGCGTCGCCAATCAACCTAGCACGCGTGTTTTTGGAATGTGGGAGGAAACCGGGGAAAACCCACACTGGGAGAACATGCAAACTCCAAACAGAGATGCCAAGCGGAGATTCCAACCCAGCTCTCCCAGATCTTCTGACTGTGTGCCCAACGTGCTAAACGTGCTGCCTCTGGATAGCAAACTGATGGTAAACTTTCCCATCAAAAACTGAGAGAAGTTTGAATGTTTTGAAAAGCAGAGCAGATGAGGCTTTCTCTTGGAAAAACTGCTCGTGCTTCAACAGTTCTTTGGAATTCAAAACATCTTGTTGAGAGAAGTGGGACAGGTTGGAGTTCATTTATCGATGAATCGACTCTGGAGAACTCTCAAGGTAAGTGAGGTCCTGCCCCAGGTGGAGGAGTTCAAGGATCTCGGGGTCTTGTTCACGATTAGGGAAGATGGAGCGGGAGGTCGACAGATGGAAGGGTGCAGCACCTGCAGCAATGCGGTCGCTATACCGGACCGTCGCGGTGAAGAGGGAGCTGAGCCGGAAGGCAAAGAAGTCAAATCTCAAAAGGCAAATCTCCACGTAGTCCGGTTTCCTCCCACATACCAAAACATGCATGTTAAGTTAATTGGCCATAGGTATGAACGTTAGGGGGAATGCTTGTTTGTGCCATGTGATTGGCCAGGCCTCAGCTGTGATAGGCTCCAGCATACCCCCGACACCCTTGTGAGGACAAGCGGCATAGAAAATGGAAGAACAACTGTACTTAAAAAATGATCCATCCATCTTCTATACCGCTTATCCTCATTAGGGTCGCATGTCTGCCGGAGCCTATCCCAGCTGACTTCGGGCGGGAGTCAATCGCAAACTTTCACACTCTAATGGACAATTTAGAGCGGCCAATGAAGCTAACATGCATGTTTTTGGAATGTGGGAGGAAAGCGGAGTACCCGGAGAAAAGCCACGCACGCACGGGGAGAACATGCAAACTCCACACAGAGATGCCCAACTGAGATTCGAACCCTGAACCTCCTGACTGCGAGGCCGACATGCTGCCCACTCATCCACCGTGCGGCTAAAAAACGATCCGTCACGTATAATCATAAAAATAAACAAAGAAAGAAGACATACATTTACAAACATACATTTATACATAATACTTACTTTTACATTCTTTTTTACATAATATAAAACGTTCCCTTTTTTGAATGGACTTTTCTGAGCGCCTCCCTTTACAACACGTATTACGAAATGCAAATATTATTACAATAAAACATTATTATTACAACAGTTCTAACCCTATGATTGATGAGGAGACGAAAAAAAAAGTCAGTCTTTGAGTCGCAACCTAGGTGGTCCTGATGGACATCTTTATGCTGGAAAATGTTTGTTATGGACACACCGTGGTTAGCCCAGAATTCCAGTACCGTTACACGCTCTCTAGCATCCCCCTGAGGATACTGGAGGGGTCACCCGCATTGTGAGTGCCTTGCTGTTGCGGCAGGGTAATGACCCTCTCGTTCACCGGGGGATGGCTGAAATGCTTTGGTGAGACTGTCAGAGAACCTACAATGCGGATTCTTTTATTAATCAAGAACTTTGCCTGGTACTGCTAGTAACAGTAATACAGACTTTGATGTTATCTTTATATCTGAAGGCCGGGTCAACAACTCCTGCTAATAAGCCTCAGGGAGACTAATGGTTCACTCCTCGTTTGATTTACGGCCTCCTTAATGAGTCTCTTTCGCTTGCGTTTGAGTCTTGACATATCAGCCTCCTTAGGTTTCATCTTTTTTTTTATTTGACCGGCATTAGTTAGACCGGATCGCTTGCCTGACTTCTGCGCAGGCAATGCGCGTTGAGTCCTACGACTCAACCGAAAAAAAATCTAAAGAATAAGAAAAAAGTCGTACATTTACGAGAAAAAAAGTCATCATTTTACGAGAAAAGAAGTCGTAATTTGGCGAGAATAAAAGTGGTAATATTACGAGAACAAAAAGACATAATATCACCTTTCACCCAGGCCGGTTTTTATAGCTGTCTCAGGCAGCGCCTGTCACGACGGAGTATTAAAATCACCAAAAACTGGCCATGTGGTTGAAACCCAGCAATTCGTGTAGACATTTAGTAGTATATTTATTTATTTGTATTTATCTGTACAAACCATGGAATGAGTTGCAGTCACCAGCATCAATAAAGACACTTTTGGAATGAAGCCTCCCGACGCCTCAATGCGCCCCCTCAATGCGCCCCCTCACTGCGCCCCCTCACTGCATTAAAGGTGAGTCCCGCAGCCAAACCACGAGCGGGAAAAAGCTTTCTTAAAAGAGATGAAGTCTGTTGTCAGACATTTGCCGCAGAGCCGTGTCAACCGTACGCCATCAGGCCTCACGCGGGTCAACGCAACGGGACAGGCAATCTGTCCTCGTGTCAAACGCGCTGGCGCTCCTCCCGCTCCTGCGCAGTACTTTTTATGAGTCCATTCACTCATCCCGTTGATTTACAGCGAGCGTGTACCCACGTGGAGATGGATGTGTTTGAGGAGAAGTCTTAGGTATGCGGCCCGAGTCCTCTGTCATAAATTCTCAGTGTGGCTTGCAAGCTTTAGGACCTCACACTGAGAAGGGCGTCGGAGCAGGAGAGAGACCAGCGTGTCGCAGAAATACATTTTCCAGCGCTGGGATTCGATTTGATGCATTAGTGGAGTAATGCAGAGCAACAACAGCTAAGGGCTAGACATAACTCTTAACCTAATGTTATTTCCAAAAGCCCGCAAGGCATGCTGGGTAGTCCAGCTCCAACCATATGAACTATGAACAATAAAACATCCTTAGGTACTTCTCTGAAGACCTCCTCAGCATGTTTTGCAATCAAGCAAATACAGTGGTGTGAAAAACTATTTGCCCCCTTCCTGACTTTTTATTCTTTTGCGTGTTTGTCACACTTTAATGTTTCTGATCAT
>QODF01000067.1:1574592-1664549 GCA_024372805.1 Oostethus manadensis
GATGGATGGATGGATGGATGGATGGACGGACAGATAGACAGATAGATGAAAAGCCAGAAAAGACAGTGATAGTAATCTGCCACTTAAACTGCTCCTTCATTGGGAGATGATGCTGCAATTTCGGTATCAGAAGTAAAAAAGCTGGATCGGGACACCCCTGCTTACATAGGAAACAAAAAATGTCTTTGGGACATTTAACATGAACAAAATGCATTCCAACAGATACTCTAGCGTGATGCTATTTTAGATTTGATATCCCAAATTCGCTCTAGCCAGTACCATTACAGAGTTTCATGATGATTTGGTGAACACCTCCGATGACACCTAATTAGACATTCGCAAAAAAAGGAACCTTGGACCCTCCAGCTGGTCCAAGATGCTGCTGCACGAGTTGTAAAGCGAACCATGAGAAGGGATCAAAATGTATTTATGCCCTATTAAGCACTACAAGAACCCTCCGCTACTTGCCATTTGTACCCCACGGACATCAACCACGTGATGGTAATTTCGGCTAAAAAGAACCGGCTCTTTTGGATTTTTTGGGTTGTCAACTAATGTAATACCAAATTATGTGTATTGTGTAAAATAAATTACCAATGTAAAAAAATACATAATATCAAATATTGAGCAGCTACCATCATTAAATATTAATTTCTCACCAACGAATCGACTTTAAGAGCACCACAGCGTGTGTTTGACCCCGCCCCTCCCCCCGCAGAGACGCCGCCACACATTTTGACCAATGACATTCGCCTATAACGGGAAACAACCAATTGGCTTCCAATAACGAGCCGGCTCATGTCGTTCACTTTAAAGAGCCGGTTCTAAGAGAAAAGCGATATTTCCTCCTTTGGGATCCTTGCAGTTACCTTCACTTTTGTTGTTGTTGTTGTTTGTTGGTCTTGAAGGAAAATCCTACTCTATCCAAAAAAACAATTAATTTTTTAATGAACTGTCCCAAATGCGGCCGCACAGTGGTCGAGTGGTTAGCACGTTGGCCACGCAGTCAGGAGATCTGGAAGACCTGGGCTCAAATCCCGGCGTGGAGTTTGCCTGATCTCCCCGTGCGTGTGTGGGTTTTCTCCGGGTACTCCGCTTTCCTCCCACATTCCAAAAACATGCAAGTTTGCTTCATTGGCCGCTCTAAATTCCCCATCAGTTTGAAAGTGAGTGTGGATGTTTGTTTGTCTGCATGTGCCCTGCGACTGGCTGGCGACCAGTCCGGGGTGTACCCGCCTCCCTGGGATAGGCTCCAGCATCCCCGTCACCCTAACGAGGACAAGCGGTACGGAAATCGGATGGATGTCCCAAATGCTTCAAAACCGAAGGGAACGGACCAACACTGCAGTCCTCCTTGTGTTCCTTTTTAAAACCATTTGCAGCATCTCTCACACACACCTTTGCCGGGGGAATTGCAATTTCCAGTCAAAGCATGCCTCTTTCAATGTTTGGAGTTAAAACACAGTTTATCAGATGGAGCGCGTGATATGTTTAACCTTCGAAACTTTCTTGCGAGACACCCGCCCGGATTTGAAATGGGGGAGAGAGAGAAAAAAGAAAGATGGAAAGCCCTCACAGCTCTCGCTATTATCACACTCATCAGACGCTCGATGATTTATCGTGCAGCGAGAGCACAGCCCCCATGTTGAATATTGCCTTACTGTAAACTGCATGATAAGCAGACGGGGAGCAGAGGGGGGAAGGGCACGGCTTTATTCGGAACAGGTGGCCATGCCGCGTGCGAAGGCAGAAATGACAAGCAGCTGCGGCCGTTGGTGCGCCAACAAACACAGGCCCACATGCACGGCTTTGAAACACCTAAACCCTGCGATGGAGGTCTTCTGTTCGTAGGCGACCGCACCGCGCGGGGCCTCGTTTCACTTTCGCTCCCGTGCACTTGAAGCGGCCCAAACCCATCGAAAGCACTCAGTGTGCTCATTTTCCTTCTGGCGGCATCGATTGCGAGGCTAAGACGAACGGACGGCTTTTTATTGCTCCGTCGGTCCTGAAAAATGTGACCGCAAAGAAAGTGCTGAGTCAGCCAGAGGTTTTGCGGAACCCACATCGACCGCAATGGCAAATGTTTTGGAAATCTGCCGTTTGTTTGAAAATAAACCAAACCAAACAACTGAGAGATGGCAGGGAGATAGTTCCGCCGTCGGCCCTCGCTGTGCCGCGGTTTCAATATCACCCCCTCGCTATATTGTCTTTAAAATAATAACAATGATAATATACGATGGCTGTTTTGTGGTTGCCGATGGCCTCTTATCGGTCAAAAAATGCCGGAGATGAATATGCCATGGCTGAGAGGGGCATGCCATGGCTAAGATGGGCATGCCATGGCTAGGATGGGCATGCCATGGCTGAAATGGGCATGCCATCGCTGAGACAATTATGCCATGGCTGAGACGAACATGCCATGGCTGAGATGGGCATGCCATGGCTAGGATGGGCATGCCATGGCTGAAATGGGCATGCCATTGCTGAGACAAATATGCCATGGCTGAGATGGGCATGCCATGGCTGAGATGGGCATGCCATGGCTGAGAGGGGCATGCCATGGCTAAGATGGGCATGCCATGGCTAGGATGGGCATGCCATGGCTGAAATGGGCATGCCATCGCTGAGACAAATATGCCATGGCTGAGACGAACATGCCATTGCTGAGATGGGCATGCCATGGCTGAAATGGGCATGCCATGGCTGAAATGGGCATGCCATGGCTGAGACAAACATGCCATGTTTGAGACGAACATAACATTGCTGAGATCTTAATCATTCTCCTCTCATTCCGTGTGGAAGTGGTGCGTTTTGGGCTTTGTCCTTCTTCCCCACTTTGTTTGAAACAGTTTCTTAAGTTTAGAATAAATACAACGGAGAGGCTAACTAGTTAGCACAGTAGCGTTGCCTGTGCAAAGTAATGTAAACAAAGAATAACAAGAGTGTAAAAATGACTATGGGGTGTTACCTTACGTCTACACGGCTCTAATAATGTGAAAGCAGTGCAGGTTTTGTATGCTCCTACTGCAAAAATATTCCGTTTACTAATATTGAATCTTACTTGGTGGAAATTCACTTATTGAGGTTGCATCTGGAACCAGTCGAACGAGGGACAGCTGTATGTTCTTTGGGCAGATTTGTCTAAATGTGTAAAAAACGCTGTGGTGTTTTGTGTGGGATTGTGGTTAGGAGTTCTTCTCCTGTATATGCGGCTACTAATGGCGTTCCAAACGTAGGGCAAGTGGCCACCATCCCATTTTGCAGCTACCTGCTGTATGCTGCTATGAAGTCTGGAGAGCCTTTCCAATGTCTTCTGGAGTTACAGCATGCCACTCGGAGCTGGCTTGCAGTCTTTGCAGCTGACCTTAAACGACCCCAGCGAAAGGCAGATTGTCATGAACGAGGTTTCCCCAAAGTGGACATTTAATAAACACATGTAATACACATACGTATGTTATTCCAACAAAGCTGAATTGAATCGAGAGTGAATACATGTGAATTGGTTCCATTGTTAGAGCCCTGTAGACATGGAATAACACCCCTATAGTCACCTTTACAGTCCATTCCATTTTCTTCCGCTTATCCGGGTCCGGGTCGCGGGGGCAGCAGTTTCAGTAGGGAAGTCCAGACTTTCCGGTCTACAGCGACCTCTTCCAGCTCCACCGGGATGACACCAAGGCGTTCTCAGACCAGCTGTGAGACATAGTCCCTCCAGCGTGTCGTGGCTGGGCATGCCCCAAAAACCTCACCAGGGAGGCGCCCGGGAGGCATCCGGACTAGATGCCCGAGCCACCTCAACTGGCTCCTCTCGATGTGAAGGAGCAGCGGCTCTACTCTGTGTTCCTCCCGGATGGCCGAGCTCCTCACCCTATCTAACCGCTGCAGTAAACCTTTACAGTCCTATTATTCTTTGTTGACAAAAAAATGGGTCAACTCTTGTGCGCAGACTACAGGATCACTGCAAGGACCTACGAGACGGCCCCACGGACACATACATTATGTTTAATGTAGCGAAGCATGCTACTGAGTTAACCAGTTAGCCTCCATTTTATTTTAAAACTTATGAAAGGGTTTCAAACGGAGTGGGGCAGAAGGACAAAGTAAGAAAAAACTTACCACTTCCACACAAAAGGGGAGGACATGTCATGTCGGACATGACTACATGCAGCGTTAAAGTAAAGTCTCATGACTGATACTTAGTGACCAGCTTGATTTATAATTACACTATATTTACATTATTGTTTACTACTTATAGTCAACCATGAAACAGAGATCAGTTATGTCAGCGTAAGCGAGAGGTGTTCAACCTGCGTAGTGCGTAGCGAGGGTTGACTGTAATTGTACAATAACCTTTTGGCCTTTAAGTCCAGATTTTAGGCACCCCCCATACAATGACCGCCTCACCTAGAACGGTGGTCAGCTTGGCGCGTGTGGTAGAACGGTCGCCTCCCAAAGTGAGGGTTGCTGGTTCGATCCTCTGTCATCCGGTGACCATTTAATTGTACAGCATGATGTCTACGACGGGCCAACCGAATGATTCAAAAGTGCAATCGTGCGTATTAATTTGGATTACGACCCTCTATTCATTGTCGCTACGGTTTTTGGCGATATTATATTTATGACAATATTTTAATGAATCATATTCAACACGAGTTGCATCTTGCAAGAGTTGAATACATACATCCTATTTAATACTGTAGCTCATCCTCATAAATGTTCCGTAATATACATTTTATAATGGCCGATGCAACGCAATCCAACATTCATACATTTCTTCTCTATGCCCCTTATCCTCGTTGGGGTACGCTGGAGCCTATCCCAGCTGACTTCGGGTGAGAGGCGGGGTACACCCCGGACTCTACAGCCATCCTTATTCTCGATCAGGTCCGTTCCGCTGAGCCAAGTTTAGCTGTCTGAAGCAGCTCCAAAGAAACCGCCGTATGACTGACACGAAGCACCTTCAGCGCCGCTGAGCTGTCGGGCAGGAAATACGAGCATCAGGAGAAGAGCGTTATCCAGATGTGTTTGGGTCCCTTGTGCACAAAAACAAGCATCCAAACAGATAAATGCGCTCTTGAAAGCTGCCATATCCTTTTACATTTACATTAAAACCGTAGATGTCATGTGGATGGGGGCTAAATCGGGTCGGTCCATCACTGCCTTGATTCAGCCCTAAAATAGAAAACCGGGCCGAGTTTGGTCCAAATATAGTAGACAAGCAAGCAGGCACATTACGTGCCTCCCAAAATATTTGGGATCCCTCCCCATTTCCTCGACTTTACGTCCAAATATGTAAACCAGCTCGTCATAATGACACGAGTTCAAATGGTCGCACTCGTCATGCTCGGATTTCATGCGAAAGCCGCATCAACAAGCAGGGCCGGTGGCGCGGGTCCGCGTCGAGCCAGCCGCCAGTCCCTCGATGCGGGCACTGTTGAGTACACGCAGGCCGGGGCAGCACCGCTCCACCAGGCAGCGTAAATGGGCCGTGGATTACAGGGGCTCATGCTCACCCTGACTACAGATGCTAACATAGATTACACCGTGATCCGGGAATCTCCGGGAATTGTCCCGGAGAACGACTGTGGCTAACATTTACACGTTTCTGTCACCGACTTGGTTCCAGCAACTTGCTAATGACGCATTATGCGGGCAATTTGTACTTACAGAGGTGGAAAGTAACAAGTTGCGTTTACTCGTCTTTCGGTGTACCTGTACAGTACTTACGGAACGCTGGCGGCTGCTGGTCAATCAAGGAGGGGGAGCTCATTTTTTAGGTCCTTTGCCCTAAATGTGTTTATTTATTTATATGTAACTCCTACCTTCTGTTCCGAGTCGTTTTGACCGAAGACAAAGTCGCTGGGGATCCGTAAAGTCTACGGATCGGAATCAAACATTTGGAAAATGCTCCGGTGGAGGTTTATACTTCAAGATTCGCTCATTTCACCGTCAATCAGAAAGGGATTCTGCCTCAGACAGATCATCCAATCATCTTGTAGAAGCCGAGCGTTCGGGCCAGAAAACCTGCCCATAGATCCCCAGAAACGCCGAGTGTCAAAACCCAGCGTTTATCCAATGACTGTCCGGTTTGGCGCAGGGGAGCAACCCACTCTACGCGTCCCCGTCGGAGTCAGTAGATGCTCAGCGTCCAATTGTGTAAAAAAAACAAGTGCCGTGGTGCTGAATGATAAGTTCTGAACAAAAGCAGGATATTTAGTCAATGAAATGTACACACGGCAGTCTTAGAGCAAGCTCCACGGTTTCAGTCGTTACAGTCGTTACTCGCTACATCGCGGGTCGAACATTGCAACCACACTTTATCGCCGTTTCTCAAAAACAAATCAATAACCGGTCACTGTTTTGTGGTTGTCTGTGACCCATCAATAATCAGAACATGTGCATATAAAAGCAGATTGCATGTATTTTGGGCCCAAATGAAGCCTTTTCCATCATGAAAATGGCGAAATGACGATCTTATATAACGTGTACGTTTGGTGACCTGTGTGCCTTTAAGAGACGAGGGACGTGTGTGAGATCAGCTAGCCACTGTAGATTGGTGAGTGTTAGCAAGGTTAGCGGTGTGGAGAGTGCCAGTGACCGTCATGAGTTGTGGCTGACAGCAGCTCCTGTGCAAATGTTCACTGTGCAATTGCAGTGTATTCTACTATACTGACCACTAGGCGTCTGTAAGATTAGATTGATAACCCAAAGCTATGCTCTTAATGCTCTCAAGGGAGTCTATGTAAAGACTATTTTCTATTATTATGTATGTATATATATATTGGGCAACACAAGTGATTGTTAAAGCCACTATAGGAGTTTTCGTCTAGACCGGGGGGTATGGCTTGGGACCCAAATGGGACTCTTTTGATATGGCTCACATATGGCTGTCAGTTGTTTGTAAACACCAAAACATGTATTTCTTTTAATTGACTTTTTTCTTAAAACATATATAATATATCTTGCTTTACAACAGGGGTGGTCGAAGTGCGGGTGATATATTTGCCCGCGGCACAATCTAATAATACAAAGTACTTGAAGGAAACAGCAAAAATAATTTAAAAAAAAATGAGCAGTAAATTTACCAAAAAAAATTAAAGTGAACAAAAGTGAAAATTCCAGGAAAAAAAAGTCTAACAAGAAAAAGTGGTCATTTTTGGAACATTAGGTTGTGGAAAAAGGTTATAATGTTAGGAGAATAAAGTCAAAATATTACAGGAATAAAATCATAATTATGTGAAACGTTGAAACAATTTAAAAAAGGGAAAAAAAAGAGCCGAAATTGAAAAAAAATTGCTGTAATTTTATGAGTAGGAAGTCAAAATATTAAAAGTAAAAAAGTCACAATTTTACGAGAATAAGAGTAAAAACAACGTCGTTTTAGTAAGAGAGTTCATTTTTTAAACGTCGCAATATTAAGAAACAAACAAAACAATATAAAGTTGTAATTTTCGGAATATTAGGTTGGGGAAAAAATTAAAGGTAAAATATTGTGGGAATAAAGTCCTACTACTACAGTTAAAAATAGAATTGTTTTATGGCGTATAATGTTTTGTGTCATTTTTTTGCAAGTAAGTGTTAAAAATAACATTCCAAATATAAAACCTTCTCGACTCTGTAATCCATCCTATCAGAGACTTACTATCTTCTAAAATTCTTGCCACAGTTGTATTCACTTTTTAAAAATGGGATATCTGCTCACAAAGAGCGGAATGGTCCAAAAATAGTGGAAAAATCAATAACTCACTGGGGGAAAAAATACAAACAACAGTACACGTAAAAATAGCCTTGAGGGGAAAAAGGAATGCTAGGCAAAAAAGAGTTATTGGTGTAGGCGTGCACGTTCATGTACACCAGTGGCGAGTGCTGGAAGACTGGGTAGTTACTGGGTGCTCACATAGCATATCCGACATTATTGTGTCTTGTCCGGCCACGGTAGGTGGCTCCACTTGTCAAAACTCTAGTTCTTCTGACCTCCGTGGGCGCACGGCAGCTGCTCACATAACATATCCGACATTAATGTGTCGTGTCCGGCCACGGTAGGTGGCTCCTTTCGTCAAAACTCTGGTTCCTCTGACCTCTGTGAATGCGCGGCGGCTGCTCCCATAGCGTATTCGACATTAATGTATCTTTCCCGGCCACAGCAGTCTGCTCTTCCCGCTGGACACTTTGGTTTTCCCGACCTCCGTGGACGCACGGCAGCTTCTCACATAGCATATCCGACTTTAATGCACCTTGCTCGGCCATGGTGAGCAGCTTCCCCTGCCCAACACTTTGGTTCTGCCGACCTCCGTGGGAGCACGGCGGCTGCTCACGTAGTGTATCCAACATTAGTGCACCTTTCCTGGGCATGGCCGGTGGCTCTTCCAGCTGTATACTCCTCTCCTTGTTACGATAGTTTCTTGGTTTTCCAGCTGTCCTGTTTTCGGTATGTGTTGGGTGTTTTATCTCATTTAGGGGTCATTTAGGGATCCCTGTATGGGGTTGGCCGGTTCATCTCTCTGTCCTTTTGTGTCTTTGGGCCGGCGCTCCAGGAACTTTTCTGTGGGGATGGGAGTGATTTTTGCCATCTCTCTTTAGTTTATTCATGAATAAACTTCTACTAAAAATCCACAAAGTGAGGGAAGTTGGAGTAAAACATCAGAATAGAAATGACGGGACGAGCAAGCATTCTGTGGCACCATCGAAAGAGTGTTCTGTTGTCTCCGTTTCATCCGAACTCCCACTTTCTCAGTCTTTCCAACACACTCACATACAGCAGAGCCTGTAAGCGCCCTCCTCAATTATGCATGTTTAGCTTCGGCGAACGGAGCGCCGACATCAGCTCCCTGGAGAGCGAGCCGCCAATCTAACTGAGCAAACACATGCCCGGGTACGCTTTCTGCCCTCCGTAATGAGTGTGAGACTTACAAAATGCTAAACCGCCGGCTCGGCGAAGAAAAACAAGTATCCTACAAATCGGGGCTCAACCCCTGCCCTCACTTATCGGCCTTGTCCGTCTTGCCTCCTGCTCAAATTGGCGACTGCGTGTTTGGGTGTATCTGTGTGTGCAGGTGGCTTACGCCTCGCACGTTTACACAAAGACACCCGGTTGTCTCGGAGTGCAGAATTCTTTGTGTGTATGATGGTGTGTACGTGTTTTGACAGCTGGGTCCAACCAGGCCGGGCCGCGTCCTCAGACGTCCCACAGAAAGCATGACCTTTTCACCTCACACTCTTCCCAGCGCTCGGGCAGCCCCGCTCTGCAGCGCAAGTCAGCTGCCGCTTTTTCCGAGGTGGACAATCGCTTTATTCAAGGAGCATTCGCGGTGGATGAACATACGCGCTCACACGCAAATCACATGGAATTCATCGATAGTATGGTCTCATCACTTTTTTACATTTTCGAATTAAAATTAGGGCTGACAAACATAATTGGATATTTTTATCACTCACTAGCGGAACCCACGCTGCTGCATCTTCTGGTTTGGCAAAGTTTTACGTCGGGTGCCCTTCCCGACACAACCCTCTGTACTTATCCAGGGTTGGGACCGGCACAATAAGACGCTGGCTTGTGCCCCGTTGCGGCTACAGGACAGGAGACAGAGCTGCTGGTAGCAGAGATGAAGATGCCGAGGTTCTCTTTGGGTGTGACCAGGATGGACAGGATCAGGAATGAGCACATCAGAGGGACAGCACATGTTAGAGGTTTCGGAGAGTCGGAGAGGCCAGACTGAGATGGTTGGGACATGTCCAGAGGAGAGATAGTGAATATGTTGGTAGAAGGATGCTGAGTTTTGAATTGAGGAAGACCAAAGAGGAGGTTTATGGATGTAGTGAAAGAGGACATGAAGGTAGTTGGCGCAAGAGAAGACAAGGTTAGATGGAGGCAATTGATTTGCTGTGGCGACCCCTGACGGGATAAGCCCAAAGAAAAATGAAAGAATGAAAGTGAATGAATTGCCGTCATCGTGAGGAGCCGGGAGATTTGGGTGGGTAAGGATTTCCCCAGCGGACGGCTCAGTCGTGGTGAAATCTCATTGCAAACACTGAACCACCCACCTCCCGAACTAAACATGTTAAATTTGCGATAAACACCAGCAAAACCTCTTTCGGCAGAGCGTGAATGGAAGCTAGCGGGGTTAGCTTAGTTTAGCATGCTAGTGCAGCTGTGTGTGTGTGTGTTGTGTTTAATTGCTTTAACGTGAGGACCATTTACAATGCCTGATGACCGCGTGCGGGTTTTGAGCGGGGAAAAAAACGAGATGCACGTTTTTTCTTGCACCCAGCTTGTCTTGGACCTTCAACAGACATTTGTCGATGGGAAAGTTGAAGATTTCGTAACAATGGGTGCAGCAGCTGACGTCCCATTAGTAAAGTTACCCAAGCTACATCCATTTCTCATTTACTAAATTGTCCATAAACGTAAAGGTTTTGCATTTCATTCACAGTCGTTGTGTTCACTAACCCAAAAAGCACACACGCTATGCTGGTAAAAGTATAAAACAGGGGGTCTCAAACTTGCAGGCCATCTGCGGCCCATGATACGATGTTTTGTGGCCTCCACCTTAATATGAAAGTTTAATGTTAGTGCTGCCCTCGGGTTTTATATGAATGGCACTTTTTACGAGCAGCTGACAAACCAATCAGGGTGGGGTATATGGCTATCAGGGGCGTGACATTGACCGTGCTTGATGCAAGCAGAGAAACATTTTCAATGAGTGAAAAATTGATCATTTTGAGAATAATATTGGTAGTTTTGGACACAACTTCTTTACACCAGTGTCCTTGTTTATCCTATTTTGTGCTAAAAAATAAAAAAAAAAGATGTTTAACAAGATTGGATTAAAAATATCAAAAATTTAATTTTAATTGCGCACGTGACAGTTTGAGACCACTGGTGTAAAATGTAAAAAATGTAATTCTAAAAAACTGAAACAGAATTTGGGTGGGGAAAAACATATTCCACATTGCCCAAACAATTACACGGTGATTCAAATGTCCCGACTCAAAGGAAACGGATGTTTTACATTTTCAGACGTATTTTAGCGTCATTTAAACGACTTGTGCATTTGTTGCGCTGTTATCATGTACAATTATACAAAATAAGAATAAACAGAAAAAAGCAGAAATTTGTCTTTCGAAAATGTCGATTTTTAACGGCAGCTCCGGACACGGGTGAGCTTGTAATTGCGGGTGACACTCCCTTCGCTTCCTGTATGCACACTCTATAATGCTAATGCTACACACACAACCGCTGTTGCCCCGTTACTTACACGCTGCTAAATTCTTACTTTCGGATTGCTCTTCTGACTCCTCCACATGACCAAGTTAGGCTGGAGAGGCAATGATAGTCCGGGTAAACAAAATTAGCTTTCCCTCACACCTGAGCAAACATTTCCCGGGCGCCATTGCTCAAAGTTGCCCATAAAAGGAAGTGCGGGTTTTGTGATGTCAGCTGAAAAAAACTCTGGGAAACCGAGCGTGCGGATCCATCCAAAACTGCTTTCAGGGCTCGCTTCCAAATACGCTAACCTGGTTATCTGACACGCTGGCATCGTTCAGCACGACAATACAACATCGTAACAGGTCAGAAAAGAGAAAAAGCATAATCGCTCCCTTTTAAGTGAAGCAGAGCTGGCCAGTTTGTCATGTTTGGTTCGCTGAAAGCAGACTCTCTAGTTCGTTTGCTCTGAACACGCTCCCCCAAACCCAAGACCCGAATACACACATCATGTAATATCCCAGATCTTTGACACTGAGTCCTTCATCATTTAGGCAGAAATGGGTCTGGGTTCTTGCGGTTTAAGGGTGAATGGTGCTCTGAATGTCTGAGGTGTGCATTCATGTGGGTTTTGGTAATGCAAATCCCTCCGCTGTGGTTTGGCATGTGTCGACACCTCAGACACCTCATGGGATACCACCGCTTTATCACAGTAAGGGAGAGACCCTCGTGCCCGCGTCCACACATTATCACCAGGACTAGTTAATGGTACTCACGTAGAACCTCTTTTATTGTCATATTTCTCCAACGGTGCTTCATCGCGAGCACCGTTATTCAGCGGAATATGCCGAATCAGGCGGGTGCTGCCAGCTCTGTCTGTCTCGGGTCTCATACTGCGTCTTGTGTGTGTGTGTGTGTGTGTGTGAATGCGTGCATGTGTCAGGTACTGAGAATACCCGTATTGTTTGTCCCATTTCTGGTGTGTGCAGGGAAGCAAGCGGGGAAACTTAAGTCCAGCACCACCGCTTTCCACAGGCTGTCCCAGACAGAAAATTGGGGAGGGTAGGGGTCCAAATTGCACTCGCTGAGAGAAGAGAACGCTGCATTTGTCTCGGGCGGTGTGTGTCGGGCCTGTGTACAGTAATGGGAGTGTGTTGTGCAGTGGAAGGGTGTGTGTGTGCGCGCCATAGCTTTTCTCTGACTCGGCCCACTGTGGGCCAGCAGCGCGGGCTCGCTGTGACGAGCTCTTTAAGGGTTATTATTGATTCTATCTAGACTAAACGGGTTTCAGTGTTCGTGTGGAACATAAACACACGAAACACTGGCCCTGTGTGCACGTGTGTGTGCACGTCTGGGAGATGTTTGCCTAAAAGAACAGAAGGATGCTGCCGGTTGCATTCAGTACAATTGCATCCGGCATAATCTCTGAATCCTGACGCTTTATATTAAGGTGCTAGTAAGCCCTAATGAGGAGCTAATGAGCCGTAATAAGTTAGTAAGTTAGGGGATAGGCTCTGTTCCCACTTTACATACAGTAGCTGGTAATTGTTAGCTGGTAATAAGTACATAACAATGACTTTATTCCTTTTAAGAAGGCACTTTCCATTTTAGATCCAGTGGTTGCAGAGCAGCATTGTTAATCAATAATAAGTGAGTAATAACGCCTTTATTAATCCTAACTGTTTGGCATTGTTCCCGCAGTAGTTGCAGAGCTGCATGTTAACTGTTAACGAGCAAGTAATAATGACTTTATTAAGCCTAATATGACAAAGTTCTCATTTCAGGTCCAGTAGCTGCTGAGCAGCCTTGTTAACTGTAAATAAATAAGTAAAAATGACTTTATTAATCTTAATAAGACACTAATCATGCAGTAGCTGCAGAGCAGCATAAATGGTTAAAAAGTAAGTAATAATGACTTAATTAATACTAATAAGGCAAAATTTCCATCAGTAGTTGCAGAGCAGCAATTTTAACTGTTAATAAGTACATAATAACGACTTTATTATTCTTAATAAGACACTGTTCCCGCAGTAGCTGCAGAGCAGCCTTGTTATCGCTTAATAAGTACATAATACCAGGATTTTATTATCCTTTAACAATAACAAATAATAAAACTTATATTTACAACTTATACTTATATTATACAAATTACCCTTTGTTTATTAATGCAAATAAGCATTTCATACATACTCTAATAAACAATACAAGAGGATTATCCATCCATCCATTTTCCTCCGCTTATCCGGGTCCGGGTCGCGGGGGCAGCAGCTTCAGTAGGGAAGTCCAGACTTCCCAGTCCCCGGCGACCTCTTCCAGCTCCAACGGGAGGACACCAAGGCGTTCCCAGGCCAGCTGTGAGACATAGTCCCTCCAGCGTGTCCTAGGTCTTCCCGGGGGCCTTCTCCCGACCGGGCATGCACGAAACACCTCACCAGGGAGGCGCCCGGGAGGCATCCGGACTAGATGCCCGAGCCACCTCAACTGGCTCCTCTCGATGTGAAGGAGCAGCGGCTCTACTCTGAGCTCCTCCCGGATGGCCGAGCTCCTCACCCTATCTCTTAGGGTGAGTCCAGCCACCCTACGAAGGAAACTCATTTCCGCCGCTTGTATCCGCCATCTCATTCTTTCGGTCATGATCCATAACTCATGACCATAGGTGAGGGTGGGAACGTAGATCCATCGGTAAACAGAAAGCTTGGCCTTCCGGCTCAGCTCTCTCTTCACCACGACGGTCCGGTACAGCGACCGCATTACTGCAGATGCTGCACCGATCCGTCTGTCGATCTCACGCTCCAACCTTCCCTCACTCGTGAACAAGACCCCGAGATACTTGAACTCCTCCACCTGAGGCGGACCTCACTCCCAACCCGGAGGGTACAGTCCACCCGTTTCCGACCGAGAACCGTGGCCTCGGATTTGGAGGTGCTGAGTCTCATCCCAGAAGCTTCACACTCAGCTGCAAACCGCTCCAGTAAACGCTGAAGGTCACAGCCTGATGAGGCCATAAGGACCACATCGTCTGCAAACAGCAGAGACGAGATCCTAAGGTCACCAAGCTGGACTCCCTCAACACCTTGACTGCGCCTAGAAATTCTGCCCATGAAGATTATGAACAGAATCGGTGACAAAGGGCAGCCTTGGCGGAGGCCAACGTTCACCGGAAACAAGCTCGACTTACTGCTGGCAATGCGAACCAGACTCCTGCTTCGATTGTACAAGGACCGAATGGCACGTAGAAGCGGACCATCAATCCCGTACTCCCGGAGAACCCCCCACAGGACACCACGAGGGACACGGTCGAATGCCTTTTCCAGGTCTACAAAGCACATGTAGACCGGTTGGGCAAACTCCCACATACCCTCCAGTACCCTTGTAAGGGTGTAGAGCAGGTCCAGTGTTCCGCGACCGGGACGAAAACCACATTCCAGCTCCTCTAACCGAGGTTAGACTAACGGTCGTACCCTTCTATACAGCACCCTGGAGTAGACTTTCCCAGGAAGGCTGAGGAGTGTGATCCCCCTATAGTTGGAACACAACCTCCGGTCACCCTTTTTAAAAATGGGGACCGGCACCCTGGTCTGCCAGTCCGGAGGTACTGTTCCTGACTTCCATGCAATGTTGTAGAGACGTGTCAACCAACACAGTCCTCCAACATCCAGAGCCTTATCCTCAAGAGGATTATTAACATTTAATTACTACTTATTAAAGCTCTATTAACAGCACCGGAATGTAAAGTGTTAACTCCCAATTTATCTTGTCAGTCTTTTATTTCAACTGACTGCAGGCGGGATTAAACCTTCACAGCACCTTGCAAAAGTGGGACACATTGTTTAGATTCTGTGCATTTTCTCAGTTTATGGGTTATTGTTATGAAAACGCAGAACCTCAACGTGTTTTTTGTGGTCTCCAAATAAACTTTTGCTCCCCGGTAACTCGAGCCCTGCTCGCCGATGTTCAGAGGCGCTTCGAAGTGGCACCTTGTCAGTGCCAAAACCCCAGAAAAACCTGTGCACGCTTGTGTGCACGCTTGTGTGCACGCTTGTGTGCACGCTTGTGTGCACGCTTGTGTGCACGCTTGTGTGCACGCTTGTGTGCACATATGTGCGGGTTGTCGTTACTGGCCTGTTGAATGCCACTGTGCAGGGGCCAAAACTAATAAGCTTAATGAGAAGCAGCACTTGGGAGCGAGAGTGAGAAAGAGAGAAAAGAGAAACGGCGGCAAAAGAGTCAGGCGAAACACACTGACCCTGCTGTTTGTCCCCACGTGGGCTTAAAGCATCCACTGTTCTCCTTTGTCCAAGAACACGGCCATCACCTGCGTCGGACCGCACTCCTTCCTGGCACCACATTTACCCCTCTGTTCATTGGCCGCTCCAAGCGATGGGTGCGGAATTGGCCGTGGGTGACATCGGTTTGAGGTGGACTTGTGTGCGGGAAACAAAATGAGAAAACAGGACGGTGTCGGGGGGAAAAAAAAAGCGTACCATTGCGATAATACTTGCTCAGCATCATTTTGCCGGCCTCCGTGTTTTGCCGTGTTTTCCTTGGCCCTCGCTTCCAAACAGGAAGAAAAAGAGCTAACTCGCTTAAGACGCTTCAAAGAACAATGGCAAACAGAGTGACACCTTGAGACGCTTTGTCTCTGCGGGGGGAGGCGGGGTCGCTAGACCCTTGTGAGGAGCAATGCAAGGTAAGCATGTGGAATTAAGAGGGAAAAAGATGCTTGCCACAGCATCCAGTTTTCCCATCCATCGGTCCATCTTTTGTGCCGCTTATCCTCATTGGGGTCACGGGGATGCTGGAGCCTATTCCAGCTGGCTTTGGGCGAGAGGCGGGGTACACCCTGGACTGGTCGCCGGCCGATGGTGGGGCACAAACAGCCTATGCATGTTTTTGGAATGTGGGAGGAACCCAGAGTACCCGGGGAAAACCCACAACAGCACAGGAAAAACATGCAGAGTCCACACAAAGATGCCCAAGCAGAGGATTCAAACCCAAATCTTCCAGATCTCCTGACTGTGTGGCCAACATGCTAACCTACTCGCTCTCCAGTTTTCCCATTTGGGGAAAAAAAACGGACCGTCAACACTCACTAAGACGTTTGGTGGGCAACGCAAATACAAACGGAATAGCGCAAAATTGTTTGCTGTTCCTGCGATTGACTGGCGACCAGTCCAGGGTGTACCCCGCCTCTCGCCCAAAGCCAGCTGGGATAGGCTCCAGCATCCCCGTGACCCTTTTGAGGATAAGCGGTACAGAAAATGAATGAATGAATGAATGTTTGCTGTTCTGTTGTACCGCTGAGGAGCCAGCATTTCAAGAAATGCTGCAAAGGTTAAACAGCCAGTAAGACCTGGCTGTGAGAAAATATATGTCACAAATGTCCGTTCCGCAACTTTACAGAGCAAAAGATGACATCATATTATGTATGAATTATTATTATTATCATTACATAATATTGGAACAGTGGGTCTGAAATAAATGTTGACAATAATATCTTTCAGCATCGGTTTTTGGGACAAAAAACGGTTCAAAAACTCGGTAAAAATTTTAAAAAGGTTTTTCAAGTCGTATTTTTTCACAATACTTTTCAAAAACAAAACTTCTCTGCTCAAAAAGGACGCGTGTTCGATATAACGGGGAAAATCGAAAAAGACGTTTGCGGCTCCAGATTTTTCTTTAGTATAAAAGGGGGGCAAAAGGCTATTTTGATAGTAAAGGTTGCCGCCCCCCGGGGAAGACAGCGGATGTGTGGGTCGGGGGTAAATTTGATCCTCAAAAATCACGTAGATTGGCCATAATGTAAGGGGACGTTTGGCTGAATTTGCGGAAAAATTGTCTCAACGTCGGGAAAACTTAGCAGCAGTGGGAGTTCCTAGCATCTACCATGTGCGTCGTGGAGGGGGCACACTGTTGGTGGGGTGCCGTGTCCCCCCTCCAGACAAAAATAAACCGCGTTGTGAATTGTTTTCACGCCTTGCCAGTTAGTGATGCCATATGATTTTTCACTTGGCCGACACGGCGCAGATATCGCGGCCTCAAAAGTCGGCCGATACCCGTATGTATCTGATATGATCCATCCATCCATCCATCCATTTTCCACCGCTTATCCGGGTCCGGGTCACGGGGGCAGCAGCTTCAGTAGGGAAGTCCAGACTTCCCGGTCCCCGGCGACCTCTTCCAGCTCCATCGGGAGGACACCGAGGCGTTCCCAGGCCAGCTGTGAGACATAGTCCCTCCAGCGTGTCCTAGGTCTTCCCGGGGGCCTTCTCCCGACCGGGCATGCCCGAAACACCTCACCAGGGAGGCGCCCGGGAGGCATCCGGACTAGATGCCCGAGCCACCTCAACTGGCTCCTCTCGATGTGAAGGAGCAGCGGCTCTACTCTGAGCTCCTCCCGGATGGCCGAGCTCCTCACCCTATCTCTTAGGGTGAGTCCAGCCACCCTACGAAGGAAACTCATTTCCGCCGCTTGTATCCGCGATCTCATTCTTTCGGTCATGACCCATAACTCATGACCATAGGTGAGGGTGGGAACGTAGATCGATCGGTAAACAGAGAGCTTTGCCTTCCGGCTCAGCTCTCTCTTCACCACGACGGTCCGGTACAGCGACCGCATTACTGCAGANACAGATCCTCGGTTAGCGTCCGCCCCCGTTAGCGTGTTTTTCGGTTAACATGGAAAACGCCTCTGCTGACGTGTCATTAATACACTTAACATATTTATTAAAATTTGTTCTTCCGTGTTAGCATCCTATTAGCTCTAGAATACTTTCATCTTTTGTTCCGAATCAGGTGCTTATCACAGGTAGCTGACAACACTTCCTTCTCGTTCATCCCGGTACTGGACGGTCATTGATATGAAATGTCGGGCTTTGTTCCGCCCGTCGGACGCTCAGCATCTCTGTGGGTCTGTGGGTCTGTGGGCTGGCCCGGACACTCGGCTTCTGCCTGACGATCGGATGATCGGTCTGAGGCTGCATCCCTTCCTGATTGACAGTGAAATGAGCGAATCGATCGGGCTTTTCCCTCCTTGAATGACCAGCAGCCGCCCCTGACTCTCAAAAATGTTAACAAAAGAGACATTTTTATAGTTTTGCAAAAATAGTTTCACATATAAAAACTATTCCAAATGCAGAATTTGACAAACGAAATGGATAAATGAACATTTGAGGTTACTTTTGCCAGCAGTGAAGACGTGGCCGTTCCCAGAGACTCGACGAGACAGCGAGTTCAACCACCACCTTCCTGTTTTCAGTCATGTCGACTTCAGTGCAGGGAAAAGTAGCCTTCAATGTTGATTTATCCCTTTCGTTCATCATTTATGTGCTTTTTGAATTGCTTTCTGCTTGTCAAATTATTAAAACACTTGTTGACTCATTTGCTTTACATTCATTCTTATGTGGAAACTTGACTCGGTTAGAGGACGTTCAGGAACGGATTGATGACTATAACCAAGGTTCCCTGAATGACCTATTTTGCGGCGTGCCCACCCAAGACTAGACGTCATTTGGACGTTGTTTTTTGGGCTAAATCCGGTCGGTTCGTCATCGCCTTGATTTAGCCCAGAAATAGACGGTGAAAAGCGGGTTTATTCTGACTGATTCGGACCTAATATGCCCCAAAATAGACGCTTTCCGACCAAATTTAGACAGACAAGGGTCTTTTTTCCTTTCGCTTTTCAACCAAATCTAACAGTGTTGCACCGTAATGGTGTCATTGCAACCTCTTTCCAACCCATTTTTGCTGGGCGGGTGTGAAGTCCGAGTCCATGGTTCTCGCCCGGAAAAGGGTGGAGTGCCATCTCCGGGTGAGGAATGAGTTCCTGCCCCAAGTGGAGGAGTTTAGGTACCTCTGGGTTTTGTCATGGGTTGGATTGGTGCGGCGTCTGCAGTGATGCATCGGTCCGTTGCCGTGAGGAGAGAGCTGAGCCAAAAGGCAAAGGTAGAACCGCTTCTCCTTCGCATTGAGAGGAGCCAGTCGAGGTGGTTTGGGCATCTGGTCCGGATGCCTCCCGGGCGCCTCCCTGGTGAGGTGTTTCGGGCATGCCCGGTCGGGAGAAGGCCCCCGGGAAGACCTAGGACACGCTGGAGGGACTATGTCTCACAGCTGTCCTGGGAACGCCTCGGTGTCCTCCCGATGGATCTGGAAGAGGTCGCCGGGGACCGGGAAGTCTGGACTTCGTGACAGGTCGTGACAGCCAGATGAGGTGGCTCAGGCATCTAATCAGGATGCCTCTGGGGGAGGTCTTCAAAGGTGTTGAGGTGTTCCCGCCATGACCGGTAGAAGGTCTTGGGGAAGACCCAGCACACGTTGGAGAGACTGTCTCTCTCAGCTGGCCTGGGAATGCCTGAGGATCCCTCGGGAAGAGCTGGACGAAGAGGCCGGGGAGGAGGAAGTTTGCGTTTCCCTGCTTAGGCTGCTGCCCCCGCGACCCAAACTCGGATAAGCGGAAGAAGATGGATGGACGGAAGTGGTTCTCGGTCTCGTGCGCGGTGGGATTTGGGACGTACTTTTCTTTTGAACAGAAGGGAATTGTTCAAACAAACGCCAAAGAAGCCGTGAACCTCACTGCACATCACCGCCTCCTCACGTTGACCGGATTTGATTGGTACAAATGCTGTTCGTGCTTGTTCAGAACCGATCCGGATATGACAAAAAGGCCTTTGTAGCCTAATGAGTGTGACGAAGAGTTGCACTGAATCGCGGCCTTTCTAGGCGCTGCACATTGCGTGTGTGTGTGTGTGTGTGTGTGTGTGTATCTGCTTGGCACGTCACATCCTGCCCATCACCGGCTGTTTGCTTTGGATGCTGCCGATCTCCCGGGGCTGAGAGGCGCTACAGTGTTTGTGCTGCTCCGTGCGCATGCATGTGCAGAGTCATGTTTATGCATGCGAGCGCGTGCAGTTATTTTAGGCACAGTCAACGCCGCCATTTATTTATAGTCCCGAAAAGACGTGCCGCGTTTAAATGTGAACGCCTACGGGGATTTGCGCGCACCGCACTTACGTACGAGCATGAATGCTGCGTGTGTGGGTGTTTTGGTAGCCTGGTAGCCCGGCGAGCCGGGTCAGAGATTGCGGTGTGGTTGTGTGTTCAAGGCCGCCTGTGTGAAAGAGCAGTCAGAGCTTGGCATCCCGCTGCAGCGAGAGTTTATGTCGGAAAGATAAAGCTCATCTCCGCCTGTTTTATCCCTCCCGCCTCCGCTGGAATATCCCTGCCTCTCTCCCACCATCATAACTCGCCCACTTTCAGCTAACCTTCAACTTCAATGTGCAGACTGACTTGACTGCAATCAACTGAGTCATGCATTGCCTACATTTCCAGGAAAAGCAATAAGTTAGCTTCATCAATGCAAGGGTCTCCAGAATACTTTAATTATTGAATTTACTGCCATTTTGTCCCTGGGGTGTGCTGGAGCCTACCCCAGCTAACTTTCAGCAACAGAGGGGGTATCAAATTTAACATAGAAACTAAAAAAGCAGTCATTTTACAAGAATAAAGGAGTTCTATATAATGTGAACAATTCATAATTTTACAAATGTAACATAATATTGTATGCAATAATGTTTTAGTGGCATGAAGTTGAAATATTAAAGACAAAATAGTAATGCTAAGTCATCATATTATTAGAAACAAAGACCTTCGGGGACCATTTGGTTGCAGAAAAGGTTGCAATGTTACGAGAATGAAGACAAAATATTATGGGAATGAAGTCACAATTATGAAAAATCAAGCCGTGATATAATGAGAAAGTTTAATGTCGTTCTAGCATAAACTTGAAATGATAAAGACAAGTTGCAATATAATGAGAAATGTAAAAAACAAAAAACTATTTCTGGAACATTCAGTTTGGGGAAAAGTTATGTTGTGAGGATAAAAAAACAGCACAAAAAAATAACGCTGTTTTTGTAGCGTAAAGTTGAAATAATAAAGAAAAGTTGTGATATTATGAAAAAGTAACAAAACAACAAACTAAGTTGTCAATTTTGGGAAACTAGGTTGCGGACAAAGTTATGATGTTAGGAGAATAAAATACAAATATTATGGGAATAAAACCCATGCAGTGAAGGGTGTGCGTGCACGTAGGTCTGCAACTTGTTGCCAATATTTGGACCTTTTGCTTTGCAGGATATTATCCCAAAGCGGAGCACTATTGTGCCGTCGGAGGGTAAATCCAGGTAAACCGTTGGTATGCTGCCCGGTAAATCGCCCCGTGGTGCAGCACGGCCAGACGGCACACATGCCCATAAGTTTCAGCTTAACCACAGACAAATAGGAAAAAAAACAAAATCAGGTAAGTTGCTCATTTGGGGTGATTGTTTTTGCTGATTTTCATTTTTGTCTGCTCGTCACCGGAGTGGTTCACATGCAACTGCAAACACTGCACGTGTACTTGACTGTATGAGTGCATGTGAGCATGCTTGTGTGGTCCGAATCTGCATCCCTGCTCAAATTTGACTGGAAATACTAAAAGTATAAGAGGTTTTTGCAGTTCTTTTTTTTACTGGTAGCATTGTGGCTTCTGCTAAAAGTCACTACCCTTTGTCCAACCAAGTCACAAAACTGAAATATATGTGGACTGTAATGTGAGGGGGACATCTTGTGGTCACAACCCAGCATTTTTTTTTTCAAATAAGTGCGTTGACATGAAATGTGCTTGTGTTTGCTAAAAAAATAATAATAATTAAAAAAACGAAAAAAACAATATAATAATTATATTATTAACGTGCACTGTTAAAAATTATACATGCTGACTTTGAGTGTGGTCCACCTGAGTCATACTTCCTGCCATTAATGTGAAATAATCCGGTAAAGGCAAAAAAATCACCTACAATACTTACTTATTACTTTTTATTACTACATCTTATAATTTATTTATGTTGACGCTAACTTACAATGGGAACCCGGAACCTTTGTGGTGCCGACCCTTGTCACTAGACGAGCGTGTTTGTTGATAACACCCGAGCAGCAGCTGTTTTTTATTTAGTCAGCTAGCTAGCTTCACGCTTTGTATTCCCTCCAGCAACGATTTTTCCGTTTTATTTACGGTCGGCGGTATTTAGTATAACAAGATATATACAGAGAACGTGTTACACACCAGGCAGCGCTTTCTCCTACATTAAGGTAATCATTTATCTTACAATGGAATGGTACTCGGCTAACATTCGTATTAGCTTACTAGCCCACATAGTAAGTGAACATTCCTGTTATGCTTAATGTGGCGTTTAAAATGTGTATAGAGGAAGTATAGTAGTTCCAGAACTCGAACAGAATGATCTGTTTAAGGTTCTGTGGGTCTCACTACAATAAAGTACGCAAAAATACAGTAGTTACTGAGGAGCTAATGAGGAACTAATGACTAAGGCACATACATTGAGAGTAGTTACTGAGGAAGTAATGAGTAACTAATGAGTAGAATAGTTACTGGAGCACTAAGGCACATACATTTAGAGTAGTTACTGAGGAAGTAATGAGTAACTAATGAGTAGAATAGTTACTGGAGCACTAAGGCACATACATTGAGAGTAGTTACTGAGGAAGTAATGAGTAACTAATGAGTAGAATAGTTACTGGAGCACTAAGGCACATACATTGAGAGTAGTTACTGAGGAAGTAATGAGTAACTAATGAGTAGAATAGTTACTGGAGCACTAAGGCACATACATTGAGAGTAGTTACTGAGGAAGTAATGAGTAACTAATGAGTAGAATAGTTACTGGAGCACTAAGGCACATACATTTAGAGTAGTTACTGAGGAAGTAATGAGTAACTAATGAGTAGAATAGTTACTGGAGCACTAAGGCACATACATTTAGAGTAGTTACTGAGGAAGTAATGAGTAACTAATGAGTAGAATAGTTACTGGAGCACTAAGGCACATACATTTAGAGTAGTTACTGAGGAAGTAATGAGTAACTAATGAGTAGAATAGTTACTGGAGCACTAAGGCACATACATTTAGAGTAGTTACTGAGGAAGTAATGAGTAACTAATGAGTAGAATAGTTACTGGAGCACTAAGGCACATACATTTAGAGTAGTTACTGAGGAAGTAATGAGTAACTAATGAGTAGAATAGTTACTGGAGCACTAAGGCACATACATTTAAAGTAGTTAATGAGGAAGTAATGAGGAACTAATGAGTTGAATAGTTACTGGAGCACTAAGTCACATACATTGAGAGTAGTTACTGAGAAAGTAATGAGTAACTAATGAATAGAATAGTTACTGGAGCACTAAGGCACATACATTGAGAGTAGTTACTGAGGAAGTAATGAGTAGTGGTTAGGGTTGGGTAGGTTCGTTCCTCATTAACTACTGCAATTTGTTTACCTTATTGTAAAGTGTTACAATCATTTTCCTTTTGTCAATGAAATAGATTTTGCAGAGAACAATCACAATGGAACCTGCCTGCCGTAAGGACAAGCCAAAGCTCAACTCGACTCCGACTAGAGGAGACAGATCGAAACAGAAATCGGCACAGCAGGAGCTCAAACAGCGACAGCGAGCAGAGGTGACACCGATCCGTGGATTGTGTGTGTGTGGTGGGATCTATACGTTCCTCAGCAAAATTTTAAGGAAAATTTAGGAATTTATGTTTTGCACTGTTGGATTTTAAGGTGGTTCCAAGTAGGGCTTCAAAATGCCCTGCCCCAAAATAAGAAACTGGAGTGGGACAAAAAAGTTGTCATATTATTGCAAACTACTACTACCCCTTTGCTAGACGATCATTCATTCATTCATCCATTTTCTATACAACTTATCCTCATTAGGGTCGCGGGTATGCTGGAGCCTACTGGACAATAATTGCCTCTCTCTTCACCACGACGGTCCGGTACAGCGATCGCATTACTGCGGATGCTGCATTGATCCGTCTGTCGATCTCACGCTCCAACTTTCCCTCACTTGTGAACAAGAACCCGAGATACTTAAACTCCTCCACCTAAGGCAAGACCTCATTCCCAACCCGGAGGGTACAGTCCACCCGTTTTTGACAGAGAACCATGGCCTCGGATTTGGAGGTGCTGAGTCTCATCCCAGAAGCGTCACACTCAGCTGCAAACCGCTCCAGTAAACGCTGAGGGTTGCAGGCTAAAGAAGCCATAAGGACCACATCTTCTGCAAATAGCCGAGACAAGATCCTAAGGTCACCAAGCAGGACTCCCTCAACGCCTTGACTACGCCTAGAAATTCTGTCCATGAAGGTTATGAACAGAATCGGTGACAAAGGGCAGCCTTGGCGGAGGCCAACGTTCACCGGAAACAAGCTCGACTTACTGCTGGCAATGCCAACCAGGCTCCTGCTTCGATTGTACAAGGACCGAATGGCACGTAGTAGCGGGCCACCGATCCCGTACTCCCGGAGCACCCTCCACAGGACACCACGAGGGACACGGTCGAATGCCTTTTCCAGGTCTACAAAGCACATTTGTAGGATAGTCCTACAGACAACCATTAAACTGACTGCGAGAGGCCTTGCGCTTATGCAGTTCAACAATCCCACGGTGTTCAGAGAGAGAAAGCTTTTTTGCCTTTGCCGTGAAGAGATGTTGACAGTGTGAATACCTGACAGAAAATGACATTGACTTGGCATTTTTGCCAAGACAAAGGCTTGTGGTCTTGAACCTTAGGTCAGCTGGTGAACCGCTTGCAATAAATAGCTTACTCCCATTTTTTCTTTTTGCATTTTGAATCCTACAACCTCCTTAAGATCCAGTTGTGGCAAAATGTCAAATCTTGCAATTTTTCAATTGGCCTTGTGTATATATATTTTATGTAGTTATAAAATCTTCAATGTCTCCCCTCTCTCATGTACAGATATACGCTTTGAACAAGGTGATGACGGAGCTCGAGCAACAGCAGTTTGAGACCTTTTGTAAACAGATGCAGCCACAAGCAGAATGATTACGCTGCCTTCACATCTCAGTTGGACCACCCCATCCTCCAACACATACAGTACCTACTCAAAGACTTGAAAAAGAGAGAGGTTTTCTATTACTGAATCCGGCTATGTTGCGTGTTTCTTTCTTTTGTGACCTCACACTCTGCCAGATCTCAAGATGACCGGTCGTGGTCCAAAAGGCCTGAAACCAGAGCACCATTTCTGTTGGTTGTCTTAGCCTTTGAGCGTTGCACATTTAGAGCATTGTGGTTAGCATTGAGAGCGGCTGTGACTGGGATGGACGATGCGGACCAACCTTCTCTTTCCTGGACGACGGGCTTTACCTACTGAGCCACTGCCACTCAAATCAGGTCATGTTGCTTCTAAGCCGGTATTTTCTTTATCTACCATCTGATATTGTCATTTCTCATTATCATGCATGGAACTGAACGCACGGAGAACAGTTGGCAGAGTAGCATATTTCTTATAAAACAATGAAACTGTTTTTGTGTGTCGTGAATAAAGAATGTGAATATTTCTGGTAGGAGACCACCGGGTGAAAATAATGCAAGCCTACTAAATGTATTTTATTTAAAAAAACAACCAAAAGAGCATGTTTGGCCTCACACAGCTTTTTCTACCATGTATGTTAATATTTCAGCATGTGCGCGGATCGTAGTTTGCACCGTAAATTAAACTCGTGTCTGTGTTTAATGTCTAAACTCAAGCCATCTTTTTGTGTGACTGAGTTAGGAATTATGTCATTATTGGTGAGTGGCCGTGCTGGCCAAGATAAGTACATGTAGCTTTAAAACAGACATGGAAACGGATCACTCAGAATGTGTACACAGGTGTCCCTCGTTTAGTGAGGATTCAATATTGATAAACATTTAGATAGATTTGAATACGGGTTTTTACCGTTGTTAGAGCCAAGTAGTCATGAAATAACACCCCTATAGCCACGTTTACACTCCTCTTTGTTTACATCACATTGCACAGGCTACCGAATCACTGCCGGGCATTAACAGACGACCGCTAGAGAGCTAATTAGTTAGACTTTTCTAAACCTAAAAGTGTTTTAATCGGAGTGGGGAAGAACAAAGAAGCAAAAAACTTACCACTTCCACACGGAAACAGAGGAGAACATTTTATCCATTCGATCTCAGCCATGGCAAGTCAAATCGGCTCTGTTTGCTCAGAGGCCAGTCTCCATGCAGTGTGAAAGGCAATGTAATGTGATGCCTAGTGACCACATATAACTCATCATTCAATATTTTTTGACTAATAATAGATTAAAGTCAACCACAGCTCAGTGACTTATTTTTTGATATTCAAACTGATATATAGCAAGGATGAACGTATACCAATACATTTTGCATATGTCAGTGGTTGTCAACTGGTTTGGCTGCAGGACCCACCATCACCTTTCAATGACAAGCAGCAACTCAAACTTCTCAGATCTCTTATTTGAAGGGAGATTCGGCAGAGAAAAGAACTTGAGGTGCATTCACAGACCTTCATAATGTTTTTATTTTTTTGCACAGACGACCCACCGAAAACATCTGGACCCACCAGTTGAGAATCACGGGTGTAAGGCATGACTATACAACGCTAAAAAGATCATGTACAACTTAATTTTGTAGTCATATTTCCAAATTGTTTTTTTTATTGTTAATAAACAGTTTAATCAAAATTACAAGTTATCCTGTTGTCTCTTATAGATGCGGAAATGAGGCGATACCAGGAACAGCTTACAGTGTGTTGTACACAACGACAAGTAAGCGCTACCATATTTAGCAGAGTCAGTTCATCGATAAAGGGAACTAAAACAGTACGCTATCCTTGCATGGGTAAGCTTGGTGCATAAGGCGAAAGTGGAGACCGTCATACCAATAGTGTTTTTCTGTCTTCCTGTCTAAACCTGAACAGTGACAGAACTCCCAGTCACCCTCACTCCAAACCACCCATCCCAGTAGTTTGTGTCTCTCCCTCCGTGTTCAAAGGAGATGAAGCGCAGACCGGGTCCATAGTCTGAAAATGTGTGCAGGACCTGGTTGAAACAGAAACAGTCCGCTTTGTCAGAGGACAAGCAAGTTAAGCTCGGCGAGGGGTAGTTTCCTGCCTGTGTCACCTGTTTCCATGAACAGTCGTCACACTCCGGGTCCAGAGTAACGGGCTCCGGTTTGAACTCGTCCAAGACCTCGTGGTTCTCATCAAGCAGACACACGCTCATTTGGTAGGTGCAGCCACAGTCTTGCCTCCCACAGTACCTACAAAACGTTCAGTCATGAATGAGGTCACCTTTTGGGGGCCTTTTTTTCCCCCCTCACCAGTCTTCCACCTCTACAACAGGTTGGGCATCCAGCTCTTCGCAAGTGAAGCCTTCCTCTGGTAAGTCGATCACTTGTCTCTTCAGGCACAGCCTAGAATGGAAAAGGTGGAAGGTTATATGATGTTACGTTATTCACGAAGTGCAATTGAAACATTTCAATATGAGAACTGCGGCGGACGGTGTGTTTGGTACCTGGGCCTTAAATGGACCCGCCAGATTTTTCTAAGCACTCTAGCAATACGTCCCCATATCTTTGGATACGTACTTACATTACTGCTAGTAACTTCAAGTTAGTAATTCATTTCCACCAATTGTAAAGTTAGCACTCAGGTAAATTTTAAACCAATCAGGATTGGGGGCCTGTCTCTTTGCGCTGACCAGCCAATCAGAACTGTGAGCATGCGAGCTGGCCCTGAGAGTCAAATCAGAAGTCTGAATGGCTTACAAAAAGCAGTGTGCATGTCACAAGGGCCCACATTCCTGATTCTGAAGGCCCTGGCATATTACATTGATATGGCAACACATAGAAGCTGAAAACTGATTGGACAAAAAATACTTTTTCATACACATACACTACTGCAGTGGTTTTCAAACTGGAGGGCGTGCCCCCTGGGCACAGGGGGCACACGTAGCTACCACGAACACTTTTCATTATTACCATATTTTTCAGGCGGGGGGCACTGAGAATCATTTTTTCTCCAAAAGGGAAACAAAGTTGTGTAGTTTCTCCTTGTTGAATTTCATTCACAGCAGTTTTGGAACCCTAGATAAGTTCATCGGGGAATTTGAGCTGAGTGCCCGCCTGCAGAGTGTCAGTGTAGTTGTGTGGACCTTTACCTCCGCCAAGCACAACGTGGAGGTTATGTTTTTGTCAGTGTCTATCTTTGTGCTTTTCTAGTTATATACACTGCCGGTCAAAACCTTTAGAACACCCCAATTTCTCTGGAGGAAAAGCCCACATTATTAAGTGTTAACATGGTCTGTTTTTCATTGTTATTTCCCTTTTTTACTGCCGTTTTTGTAGCAACAAATGACTCTCCTCTGCTGGTCAATGCGGTACAATGCTGTTCAAGTGATGTCCACGAGGACACTGGTTTTATGCAGACAGAGGATGTAGTAAGTACTCTCCATTTCTGCAAAAGAGCTGTTGACCCATTTTGTGGTCCCTGAAACAGGCCTTTTTGTATAATTCTAGAATACATATAGTTTTCATTTTTGGGTAACCTTAATATTTTTTTTCAACCACCGGCACTTCACCACTTAAGCGTGTGCAGGCTGGAATGGGTGGAGAAAATTGTCAGTGTGAGTGTGATGTGTGATAGAAGAGTTTTCAGCTAAAATGAAAAAGAAAGATGTACAAAACTGCGGTGAGGTCTAGAGACAGTGCAGCTGAAGAAAAGACAGGAGGCAGAGCTGGAGGTAGCAGTGATGAAGATGCTGAGGTTCTCTTTGGGTGTGACCAGGATGGACAGGATCAGGAATGAGTACATCAGAGGCAGGCACAGCACGTGTTAGAGGTTTTGGAGATAAAGTCAGAGAGGCCAGACTGAGATGGTTCGGACATGTCCAGAGTAGAGGTAGTGAATATATTGGTAGAACGATGCTGAGTTTTGAACTTCCAGGCATTAAGTCTAGAGGAAGACCAAAGAGGAGGTTATTGGATGTAGTGAAAGAGGACATGAAGGTAGTTGGTGCGAGAGAAGAGGATGCAGAAGACAGAGTTAGATGGAGGCAATTGATTCGCTGTGGCGACCACTAAAAGGATAAGCTGAAAGGAAAAGAAGAAGGCGACTGGCACCATAGCACTTGCCTTTGGACCATTTGAAGCTTCAATAAATAACTGGAAAAACCGTTGGTGTATATATATTTTTAAGATTGCATTAAATGTAGTTCCACCAGCGGCAGACTTTTGACTTACTCAAAGGAGGTTGCAAAGTATTTCATCACAGATGTGTTGCTGAAGTCATGGCCACAGTCGCCCGGCATGTCCTCCACCCTCCACTGGCTTCCACCGTTTTCTGTCAGCTCCCAGAATTCCAGCTGCTCTATGAGGGAGTTCAAGGTCACATTCACAAGATACACTAGTTGGACCAATTCTGTTAGACTTCCCTATACCAACATTGTATTTCTGATTATTATTCATGTAATAATTTGTATTTTTAGGGCTGTCAACAATAGCTGGTAACTCTTTCAAGCCACGCCCATTTGTTATGACAACAGACGGCAGCACTTTGTGTCTGCCCACAGAATCTGACGCTCTTTTATAACTTCATTCTGACCTGGACACATCAGCAGCAGTGCAATTCCAACACCATACTCTATATGTACTCTATGGACTCTATGTAGTCCAGCTCTATGGACTACCCTGAGATGCGTTCAGTCTTTATTTGGTGTGTGTGTGTGGTCTAAATAAACAGGAAGAGAAAAACAATAAGTGGGAATTCTTATCACTTGAGTAATAACATTATCTGCGTTAAGACTTACAAAGTGATCACTTTGAAGTACAGTTTGCTGCGTTTAAGTATGGTGGGAAATGCCAGAAAATAGCAGACATTATGGGGTGTCTTTGCAACCCCTCATTGCTCATTATAATGACAGTGTGATTCAAATGTTGTGCTACTATTAAAGAAAGTACGTAGTGATAGATTTCCAGACATGAGAGCTATCTTGTGGTTTTGGTTGAATTAGTTTGGAACATGCATGCATAGTACAAAGAATTATTCATGTTACATTCCTCAGTTCTACATGTCCGAAAAGGAGTAGGAAGAAGCAGAGCTTATTTATCCTACCCCCTCCTCACATGCTTTACTAATACATACTCATACATACTGTTTGTATACCTGCATACACACATACATACATACGTATACATACATAGATACATATATATATATAACATACATACACATACATGCATATATCACGATTTTCTTTTTTTCCCTTCTCTTTCCTTCCCTCTTCTCCTGTTGATTTCCGGATCAACGTCTTGCTGTCTTGGTGTTGTACTGTGAGTGTTATTAAATGGCAGTACTTGAGTTCCTGATTCTAATACTTAGTTGAACGTGCCCTTTCAACGTTGATATCAGTGTTTGTATTATTGAATGTAATCTTACTGTTTTTGTACGTTGTATTCTCTTTTATCCATGTCATGATTATATGATGTTTAGTATGTATCCAGATCGTTGATATCTTTGACAACCAGCACTCCTGCTTCTCTTGGACCTCCATGTAGCTTGATGTATATTTTTCCGTCGGTGCTCCAAGTACTTTGTATCTTTCCCTGCTTCCTCAAGTCTCGTGCTTTCTTGGCAACGTCGGCGTTGGGTTTTGTCAGACGCTCATTTAAGTAGACGTTTGTGGCTTTCAAGTACTTTCTCTGTTTCAGCAGTGCGGTTTTGAATTCCCTGTTGGTCAACTTGATGATGAAGGTGTGGTGTTGTTTCTGCCATACAGTGGGATGCAAGTATCAATGGTGTTGATATCTACGTCCACCTCCTTTGATTGCAGGAAGCTGACAATCTGTTGCTTTGCTGAAGGAACATTCATTCCATCTGGTTCTGTTATGAGCTTCCCTATCTTTTGACCCGAGTGTAATTCTGAGCCCTGTGAGGATCACATCATTCATTTGTGAATTCTGATCTATCTTTTAGCTTGATTTAAATTTAAATTTTCAGACACAGATATACCTAATCCTGTCCTGTCGTGAAATAAAAAATTCACACATAGTTGCAAATGGTGATTAATCATGATTAATTCATTTGAAAACTCTGATTAATCTGATTTAAATTTGTGATCATTTGACAGCCCTGGTGTTGTTTTACTTAATCATAACATTTTTTCTTCTTTTCCTTTATCAAAGCAGAATCTACTGTATGGAAAACATGTTGGAGTGGTTGCCATTTTTCAGTCATGTGACTATCCAAGGCGTTCCCAAAATGCCAGTGTTATGTAAGCGAGCTCATTTCCCAAGGTTTTGGGGTTATATTGGCATTAAAGGTCATTTTAAACCCGTTCCAAATCCAATACCTTAATAGGATGTCAAATATTAGAAATCAACCACTCGTACTATATATAGCTTGAATTAACGAATGAAAACATGCTAGGAATAATCTATTTTTAGGGGGAAAATGCTGGGGAAAAAAGCCATTTTTAAATTGCTATTGCAATCCTGCTGTGACAATTTGTCAAAACGGCAAAAATGGTGATAAAAAAATTAGTATATGTCAGTAAAGAGACTCTTGGTCCAGTTAAAATCTCATGTCCATTTAAAAACTTACCTTCACCATTGGGATTCTTTAGCAGATTTCTGGCCATGATGGCAGCACGCCAAGCAGACAATGTCTAAAAAAAACCAAAAAAAAGTTATGTAGAAGACACTGTGGATGTGCCAGGGCCCTATGATTTCCGTGGAATTGGCCAATAATAACAAATTTACTGTAAAAAGCGGAATCTTGCGGGAATTGACATAATGTGAATGAAATGCTGTCATCGTGAAGAGAGGGAGTGTTTGTGTGGGGAAGTATTTCCTCAGCGGACTGCTCGGTCAAGAAATCTTATCACAAACACAAACCCGCCCATTTCGAATGATGAGTTACGTTCATGAATATAAGGAGATTTTGCATTTAATTAAAGAACATTTTCTTCACTAAGCCCAAAAGCACACACTCTATCCTGGTAAAATAAATGTAAAATGTAAAAAAATGCCATTTGGAAAAAAAAAAGATTTTATTGGGCTGTAGTCTGCTAAAATGGTTAAAATGTTACTAATCTCATGTTAGCAAAGCTAATGTTAGCATGTAAAATCACAATAGCGCCAAGTGTTTGCCAATGTTAATATGATGAAAAATGCTATCACTTAACATAAGAGCACAAAGTGTTTCTATGAGTTCTTATTATAAAATGGTAAAAATGGCAACTATGCTAATGTTAGCATGCTAACACCTACCGTAATAGTACTGTTTATATAAGTGTTTATATAAGGGTCTACTTATGAAAATGACTAAAAATTCTAGTACGCTAATGTTAGCATGCTAACAATGCTAAAGTTAGCATGCTAACACATAGCATAATACTGTTTTTTATATAAAGGTCTCGCATGCTAACATTAGCATGATAACATCTAAGGTGATACCGCTAAGTGTTTATATAAATGTCTACCTATAAAAATGGTTAATGGTACGAGTAGTACGCTAACATTAGCATGCTAACAATGCATGGAGTTTGCCCAACCAGTCTACAAGTGTTGCCTACAAGACAACCGGTCTACAAGTGTTTAGTGGACTTGGGACAGTCTTCCTTGGGGAATACTGTAGGGAGTACTTCGAGAATATTGGGTATCGGATCACCTAATTCACACTGTTTGCTCCCTGCATAACCGGTGTCAAGAGTTTGGTTGGCATTGCAGCAATAAGTCTGACCTGAGGGTCGGACTCCGCCAGGGCTGCCCTTTGTCACCAATTGTATTGCTTTTACAGACAGAATTTCTAGGCACAGCCAGGGCGTCGGGAGGTTCCGGTCTGGTGGCCGCAGGATTGGGTTTCTGCTTCTGCTTTTGGGTTTTTGATGTGGTCCTGTTGGCTTCATCGAGCCGTGACCTTTAACTCTCGCTGGATTGGTTCACAACTGGGTGTGCTGAGTGAGTGAGAATCAGCACCTCCAAGTCAGAGTCCGTGGTTTTCGCAAGGAAAAGGGTGGAGTGCCATTTCTGAGTCGGGGATGACATCCTGCCCCAACTGAAAGAGTTTAGGTACCTTTGGGTCTTGTTCACGAGTAAGGAAAGGATTGGGGCAACGTCTGCAGTGATGCGGACTCTGTATTGGTCCGTTGTGGTGAAGAGGGAGCAGGGTGGCTGGGCTCTCCCTCAGAGATAGTGTGAGAAACATTGTCATCCAGTAGAAACTCGGAGTAGAACCACTGCTACTCCGCATTGAGAGGAGCCAGATGAGGTGACTCGGGCATCTGTTTAGGATGCCTCCCGGATGCCCCCTGGTGGAGGTGTTCAGGGCACGTCCGACTGGTACGAGACCTCGGGGAAGACCCAGGAAACTTTGGAGAGACTGCGTCTCTCAACTGGGCTGGAAAGGCCTTGGGATCCACCGGAAGTAGCTGGGGTGAGGGAAGCCTGGGCTGCTTAGGCTGCTGCCCCCGCTACCCGACCTCAGTTAAGCGGAATAAAACAGATGGGATGAATGGATGGATGGGCAATGCACAAATGCACTGGAATTCAAGCAGTGATGAAAGCACAAACGCCTGATCTGTTGACTCACTGCACAAAATCCAGAATTACATTCTGAATAGGAAGCATTAGAAAGGATCAGCCATCTGACTGACAGAAGACATGAGTCAGCAGAAAGCCATCTGGGATGGGTCATAATTTGATTGAATTTAATATACTTTGAGGGTGCACAATAATACCAATTGTACACATTCCATATTCATATATATAAGCACGGCATACCTAACACTACTATATATCAGCATTTATTGTTGCAGGTAGTACTACAGTAAGATTTATAAAAATTGCATAGTCATTGAGTGTGATAATACAGCCCCCCCCCCTTTCTATTCACAGAATATACTATGCATGCAATTTAACATTATACAGAAACGTACAGGACAGTTACTCACGGCTCCAAAGGGCAAGTCGAGCTTCAGTCTATTTCTCCGGCACACTTGAGCTCCTCTGCAGGGATGAGGCGTCCTTGCGCCAGTGGGGCTTTTATTGCAAGGGTGGGGAGAGAGCAACCATGCATTGGAACTCGGCAGAAACACGCACTCAGCAGAAATGCCAACCGAGGAAAACACAACACCAATAATAGATGTGGTGAATAGTTACATGCAGGCATGCTAATACATCAACTCAAAAATCACCGGAGGAATTTTCTGCCTAATCAAGCAAAATCCCGTATGGTTATACAAAATTAGGCTTTATTCTGGAGCACAACATATATACCATACATTACAATATACACAGTAAGTGCCTCCCAATATGGGAGAGGAAATGTTCAAGTTAAGCATTGCAGTTCGATCAGGATTGTCTAACAAGACAGTACAGTACACAACTCAACCGACGACATCGTGACACCGGGGCATAAAAAACAATAGGCGTGCACTTCTTTCAAAGTAGCATCAGTAACACCATGAACGACCAAACGGTTAAATTGCAAACAGGGCCAAATATTTTCAGCGAGACGGAATAACGAAGCATTAGGGGCCTTTTGTTGGTGTTTCCTGGAGCGAAGCAAGCATTTAAAGAACCCGTGTGTACTGTGTGGGGAGAACAGAAGAACATGAGAAAGATGAGGGTTTCAATAATTTGACATTTTAAAAATGACATACTTTACAGACACACACAGTAAATAGATGTGTGTCAATAGATCTGCAACAATTAATCTGATTAAATGAGATCATTTTTGGTATTTGTTGTAGTTTAAAAAGTAAACATCCTCTGATTCCAGCCTCTCAAATGTGATTTTTGAAAAGTTCCTTTGTCACCCATGAAAGCAGACCTGTTATCATTGTGTTTTACGCAAAACAACATATTCACACACATCAAAAACAGTGATTGACAGTGTTGCCTCTTTTCTGATATGCTGTGGACCAAACCACTAACTGTTTGTGTTTAGTTGGTATTCATTTGGTCCGTACAGGGCCTAACCAATGACTCGATTAATCAAAACGACAAGCTTCAGATTAATCGACAATCGTCAGCTGCAGCCCTAGTGTGATGGAAATAAATTATGGAATGGATTGTTTGTGTTTAATATTTTGAATATGTATGATAATAGCTAGGTAATGTTGGATAAGCATAAGAGCAGAGGTTCATCTTGTCAGGTTTGCCAAAGATTTTCCAGGATGCATCGCCCACAGTGTACTTTCACACAAACATCTTAGCTGCCCTAGCAAGCGCCTTAAAAAACAGATCAATGAGTTTCATTGTTTGGGTTAGATAATCGTAACGTTATCTTTTAGAGAAAAGAACAGTGGTAGGTAACAGTGTTGGAAACAGGAATGTAGTTTCCATTCTTTTCCAGACCGAGAAATGTACACAATCAAATTCCTATGCATAAGTCTGCCCCTGAGCACGCCCGGGTCTCAAATCAGGGTTCACCCATTGAGAGTCGAGAGCGCTGGGCATCTAGCTAAAAGCCCGAGTTGTAAACTCGATGCCCGGTATGATTCTAAAGGCTCCAGGGAGTGGGGTTTACTGTCATAGCAATTTCTGCTGGAATCCCTCACGCTTGCAACCGTGAATGTATACAGTGTCAAGCGCTCTGTCGACCATCTCATCAAGTCCTGGTCCACTGTGTTCTTTTTTACTGCTGAAAAGTACCCGCTTCAGTCGACATGAAGGTACATTTGTGTCGATGCGTAGTATTGTTAACTTCCTCATTAGTGTGAAACCACGACCGTAACTACTGTCTAGTTACACATTAGTACAATGTCCACACAGTGACTTCCTGTTCAGTGCTAAGTAAGGGTGTCACTAGACACTCAATTCGCGTGACGAGACGATACACGAGATGGGGTCTACGGGACGAAATTTTACCATTACTTTAAAAAAAAACTAAATGAAAAAAATATAAAAAGTTTATGACAATATATTGCAATCTACCAATTTCATTTCTAATACGTTACAGTCGCTTGCAGTGCCGAGACAAAGAGACCGTTTTAATCTTGAGAGATCATGTGACACCCCTAGCGCTAAGTAAGCATGGCAGTATTAACCGGGATTGTATCACAGTAACTAATAAAAGGCACAATTTAATCATTATTTTGATATTGTTAGCCGTTGGACGAAAGATTGGCAGATGTATGAAAAGCTGGTCATTGTTTTTGGTTAATTATTGTCACGACATACTGTAACAAAAATGACTGTACAATTACTGCTCTGGTAGCTAAAATGATCAAGTCACATTCATTTTCTATGTTGCTTCATCATCATTGGGATCGTGGGGGTGTGGAACACCCTGGACTGGTCGCCAGTCAATGGCAGGGCATATATAGACCAACAACCATTCATTTAACAACCATTTTTGGAATGTGGGAAGAACATGCAAACTCCAACGAAGATTTGAACCCAGATCTCCTGACCGTGTGGCCAATATGCTAACCACTGGGCCACCATGCAGACCCGTATGAAAACAGCAGAAACCAAATAAAAACACGCACAAATGGTTGTCAAGATACAGGAACGGCGAGTTTCAGTTTTGATCTCGGCGAAGTCGACAACCCCGTGGGTCGACCTCAGTCACCCGGTCCAATAAGCGTCAACATAAATGATTCCACTGTGTTTGTTAACAGCAAAACTAACGCAAAGTTAAGATATTCCATTCGCGGTGCATCCATTTTCGATGCCGCTTATCCTCACTGGAGTCAGGATTGCTGACTTTGGGCGAGAAACTGGGTACACCCTGGACTGCTCCCCAGTCAATCACAGTACACATACAGACATTCACACTCACTTGCATGCATTCGGAATGTGTGAGGAAACCCGAGTACCTGCACAAAATTAATGCAAGCCAGGGTAGAACACGCAAACTCCACGCAGAGATGTTCCAGTGAGGATTTGAACCCAGATCTCCAGACCGTGAGGCCGACGGCTAATCACAGGTCCAACGACCAGCCGGTTATATAGTTGAAAAGAATTTTCCATTAAACAACTCAAGAAAAAGCACCTTTGTAGCATTATTGTTTAAAATCCCACTCCGCCTAATTGCATATTGGTGTTTCATCACTTTGTTCCAATGAAGCCACGCTGAAGCAAAGATATGGTCAAACTAATTAGTAAATCTAACACACTGGTCCTGACCCACCAAGCAAAGAAGATTACCATCATCAAAACAATGTTTGGATTTGCTTGATTTGGTCTAAAGTAAGACGTCTCTAGTCTGTCTAAATTTGGTTGAAAAGCGTCTATTTTTAGGCTATAGTTGGTCCGAGTCAGTCCGACTAAACTTTTCAAAGCCTATTTCTGGGCTAAATCAGCGCAATGACGGGCCAAGCCGATGTAGCCCAAAAAACAACGTCCAAATGAGGTCTACTGTTGGGTGGGGAAAGTAGTTTAGATCTTCTCTTGTATTGTCCCCTCTTAGATTGACGACTTTGTTCTCATTCGAAATAAGCAAAAATAATGTCGTCTATGACCCGCAAGACCCCTTCATCTTCTTGGCTCTTATTTTAGTGCAGCACCAGATAACGTGTGTTCCAGTGATACAACACTCCTACATGTCCATCAGAAATTCCTGCTCATCACCAGAAGGTCTCATTCATATGGTACGAATGGGATATTATTCCAATTTCCCAGCTGCTCTGGAGGCTCCACTTTGGGTTTAGGCTTCTGAGGATGCCTGGGGTTTGAGTTGGGCCTTCTCCATGGCCGTACCATATGGATCTGACCTTTTGAAGAAGCCCATCTGGAAGATAATGACAGAGCAATTACATTTTGCTTCATAAATGTAATTAGTAATCAGGGAAAGTAATTACGGTACTTTGCGATTTCACTAATCAAATTTTGCGGCTTCACTCTATCGTGGTTTTTCATAAATGTATGAATAAAGCATGCTGTTTTGTGGTTGAATATGGCCTATTGTTAGTAAATCTTTATCTATTTTTTGGCCAAATTAAGCATGTTCAAGCATAAAAATGGCTTAAGGAACTAAAATACATACAGTATACAGTGGTGTGAAAAACTATTTGCCCCCTAAATGTTTCAGCTCATGAAAAATAGCTAACTATTAGTCAAAGATAACATAATTGAACACAAAATGCAGTTTTTAAATTAAGGTTTACGTTATTATGGGAGGGAAAAAACTCCAAATCTACATGGCCCTGTGTGAAAAAGTGATTGCCCCCTTGTTAAAAAATAACTTAACTGGTTTATCACACCTGAGTTCAATTTCTGTAGCCCCCCCAGGCCTGATTACCACAGTGAGAGCCTTTATCCACAAATGGCAAAACATGGAACAGTGTTGAACCTTCCCAGGAGTGGCCGGCCACCCAAAATTACCCCAAGAGCGCAGGGACAACTCATCCGAGAGGTCACGAAAGATCCCAGGGCAACATCTAAGGAACTGCAGGCCTCACTTACCTCAGTTAAGGTCAGAGTTCACAACTCCACCATAAGAAAGAGACTGGGCAAAAACGGCCTGCGTGGCAGAGTTCCAAGACGCAAACCACTATTAAGCAAAAAGAACTTTAAGGATCGTCTTAATTTTGCTAAAAAAACATCTCCATGACTGCCAAGACTTTTTGGAAAATATCTTGTGGACTGACGAGACAAAAGTAGAACTTTTTGGAAGGCGTGTGTCCCGTTACATCTGGCGTAAAAGTAACACAGCATTTCATAGCAACAGTCAAATATGGTGGTGGTAGTGTGATGGTCTGGGCTTGTTTTGCTGCTTCAGGACCTGGAAGGCTTGCTGGGATAGATGGAAGCATGAATTCTACTGTCTAGCAAAAAATCCTGAAGGAGAATGTCCGGCCATCTGTTGGTCAACTCAAGCTAAAGCCATCTTGGGTGCTGCAGCAGGACAATGACCCAAAACACACCAGCAAATCCACCTCTGAATGGCTGAAGAAAAACCAAATGAAGACGTCGGAGTGGCCTAGTCAAAGTCCTGACCTGAATCCCATGGAGATGCTGTGGCATGACCTTAAGAAGGCGCTTCATGCTAGAAAAGCCTCAAATAAAGCTGAATGACAACAATTGTGCAAAGATGAGCGGGCCAAAATTCCTCCAGAGCGTGTAAAAGACTTGTTGCAAGTTATGGCAAACGTTTGATTGCAGTTATTGCTGCTAAGGGTGCCCAACCCGTTATTAGGTGCAGGGGCAATTACTTTTTCACACAGGGCTGCGTGGGTTTGGATTTTTTTCTCCCTAAATAATAAAAACGTTCATTTCAAAACTGCATTTTGTCTTTACTTGTGTTATCTTTGACTAATATTAAAATGTGTTTGATGATCACAAACATTTTGTGTGACAAACATGAAAAAGAATACAAAGTCAGGAAGGGGGCAAATAGTTTTTCACACCACTGTAGGAGGCATTCCAAGGATGTATTGAATGCTACGCCGGCCACTTGGTATCAGTAATGTTACTGTAATATTTGGTGAAACACAAACACCAGACTTGATCACCGAAATAACAGGCTTTTATTGCAGGTTCGGGATTATCTCACAACACGCACAATAATTCCTAATAAACATCCTTAATTTAGAAAAAAAACTTTTGCTGTAAGTAACCCACACCAAGCTAAAACTCAACTTTGAACCACTGAAGTCACTTCCTGTCCACTAGCTTCTCAGCTCCCGTAGCGAAAACATTTGTAGCAACTCACACACGTTCTTCATTCCTTTAAATGTCTTCCCGAACTTTTTGAACTATAGGACACACCGGCATGTAAGCCACACCCACTTAATTAAAAAAAAAGATTAAAAAAAAAGATTTAGTACAAAGAAAGATTTATTTTTTTTTACTTTGGATTAAATACATACCTTTTTCCAAACTGTGCCTAACAGTGTGTGTAATATGACTAGTTAAAAGTAGCCTACCAGAAAAGTCCTTCATTGTCGTGCCTCCTGGAAACATAAACTACTTAAGTACGTCTTCTCCAGCATAACAATTGAACATCCTTATAATTCCTTTGTCACACACGTTGTCAGTCTCTCTCTTATGTTGTCACTCTTGGACTCTTGAGGCAAATTTGCCATTTAGCTTGAGTTATCCTCTTTAGTAGTCCAGCCTTTTGAAACTAGTTGGTTGTAATGGATGGTTGGCGGTCTTTGGGAAGCCCAAACAGAAACTGTGGTAATTTTACATACACTTGAGCAAACATACATAAGATGTGTTAGAGATTGCTGCATGAGACTTCAAACTTCATGGGAAATGTAATTTTTAGCCATAAAAAAGCTGCATCATTGTACAAGCTGCAGGGTTAAAAGCGTGAATTTAAAAAAAAACTACATTAGACGGTCATAAACAGGTTTTCTATGCTGCGACTCCAAATATATTCCATTTATAAATAAGGAATCCTACTTTGTGGAAATTCACTAATCACAGTCACGTCTTGAACAAATTGACTGCGATGAATGAGGGATTGCTGTAATTCATTTTGAAAAATATTCAAACGTGTACGGATTCTGATTTAGCTTTGTAGTGCAGTGGTGAGCCAATTCCATATTAGAATTGGGCTAACCTCGTGACTTGCAATCCTCTACTAAAACGCTGGGGGGCAGTGTTCTCCTCAATCTGAGCAACCAGCCCTATACCCGTCCTGTGTAGTAGTAGTAGTAGTAGTAGTAGTAGTAGTGGTAGTAGTGGTAGTAGTGAACCATGGTGACTGAAGCCACATCCAGATCGTTAAAGATATCGGTGCATAATAAGGCGCCACACATTCGATTCTTCGCGACTGGACAGCAATAACCGGTTATCTTATTTACCTTGTACAGCAGATAGATAAGCACAGAGAGCAGAAGCAGCCCAGCTAGAACAGCCAGAATGATGATCCACCATGGAACAGAAAAAAGGCTATCGGGCTTGTTCCACAGGACAGACGTCACCACCTGAACAAGAACCCCATTCAGTCATTGCACAAATTTGACGAGCTGCCTACGTAAAAAGCGTACCTTTTTAGAGCCAGATAACTTGGATTTTGGAAGACTCGAATAAGGCATCTTGTCCACAGTGAAGTGAACAGAGCATTCCAAAAGATACTGCTTATAAGGCCTCTGTTGAGAAACAAAGAACATTTGACAAGTTTTTGATATCAAAAGTACCCATACCCAATATCAAGTAATCGAATGTTCAAAGTCAAGTGGACATCAGATGGACGGTATTGACTACAAAATAAGTATTTGATCCCCCTCCTACCAGTCTAGAATCTGTGTAGATTTTGGTCATAGGAACAGCCCCAAGGCAGGATAGCGTTGTTGGGAAACTAGTCAGCATTTCTGCTTGCAAACAAACTGATGACAAGGAGCACCATTTTGGTCTCTGTGACCACATCACATTGTCCCAAGCCTTGTCTGACTCATTCAGGTGTGGACTGTCAAACTTCAGGCGGGCCTGCACAAGTAGGGGGACCTGGCAGAATCTCAATCCATTCCAGCAAAGTGTATTACAAATGCTTCACTTGGTGCTCCCAACTCCTTTGACATCACCAACTAGCTCCTCCCTTGTAATTCTGTGCTGGTCCCTCACCTTTCTCAAAATCGTCCTTACCCCACCAGGTGATATCCTGCATGGAGCTCCAGAAGGAGAGCGCTCTTGTATTCCTTCTGCCGTATTTCCAAATGATTGTGCCAGCAGTGGTCTCTTTCTGATCTCTTTGGTCTTGCCCATGGTAGTGGAGAAGTCACACATTCAGATATTTCGTACATCCTCCATGCGTGTCGGGATGTTACTCTTTCATGGTAACCACACCCACGTTCATACATACGTACTGTATATCCAGTTGGGACCGAAGCTTTATGCACATGGCAAGCTGAGCTTTGAAGTACTTCCTGCCATCCATTATGTGCTGGGTCAGAATGCTGGTAGCTGGGGGGTCAAATACTACTTTCCCTCAATCAAATATACGTTAACATTTTCCCTAATGCAGTGGGAAGACGTTGGGACACCCCTGCCATGGAGAGTTTATGTCTCCTGTGGGAGCGTAGATTGATAACCCCCACCAGAGGGCCGCAGATGTACACACTTGCTGGCTTTTCTTCAAGACAGAAGTCAATGAAGTTACCTCTGCTGTGAATTGTGTAGACTTACCTCAATGAAAGTCTCTGCCCAAAGTCTGAAGTGAACACTGAGGATGACAGCGGCTCCTCTCTTCAGCAGCCCAACGTTACACTTCAGCCGCCAACACTCCACAGTCGAGCACGTCTGTGGTGGGAATCACAGCCATCACTGTATTTCTTTCCTTACACGAGGAAATTACTGCAGTGACGTTCAGCTAAATTGTAACTGTGTCTTTTTCCCTTCAGTGACTTCACAAACAAGACATGGTCTGTGATGCAAGATGTGCAGCCCAGTAAATCACAACCATAATTAAGTCCCTCTCATAAACAATAACAGCAAACAGCAGACGATGTGGGCCAGGGCTCATTATATTCCCATTTCCCCTGCTGATTTCAGCAATCTCCTCAGAATGCAAACACTTTGCATGTACAGAAGCCTCACATTTGCATTCTTGCGGTTTGAATCAACCTTGAATTGCGCAATACAACGGGAGGAAAAATGTCACAGGTTCACCATCAAACCCAAAAACTGTATACGGTATTTAAGACTAGAGTTGGGCATCATTTAAATTTGAATGATTCCGATTTTTCATTTCTATTTCGATTCCTAAAAATTGCTTATAAAAAGCAGTGTCATTAAAAAAACTACAGTTCTTTTTGGATGACATGTTTGAACTTCTTAATGATTCTTTCATGATGTGATTTTTTTATCAACTTTACTATAAATTTCTTACAGTGTTTTTAACCAGTAAGTAAACCATTTAAGTTGAACTGACAGTGTTTTTGATTTGTTTGTCACACTTAAATGTTTCAGATCATCAAACAAATTAGACGACAACACAACTGAACATAAAATGCAATTTTTAAATGAAACTTTATTATTATTAAAACATAACTGAGATGAATTCATATCTGTGAGGCTAGAAAAGGTCATAAAGTCATTTCTAAAGCTTTGGGCCGCCAGCAAACCACAGTCAGAGGCATTATCCACAAATGCATTAAGCATGGAACAGTGGTGAACCTTCCCAGGAGTGACCGGCCAGCCAAAATTACCCTACGAGTGCAATGATGACTCATCCAAGAGGTCACAAAAGACTCCACAACAACATCCAAATAACTGCAGGCATCACTTGCCTCAGTTAAGGTCAGTGTTCATGACTCCACCATAAGAAAGACACTGGGCAGAAATGTCCCAGCCCCATCCCCCCAAAAGACCAAAACCACTGCTGAACAAAAAGAACATTAAGGCTTGTCTCAATCTTGCCAGAAAACATCTTGAGCTTTGGGAAAATACTCTGTGGTCTGACGAGACAAAAGTTGAACTTTTTAAAAAGGCGTGTGTCCCATTACATCTGGTGGAAAAATAACGCCGCATTTCAGAAAAAGAACATACCAACAGTAAAATATGTTGGTGGTAGTGTGATGGTCTGGGGCTGTTTTGCTGTTACAGGACCTGGAAGACTTGCTGTGGTAAATGGGACCATGAATTCTGCTGTTTACCAAACAATGCTGAAGAACAATGTACAGCCATCAGTTGGTGACCTCTAGCTGAAACCAACTTGGGTTCTGCAGCAGGACAATGATCCAAAACACACCAGCATGTCCACCACTGAATGGCTGAAGAAAAACAAAATTAAGACTTTGGAGTGGCGTAGTCAAAGTCCTGACCGGAATCCTATTGAGATGCTGTGGCATGACCTTAAAAAGGTGCTTCATGCTGGAATAGCCTCCAATGTGACTGAATGACAACAATTCTGCAAAGATGAGTAGACCAAAATTCGTAGTTGATGCTGCTAAGGGTGGCCCAACCAGTTTTAGATTTTTCTTTCCCTTAATAACAAAAAGTTTCATTTAAAAACTGCATTTTGTGTTCAGTTGTGGTGTCATTGACTAATATTTTTTTTTGTTTGATGATCTGAAACATTTAAGTGTGACAAACATGCAAAAAAAAAAAAAATGAAATCAGGTGGGGGGCAAACATTTTTTTACACCACTGTATATATGTGAATCAAAATTGGCAGAAAATTACCAAATTTCCCTGTTCAGCCATGGGACCTTTCACCTCCCTCTTCTGGATAACATGCTCTCCGGTTGGCTTCGGAGACGAGAGACTCCTTGCAGCTGCAGGCTGGAGCTGTGTGCACAAATGTAATTCGTTATCGTTGCAAGGTCAGGGTTCATTAACCATGTTGTACCTGTGTGTCTTCACCTTAAGTTTCAGTGAGTTGACGGTGTGTTTGGAAGAGCAGCTGAGGGGTCCTTCTGTGACCACCTCCACAGGATAGAGCAGGTCGTGGCCGTGAGCCTTGAGAGGGCATTTCACCTCTAATGTGGACTGACTGACAACGCTGGGGCCATTGTTAACCAACTGAAAGATAAAGAGACTTGTCTGCATAGTAACTGTATAGAAAAGTGTATTACTATGTAGAATGCTGAGTAACAATACTGAGGAGGATCACAATGCAGCACAAAGTAGGGCTGCATAGAAATTGGGGGAAGTAAACACTAAAGCAGAAAAAGACATCAAGGAGTCTAATATTATTGATAATAATATTAACAGTGAAAAAAGTGTAATTTTGTTAAAACGTCGGTGATCCATTTCTGCATGCACACGAGCGTGTCTAACAACAAAGCAGCTATCCTAAATCTAAGCAGCAACAGAATTGCACAGTTCCGCCACAAAATGACCATATTTGGGCAAAATGCTCACTCTGCATTTAGGGCAGTGGTCTCAAATTTGTGCCGTGGAGAGGCCGAGACACTACAGGAGCTCCTTCCCTCAAATTGAAGGAGGTGTTGATCATAGTGATCGGTTGGGAAAAAAAACCTGCAGGGTCGAGTTCGAGTGATAGAGTGTATTATATTCATAATAAATCACAAATTTAAAACGTTTGCTCTAATAACCCCAAAATATAATTGTTTTGTGTTAACGACTGTGCACTAATAAAAACTGTAAAAAAGTAAATAAATGGTGGTGTACCTCATAGACCTGTTGAAGCTCGGGGCCAATGTCCTGCTCGTTAATCAGACTCTGGCTAACACTCCAATTGGGAAGGGGGAAGAAGACTTTGTCGGGCCGAGAAACACTGCGACAGATGACGTGAAAGTTTAGTGCTAGTACCCCAAAGCAGGAGTAACAACATGAACGAACTTCGGTAGAGCAGTCAATGATGCCTCACCCCTGCAGAATGACATCAGCCATTGTTGCTACCTCCAGCTCAAACAGCACCATGTCACTCTCTGAGTTATTTGCATTTTTACTACAACACAAAACAAAGAGAAAATGAATGTTTCATTGATATCAGTCCATCTCCATTCCATTTTCCTCCACTTATCCAGGTCTGGATGACGGGGGCAACAGTCTAAGTAGGGAAGTCCAGACTTCCCGGACTCCGGCCACCTCTTCCAGCTCCACCGGGAGGACACCAAGGCGTTGGAAGCTGTGAGACATAATCCCTCCAGCATGTCCTAGGTCTGCCTCGTGGCCTTCTTCCGGCTCGGAACACATCACCGGTGAGCCGTGGCACCCGGACAAGATGCCCGAGCCACCTCAACTGGCTCCTCTCGGTGTGAAGGAGCAGCAGCTCCTCCCAGATGGCCAAGCTCCTCACCCTATCTCTTATGGTGAGTTCAGCCAATGGCGGAATCTAATTTCCGTCGCTTGTATCCCTGATCTCGTTCTGTCCGTCATGACCCAAATCTCATGACCATTGGTGAGGGTGGGAACATAGAACCATCGGTAAATAGAGAGTTTTGCCTTCTGGCTCAGCTCTCTCTTCACCACGATGGTCCGGTACAGTGACTGCATTACCGCAGATGCTGCACCGATCCGTCTGTCGACCTCACACTCCAAACTTCCCTCACTCGTGAACAAGACCCCGAGATAGTTGAACTCCTCCACATAAATCAATCAATATCAATCCATCTATGCATCCATTTTCTGGGTCCGACCCTAATCTCAGACCCTTCTGGATGACAGAGTTCCTTATCCTATCTTGAAGACCAGCCACCCTGTGGAAGAAACTTATTTTGGCCGGCAACTTGCCTTTGTAATGTTGCCTTTTTGGTCACTACCTAAAGCTTGTGACATTGATTGATAGTTTGATCGGTAAATTGAGAGCTTTGCCTTCTGGGTCAGCTCTCTCTTCACCATGACCATCCAGTACAGCGAACGCATTACTGGAGACTTTAAGCCAATCCGCCTCTTGATCTCACATTCCAGGCTTTCCCCACAAATGAACAATACACCAACAAACTTAGTCTTGCCCCAGCCTCCACCTGGGGCAGAGCTCACCCCAAACTTGGGGGGTACAATCCACCAATTTCTGATGGAGAATCATGGTCTAAGATTTGGGGGTGCGTCTCACACCGAACTACAACCCGGTACAATAAACTCTGAAGCTCAAAGATCAATGAAGCCTTCAGGACCATCCACATACTGTATAGCTGAGATAAAATCTAAGGCGCCCCAAACCGGAGACCCTGAAGAACTTGACTATGGCTATAAATTCTGTCATAAAAATAATGAATAGAATCAGCGACAAGTGCAGTCTTGGTCACCGTGAACAGACTGGACCTACTGCCAGCAATGCAAACTAAGCTCCTGCTTCAATTGTCCAAAGGCACTTTACTGTGCCACAAACCTCAAACTTCTGAAGCACCCCCCACAGGACACTGCAAGGGACACGGCCAAATGGCAAATGTGGACTTGATGGGCAAACCCCCGAGCACCCTCCAGTACCGTTGCAAACGTTGAATTTGAACAAGCTGGGGGACGACCAGTGTCCTAAAATGACCTACCTTCTTATTTGGAACTCAAATTGTACAGTCTTTTGGGTGTCCTTGAGTCTTGGAAGAGTGAATCGAAGACCAGCCCAAAACTAAAAGAAACATAAACAGCATTTGGTTAGTAAAAGAATTGCATGAGTCGTTTGTTCTGTAATTTGATTGTCAGTTTTACCAGGCAGTGAAACAGCACTAAAAACATTTGTACAACAGCTTCCATAAACTGAGACTGGGCTCTATTTTCTGCTCTTTGATATCCTCTAACTTTTTGAAACAAGAAATAAACTATGTTTATATACCACAACAGTGTCAAAATATTCCGAAAGGGTTTGTTTCTGATTTATGCTACAAAAGAACAACTTGCTCTGACTTAATTGCTGCGAAAGAAAATAACATTGAACTTTATAGGCTCTCACACTGGTGCCAGGTTTCACGGGGTTTCCCAGATCGCAATACAGGAACCGGGTGTCGTTTTCTGCCTCGTAGCTGCACGTCAGCTGCGTCAAACTCTGCAACGGACACAACGCAATCAATGACGGCTCTGCTTGTTGGACACTTAGCATTTCCTGCTTATGTTTTTTTGCTGCTGGTGAGTCCATTGCCTCGGCCTTCATATGAAAATGTGCAAACACAACAACACTTGATGTGAAGTAAAGTAAAATAAGTACAAATCATTCCACAAAAAACACATAAGTGTGTTATTATTGGTTTTCTTGGTGACTGTGCTCCCAACTCCCTTGAGATCAAGCTTCTACCCCATCTTGAGTTGCCCGTTAAGCTTGTATTTTAGAACGATCACGCCGACCGTTGTCTCGTTCTTACCAAGCTTTACAGGACTCAATGGTGTGCTTCATGGCCACAAACCCCAGAGCCAGATGTGGCCCTTTTGATGACCACATCTGGCTCTCAGAAGTTCGTAAACACCGTAACATTTATTCAGTTTACTTTTGTCTGGAAATATATGCAATACATCAGGTGTGTTCAAAGTGCGGTTCGAGTGATTTATTTGCCTGTGGCACAATCTAAAAATACAATTTAACAAAAAACTTTGAAACAGCAAAAATTGAAAAAAAGAGCAATAATTTTACCAAAAAAAAAAAAGTCAAAATATTAGGAGAAAAAAGTGGTAATCTAACCGTTTTGGGAAAATTAGTTTGTGGAAAATGTTAGAATATCAAGAAATTAAGGTCATTCATATTTCATATTCATATTTAAGAAAAGTTGAAAAAATGGGAAATTAAAAAAAACAGCAGAAATAGAAATAATTGCTATAATTGTACGAGTAGAAAGTCAAAATATTAGGAGGAAAAAGTCACAACTCGACGAGAGCAAACTTATAACTGTTATGAGTAAAAACAATGTCATTTTTTAAATGTCGCAAAATAAAGAAACAAACAAAACAATACAAAGCTGTACCGTTTTGTAACATTAGGTTGGAGGGAAATTAATTTGTGAATGAAGTTAAAACATTGCGGAAATAAAGACATATTATTACAATTAAAAACAAAATTATTTGTGTAATAATGTTTTTTGCTGACATTTTAAAATAAAACATGACAGGAATCATGTAATGTAATTATGATTACATTATAGATCATACTTATTATAAATTACGATTACAATATATTATGCTGGTAGTATTTAGTCAAAGCATATCTCCATAACGGCAACGTCACTCAGTCTAGAGAGGAGACCTCCACCAAGGCTGGCCTGCAAAACCAACATCGGCTGCGTTCATGCAGAGTGCTTTTATTTTGGTAGGAATGAACCCGTTCTCGTTTCACCACACATTGTGCAGTAGCCGTTGTCCATGAATGTAGCTTTGTCCTTTCCAGTTACAGAGACAGCCGTGCTGCTCACCGCATTGTCGCGCGCTATCCCCCGGTAGTCAGCCTCCGCGGGAAGCAGCACGTGAAGCTCCGCCTCGTAGGCGCCGCCCTCTCCCTCGTTTCTGGCGTTGAAGGTCACGCTCAGGGAGTTTTCGTCACCCAGGTAAACTTCTGTTCTGTCGCTGGGTAATCACAAACACATCTCCTTGATTCAAGCAAAAACAGGCACAGGGACGTGGTCTTGTGATGAATATGCACTTTTTTTGTAGTCCGCGACACAACTCGACAAACACTGCAAGCGCCGCGAAGCGCTGACAGGAAAATGTGACGAAATGCAGGGTTCCAAAGTCCTCACAATCGGTCTGTGTGTGGAGCGTCCCCCCGGAGACCATTTACTCCGGCATAACAGTCCATGACCCACATCTGATCACAACGATTAGTCCCGGGAAAGTCACCCCACATCCTTGTGCCTGTTCACAGTGTGCACACGCACTTTCTGTGTCGCAATAAATCCCATCCGCACGGTCTAACCCCCCACATTCCCATCCCCCGACAGCACATTCGTGTTTCTTTTGAGGCGGACCGACCAGAAAGCAGTCTGGCTCGAAACCAGGGCTCCCCTTTGATTCTCCATTTCCTCTACCCCTCCCCCCTCCACCGCGACCCCTCGCAAGGTAAGACCACCAGCTGAATTGAATTAGTCCAGGGCAGAGGAAGTCACACCGATACCATCACACCGACACTACGCTAAGATAAACGGCACGGCCATGTGTCTGAATGTGGTGCTCATAAGAGAGCTGCATAGGAGGACCGGGTGTTTGTTTGCCTTGGATGGGCCAAGAGGCTGGCAAAAAACAAACATTACCTGACCAATGAACAATAACGTGCTTGTGTGGGTTTTTTTTCAAATTCTAATCAGTTTCCAACCTTAACTACTTTTCCCTTTGAATTATCACATTTACTCTTCCCATGCACTGGACAAGGTAGGTCAGGGTCCGGCACAATTCCAGGTGGTAATTTGACTGCTCCTTGCAGGTTGTGAATGAACACAATGTTTCAAAAGTCAAACCTAGAGGTGTCCCAACCAGATATATATATCGGATGTTGGGCCGATATCAGCACAAAAAAAACCCTGATATTTGCCTGCATCAAAAATCTCCGATACAAGCAGTATCACGCGGCGCGTCCATCCAGCCGCAGGCGGATGTAGCCCACATGGTCACAACATCGGCGCCTGCGAGCGTGTTAACAAAGTAGCCAGGGGTAGGAGTGGCGTCGGTCGTGTGCATTTTTTGTTAAAGCTGATTGCAAAACTTGCTATGCACCAGTTTCCTGTGGTGGCACAGAACCAAGGAAGTTTAATACGACCAAACTCGTCGCACATTTGATGCAGCGTTACACGGGAAACTCCCGCGGGACGACAAGAAGTCATCGGCTATAACAGAAACGCACGCGCGTCGGTGGTGAGTAAAGTCATTAGCAAACCTCGTTATACGGCCGCCACGACATTGCGGATAAAACTAAAGGGCGAGTTTTTCTCATACCTATCTAACATTCCACACTCCAAAATATTGAGTCCAAGTACGAGCGATTACCGCCGATGTCGGATTGATACCCAATATTCAAGGCTACTACGGCGGTATGGGACCGGAGGTGAAAATGTTTTATGCTCCCCTCACCCAGGTGACCACATTTGCATGTGTAATGACGGCATTGAATTCACGCGATCGCTCCTCACGCAGTGAAATATAACCAGAAGAGTAACACCGGAGCTAATCACGCAATAATAGAAGGGACAGTGCAAGCCAACAGGCCGTAGCATGGAGGAGGCCTTTTGCCTGCGTTTGCTTCCTGCAAGTGATGTTGTTTCCTTCGTGAGGCGGTAACACGACAAGCACCGTGTGCAGCAGAGCAACATTATGACACGGCTGTGATTCTGTGCTGCAGAGGAACATCGGCCACATTTCGCCGCCAAGAGGAATATGTGTGGAATCGGCTGTAGTAACATAATAGAAAGGTCATTTCCGCTCACCCATAAACGGCCAATTTCAGGTCAGGAACACAGATGTTGTCCTCGCCACAATCCAGTTGAATCTGGGCCTGAGAAAGCATAGGAGACAGAGAAAAGAGAACAAGAGGTGTGTGTTAAAGGAAACGTGCACCTTTTTTTGGAATCTTGCCCCATTATCCACAATCCTTTTCAGAGACATGAACAGGCGTGCGTTCTAAATTTATAAAAACAGGCAGCTAAGAATCCATGTAACGCACCAATTCCACCTATAAAGCTTTCTAAAAAAAAAGAAAACCTCCAAAAAGGCTCCATTTAGATAATGTCACTTGCATATTACCCAAGACACAGTGACATCTATTATTATTATTGACATTGTAACACCAAATAACTACTTTACTGGTGTAGTGACACCTCGCCACACCAGATTAACTCTAGCTAAAAAGAAAAGTTAACGCCAGGTGTAGTTCCATGTTCCATTCATCCATTTTCTACACCGCTTATCCTCATCAGGGTCGCGGGTATGCTGGAGCCTATCCCAGCCGACTTTGGGCAGGGGGCGGGGTACACCCTGGACTGGTCGCCAGTCAATCGCAGACCAGACAAACAAACATTCACACTCACATTCACATCTATGGACAATTTAGAGCGGCCAATGAAGCTAACATGCATGTTTTTGGAATGTGGGAGGAAAGCGGAGTACCCGGAGAAAACCCACGCACGCACGGGGAGAACATGCAAACTCCACACAGAGATGCCCAGATCTCCTGACTGTGTGGCCAACATGCTAACCACTCGACCACCGTGCGGCCCCCTTTCTACGTTGCTGTGTGAAATGATTGCACCCGGTAAGGAAGTTCTGCTGATGCTTAAACATGACCACACTAGTTTTAGTATAGCTTTGCATGCTATTATGAACGTGCCTGTTACTTACTACACGCTCACAGCATGGATATAAAACCTAAAACCTTGTCGGAAGCTTTTGGAGATGTTTTACTGCCGGCCTTTCTGGGCGGAGTAGGTGAGTCCCATTACGTGCATTAATTATCTGCCTCTTTTTGTTTGTTTTTGTATTTTTTTTATGAAGTCCAAAAAACAAAGTGCCGAGATATATTGTGTGGGAAAAGAGCAGAGCTGGAATTGACATACCGAGAGAAACACTTTCAAGCAAGTGAACGTTTACAGGCGTCAGTACAGTAGATTCAAGGTTTGAAGAAGGATGATAAAGACTACGCACATCAGCAGCACTAGAAGCAAGAGCCACAGTCCAAAAGCTGACGGACTTTCGTGTTTGTATGATTAGGGTAGCTTGTCATGGGAGTGAAGACCATCCGAGCAATGGAGAGAACATGCTCGGGGTTGCTATCTAAACAACTACATTTTTTAGGGGGAGAAATCCTCTTAACCGTAACCTTCAAGTTGAACAGCGTGAAGGCTTATTTTGGGCTTACATGACAAGGCGCTTGGCAGACTGGTACCCAAAAGGAATCCGATTTCATTGCTCTTTCCCGGCGGATCATATAGACTTCCGTTCTTTCTTTTGTTTCCCTGCCAACCGTCTGTCTCCGTGCAGGACTATCCTGTTATCGTGACCCTCGTCACTCCAACATATGGGAACCATTACAAATTCCAAAGAACGCTACAGAACGTTGCAGACTGGTAATCGTTAACGTTGTCTGTGGAAGATTCCAATTCCAAGAGCCTTTTACTTCAAGGATTTGGGTCGTCTGACACCGAACAGACAGGGAGGTTCTCGTTCGCCTTTGTCTTAATATTTCGCATCTCTTGGTAAAGCCAGCCATGTTTCCTCGGACCCGGACTGCAAAATCTGCCAGTGCAACGTGAAGAGCGTTGCTGCGAGAAACCCGACAGGTGGGCAAATAAAATGTTACAGACGATCAACGGAACGATGCGATCGGGCTGGACAAACGCGCAGCACGCTTTGGCGCGTTGGGCTTCCTATCGCTGGGGCTACTGAGGTGGTCAGGAAAAACTCCTTAGCAGCAGGACCTCAGGGTGGATGAAATCTGGCCAAGGTTCCTTAAGGCCCTGGACGATGTGAGCATGTCTTGGTTGACACTGCTCTGCAGTACTGCGTGGACATCAGGGGCGGTGCCTCTAGATTGGCATACCGGGGTCGGTCGGGCGCCCTCTTTTTGAGAAGGGGGGACTGGAGGGTGTTTTACAATTATTGTGGGACAACACTTTTCAGCCTTCCTGGTAAGGTCCAATAGGGGTTCTGGAGAGGAGGATGTGCCAGGTTGTTGAACCTCGGATTCAAAAGGAGCGGTGCGGTTTTCGTCCCAGTCGTGAAACTGGTGACCAACTCTACACTCTCGGCAGGGTCTTTGAGGGTGCACGGGAGTTTGCCCAACCAGTCCACATGGGTTTTGTGGACTTAGAGAAGGCATTCAACCTTGTTCCTTGAGGAATACATGGGGGAGTACTCCAAGTACTGGACCACCTAAATCAGGCGGTTTGTTCCCCGTATCGCCGGTGTCAGAGTTTGGTTTGCATCGCCGGCAATAAGTCAGACTCGTTTCCCGTGAAGATTGGACTCCGCCAGGGCTGCCCTTTGTCACCGTTTCCTTTGTCACCAATGTGGTGAAGAGGGAGCTGAGACCAAAGGCAAAACTCTCAATTTACCGGGTCGAGCTACAGTACATTCCCACCCTGGCCTATGGTCGTGAACTTTGGGTAGGGACAAGATTGTGGGTACGAGATAAGTTTTCTCTGTTGGGTGTCTGAGGTGAGGTGAGAAGCCTTGTCATCCTCAAACTCAAAGTAGCCTCGGGAAAGACCCAGGACACTTTGGAGAGGCTAACTGCCCTGGGAACAACTCGGGATCCCCCGCGCGGGGCTGGTCGTGGAGAGGGAAGTCTAGGCTTCCCTGCTTAGGCTGCTGCCCCCACGACCCGACCGAGCGAGAAGATAGATAGATGGATGGATGGCAACTACGTAACTTTTAGTGTTCATGTAGTCACACTGGTTATTATTCACGTACCCCATAGGGCATTACCTATTTTGGAAACCCAAGCTATAATATATTGTAGTGTAAATAGTCCCTAAGTGTATTGCAAACAAAGCTCCAGTGTTTACCTTCTAAAAGAAATTGTTTTATTCACAGTGTAGTTGGATCGATTCGGTAAAAGGCTGCAGTCCAGTCCCGAGTCGGCTGAATGGTGGAAAATAAGACGGTTTGTGCTCATTGATAAATGGATTGGATTTCCTTTTAAGTAAAGAGAAAGAAGAGCAATAACTTGTTAGTCTGACAGTCTTTCCTGAAAGGTTCCCAGGCTGCAGTCTGCGCAGAAAGCACGTGAGCGATGTGTACATTCCCATACGCGCATCACATGCAGACCCCACCTTCTACCGCTGGCGTACGAGAGCGCGTGCTGAGACTTGTCCCGTGGACGACAGCGCTTGGCAACATGTACGAACAAACGACATCCAGATGTCTGAATGCGGAGCAACACCCCACCCAAACACAACTGTCGGTTCTCCTTGTGTGTTTGTGCGGGACCAAAGCTCACCAGTCCTGCATAGCCCACATCAGTCGGGCAGAGGTGGAAAAAAGAGCTACCAAAGTCTAGTAATCAGCTCCTGCTCTACTGGGGGGGGACCCCTAACCTCGAACCACATGGGGTTGACCGCTATAACGGAGCTGTGCGTTTAAAGCCCCGTTTCAAAACGGTGGCCTGTAGCCTCGGCACATGCGATTTGAAATTTGCAGAGGACTAATTGAAAACAGCGGGAGGAGGGATGACCATATGCGATCGCCTCCCTTTCGACTGGAAATCATTTTGACGACGACATGCTTGCGTTACCGGCCGCGTGTCTATAAATATATCAGTTGTGTGGCGGGGCTGTCGTTTGGGTTAAGCGTGGTGTGCGGCACATAATACTCCGTACACTCTACATCTTACGTCAAACACATCCTTCCATCATAATGACCGTAGCTGGTTTTTTTAAACAGCGTTGCAGATCCTTCCGTGCATTATGGATGGAAAAATGGCACGACAATATTGTAATAGGGCTAAACAATTCAGCCAAAAAAAAGGTGAGTCATGATTTTCTTGCTTATAAGACGTTACGTTTTGAAATGCTGCTTATCTTTTTAACAAAGTGCAGTGTTTTCTGTTATTATTAGCAGTATTATGGTGAGATTCCTCATTGTGTCCTAGGCTTTAAATAAACTTCCGATGTTTTTTCGGCCCTTCCTTTTGGGGTTGTCCCCAAAGGACGGTAGACGGACGAGTTTCTTGCTGGAAACGAACAGTAAACCTGAAAATCATCTAACAAGTCACGGCAGGCACGCTTGCACACCCGGCAGTAAAGTAGTGCCTCGATTTTTGCGTTGGTTTCTCCCAGGACCATCTGCAAATGGCAAAACATGAGTAATTGATTCCCCGAAACCACCAAACCCACCTGTTAACTTGACATAGACGTTCTCCTCCGATTTTGGAACGGCATTTGCAATAAAAGTAGCTACTAGTGACACTGTATATATAATAATATACAATATGATATTGATGCGATATTTCCTTTAATATGTCATCTTTCGTCGTTTATGGTGTTTGTGCCATGTATTTTCTCACAGGCAATTTGTACTGTCTGTCAAACATTTGCAGCATTTCTTCGACTGTATTACAGCATTTGTTTTGCGATTACGTTCTGTGAACGCACACCATTTTACGCTGTTTGTATTTACTTTGCTGACCAAGCATCATCAGAACAAAGTCCGTGCATCTTCATGTGTAGTTTTTTTTCCCCCAAAACTGGGTCAGGTGGCTGAGTTGGTTTTCTTTGCCTTCTACTTACCTATCAAATTTGAATACATTTGGCATACTGGCTGGTTCCTGTTGATAGGCTCACCTTGCTCGTTATTAATATTCCCACGCAGGGGCTGTGGAATTTGGCTTTGCAAGCATCTTTTTCCCTCGTAGTTTCTACTACCTTGCATCGCTTCTCACAAAGCTCCACTCTTTTGCTGTGTGTGTACGCTAGCGGCCCTGCCTCCCGCCACAGACAGAGACCGTAGGACTGACGGGAGGTGTCATTTTGTGCGCCGTTGTTCTGTGAAGGGTCTAGGCACTGCACCAATGCACAGAGTGATCTCCCTTCCTGTCTGTTTGGAGGCGAGAAATAAGGAAAACAGACATGCATGCACATGGCAATACATGGCGGCAGGCGAAATTAACAAATTCATTTTCATGTATCGCATGATTAATTTGTTTACTTACTATCAAAAGAGTTTTTTTCTGATTGAGAAATCCTGCCATGTTGCCAGATCCAACACCCCTAAAAGTGACTGTTGTAATTATTACAGTACATTTAGCTCCAGAACCCTCCTCTCGTCTCTTCAATTGCCATTGTTCACTCGCAAAAGACAATCCAGGTTCAAATCCTATATATACCTCACTTGCCTATTAAACGTATTTCAAGTGTAAAACGTATTGGTACTCTTCAGCAATAAATGATATCGTAAGATGATCGCTGAACAGATGGAATCACGGTGTAGCCAGTTGCAGCACACAACTATGATGCCTTCAAGAACCGCCAGTGTTTTTGGAGAAATACGTAAAAATTTGCACAGCTGTAAATCCTGAATTGCGAATGTGCGGGGATCTGCTATACATTAACCATGTAATAATGGAAATAGAAAAGTGAATTTATGCAGTCGCCACTCACACAAGCTAATGGATGGTAGCTGGCCTTGGGTTTGTTTGTGCCGAAACCCGTTCATTCCAATGAAAAAAAATGCTATTTCCATGTTAGTTAATTGTTTTTCCCCCAAAATGATGTGCGGGCCTACTGCGTAGCATTCTAGTCAGAAAAGTAAGAAACATTGAACTGGCACTGAATGTAATAGCCAAGACGAGGTGAGATACGCACCTTCTGCACTATTAGCTGTTCAGTCTGATAATTCAAGATTGGTCTGAGGCCGTATTGGTCCACTGGGGCTTGAGGATCCAGGCTAAAGTTCAGGCTGATGAGTATGGGGGAGAGTTTATCCCGAAACTCCCCTTCCACCTGCAACCAATAAAGATGCACTTGAGTAACACAGAAGAGGAAGAAGAAAAAATGTTAAAAGACTGTGATCTATGAATTTCACACATAGAGTATGCAAGGAGATACACGGGTTGTTTATTTCGAATGTACAATCAGTATCCTATGGACATGCACAAGCCGATGTTACACAAAGGAGGGGAGAAAAGTCCATAATTTGGTCTACAACCATTTTGCATACTGTAGATTTTTGGGACTTTGGTAGGGCCCTATTAACGGAATCACAGAATTGGCCAATAAAAACGGAATTTACGGTTAAACGCGGAATCTCGCGGAACTTGACATAAAAGGCTGTCATCGTGAGGAGAAGGAAAGGTTGCGTGGGTAAGTATTTCCCCGGCGGACGGCTCAATCGTGGCGGAATCTCGTTACAAACACTAAACAGCCCCTTCTTGAACTAAACATGTTGAAATGGCGATAAACACTGAAGAAATTGGCGAAACACCGCGTTGTGTTTTACAGCTTTAATAGAAGAAGCTTTTTACAATGCCTGATGGCCACATGCAGGTTCTGAGCTCACTTTTGCAAGGACATAGAGCTTTGTTTGCCACATGTTGTAAACAAAATAAGCGCGTCATAAAAAATATCTTACATATGCTGTTGGAATTGCATGTGTGACATCTTCCTTAATCACCAGCACGGGCTTTACGGTTTGTCGTAGATTCTGTAGCAACGTGTGCAGAGGCTGACATCCCATTGGAAAAGTTAGCCAAGCTCCATCCATTTCTCATTTACTGGACTAAATTGTCCACTGGTGTATTGCATCAATACATGTAAGAATTTTTGAATTTAATTAAAAGAGATTTTATTCACTAACCCAGAAAAATAGGTAAAAATAAATTTAAAATGGCAAAAAATGGAAATCGGCAAAAAATCAAACAAGACTTCAAAGGACCCTACTTTGGGCTTTCTGTGCAAGGACCGACTGTGTTGATACACAATTTTAGGGGTTCCGACCATCATTGACCTATGTCCTCATAAATGTTCCCGGGTGACGGGACAACAATTCTCTCCAACGCACCGCAAATTCATGTTTCAGTCAAGTGTAGTGGGTAGCTCCCCAAATGCGGTTCCAATGTCCCGAAAGACAGTTGCCAGACTCATTTTCATAATCTTTGTCTGTCCAGGTTCCTAGAAGATATTCATACCCTGCGTCCACAAAAACGTCTGCACAGGCAATACCAATGAGGAAAGGTGCAACGTCAGGTTAGGGTTAACTGACAGGCGGACAGGATGGTTGCCAGTTCCAGGACAAACCACCTCTTATCCTGTCAAAGAAGAAAACGCTGCAGTCATTACGTCCTCGCTCGCTTTTGTCGGGCCAGCTCTTTGATCAGACCACCGCTGAGTGATGAGAAGATTGGCTCTGTAGTCGCTTCGACCGAGTGTTCAGTAATAAGTGCTTCTACAAACAGCACTTCAAACAAACTTCAAACCGTCTCCATTAGAAAATGGCATTAACTTTTGTCTCGTACCGGGAGGATGCTGTAATGGTGATGCTGCAGGTGCAGGGTGGTATGTTCTACCACGCCAATAAAAACAGATATAAAAGGCTTCCGGGCACGTACCACAGTTAGGTAAGCGGCATAGTAAAAGGACGGTTGGATGGAATTACATTTTAAACTGTTTGGATGTTTACTTCTTCCCTTTGATGTGCAGTTGACATTTGTTCTCTTTAAACATTTGCAAAGCTAACGTCACGGCATTTTAGAACTTGTCTCGGGCCGGTTTACAAATGTGTTTAGCATTTGGAATAAACGGTGGAACGCCCGGCATGGTGTGTCACCTCCTCCGCTTGCACGCCGCTCTCCGTGGCAGCTGCTGGTCAATCAAGGAGGGTTTTACCCTCCTTTCCTAGTCAAACAAAGACAAAGTTGCTGGGGATCGATAAAGTCTCCGGATCAGGACAGAACAACAGAATGCAAAACTTGGAAAATGCTCCATTGGAAGTTTATACTTGCTGATTTGCTTGTTTTTACTGTCAATCTAAAAGGGATTGCTCTCCCCAGACAGATCATCCAATCATCATGCAGAAGCCGAGAGTCAGTGCCAGCCCACTGCCCTATAGACCCCAGAGATGCTGAGCATCCGATGGGCGGGACAAAGCCCAGCATTTATCATATGACCGTCCAGTTTCGTGCAGTGGAACAACCCACTCTATGCTTCCCCTTTGAAGTTAGTAGACGCTCAGTGTCCAACGGTGGCGCCGCGGGGATGGATGAGAAGGAAGCGGTGTCAGTTACCTCTAATAAGTAGCTGATTCTGGACAAAAGATGAAGGTATTGCACACACAGCAGTACATACTGTATTTCACCATTTTTTGGGTTGCAAGACCCTTGCAGTCTTAGAGCAATCACCACTGGGATGCTCACTGCAGGGATGTCCACCAAAGCCAATGCCCGTGAACTGAATGTTCATTTCTCTACCATAAGCCGTCCATGAAGGCGCTTCAGAGAATTTGGCCTCACAAACCAAGTGTAACCAAAGCAGCCCGGGAGCTCCATATCCACCATCGTCAACTCCCAGTTCTTCTTAGACCCGCCACCCGGAAAGCTGCTCTGCATAACGAGCGGTTTGCATTGAGAATTTCAGAAAAGCTCTTGACATGCAACACCTGTGAGGTGGATGGATTTTTTCCACAAAGGAGAAGTGCCCACTAACACAGATTTAAACAGACTCGTGAGCAATATTTTATTTTATTGTTTATGTTTTTGTTTAATGTGTTGCTAGACAGACAGACTTCATTGATCCCACGAGGGCAATGAAGAAAAAAAGTTTAGTTAGACAAGGGAACTCACATGTCTTTATGTCCTCCTGCTTGAGCACAGGACATTGCCATCATAGTACTCCTATGGCAGTACTTTTTACTCAATTTTCCTCCAATGAATGATGAATCAATCTCAGTAATAAAGCCAAACAGGAGGCGGTAGATGTGTCAATACTACAATATGGTGCTGATCCAAAACAAATCAACGTCTGCTGAGAACAACCGAGCTTTGCTTTGCTGCATTTCAAAACCACCAACACCAGATCCTCGTATGCAAATATTTCTAGAAAGCCTTGCGGTATCGCACCACAGAATATTTACACAGGGTCGAAGCTAGAAGATCCACTGTGTCCCACTGGAGTTTGACCTGGTGGTGCAATGTTGTTTGACTCATGGTGGTTGAAATTGAATGGACCATCAGTACATTCCAGGGGTGGGGGTCTTCACCACTTGTACGATAACGACATCACTTACCTTAGCTACAACAAAAGCAAATGAGGTTGGGGGGACACAGGGGTGGAATCATGTGACTGACCCGCAGATAGATCTTGGTGTCATGACACTGGCGTTCTCCATTGGTAAGCTGCAAGGTCTTCACCAGACTGGGCTGCTGACTATCCAGGAAGAGAGTCCTCCTGACAGATTTCTTCTGGTTGTGCTTCTCTTTGTCCAGCTGAATTTCCACCACAAATCCTTTGAATATGCACACAAGGAAGGACATTGTGCGTTTGCATAAATCTACCTGTGTGTGTGTACTACACACACAACCTCAAACTTCTGCACGTGGAAAAGCCCACGTGCTGCGATACCGGGCCCTTTTGTCTGGTTCTGGTGCAGAATCCAGAAAGATAATGCGTGTGAGTGCCTCACCTAGAGTAGAATGGAGGTGTTTTCCATGAGCCAGCACGCAGACACTGACGCTGACACTGAAGAAAACATGAAAGAATTATGAAACAAATATCATGCATACACCGGCATTACAGACAAACGTATTTGTTTAATCGGATTTAAATTCCGGATGTAAACCGTCTGGTTCAGACAGCCCCGCATTCCCCCCCAAGCTCAAACCAGGGTCCGTAAAATGAGAATCTAGAGTGCTAGCCCTCTAGCTAAAAGCTCGGACTGTCGACTTGACGTCCAGCGCGACTCTTGAGCCGTCAGGGAGCGTGGTTTGCCGACGTACTTTTTTCGGCACCCGCTACGTGATAACAAATAATGCTTTGGGTCCTTGGGTTTTTGAGTCCCCTACTAAAACATGAATAGGCAGATTGTTTTTTCAGATATTTTTCACATGTTTCTAAGAACCCAAAGACAGAATAGCAATAGATTTTGTATTTGATTGACGGAGATAAGTATTTGATCCCCGTGGTTGGCAAGCACACCTGAGGAGAGATTATGGTTCGCTGCCGTTAACAGATACTCACAAATCCTGTTGTTTGGTAACTCTTAAGTTTCTATGTGACATCATTGGCCCTTGAGAAAGAACCCCAAAGCAGAATGTTTCCACCTCCATGTTCAACGGTAGGGATGCTGTTGTTGGATCATATTCAGATTTTTTTGCTTTATTTGGTCTATTTTGGTCTTGTGTGACCACAAGCCTTGTATGAATCATTCATGTGTTCAGCAGGAAGACCTTGCCGATCTTCGTCCATGACAGCAAAGTGTGTTATTGTTGGTTGTCTTGGTGACTGCTCCAAGCTCCTTCTGTGTAAATCTAGGCTGATCTGACATCTTTTTCACAATCATCTTTACCCCGTGAGGTGAGATGTTGGATTGACTCCAGAGGGAAGGCAACAGTCTTTGTATGGACAGCAATCCTCTGATCGGCAAGTGTTAAATGCACCAAAGTGTGGTCTAATAATCTGAGTAGGGAGAGGGGCAAAGCCCTGAGTGCATCCTTGGTGTTTTCATGAGTGTTTTATTGTCTCAAATGATGGCAGAGAAGTTTCCCTAATCACAGAGATAGATACTTTATTAATCTCCAGGAGAAATTCTCATTCCGTACAACTCTGAGCGCCACCGTGTACAGAAATCCGCGGACGACTGGGCCACCGTGTTATGTATCAGGAATGGACAGGAGGATGGGTACAGAAAACTGATCCAGAACTTTGTCTACTGGTGCGATGTAAACCACCTGCACCGCAACACCACCAAGGCCAGGGAAATGGTGGTGGACTTCAGGAGAAACGGGACACACCCAGAACCTGTTCTCATAAAAGAACATAGTTGTCTGCACTTTCTCAGAAGACTGGCATCCTTCAACGTATGCAGGAAGCTGCTACAGATCTTCTACCAGACTGTGGTAGCAAGTGCCCTCTGGTATGCAGTAGTTTTCTGAGGGACCAGCCTCAAGAAGAAGGATGCCACACCTGGACTGACTGGTGAGGAAGGCAAGCTCGGTCATTGTCACTGAGCCCGACAACTGTGGCAGAGCAAAGGACAGGGAGGAGGCTCCAGTCCATCATTGACAACCTCCCAACAAAAGAGAAGTTTCAGTGGCAGATTACTATCACTGTCCTGCTCCACCGAAAGACTAAGAAGATCATGCGGCTTTTCAACACAACAGAGGGGGAGCGATAAAAACACACACACAGGACTGGACTTTTTACCTTTAGAGATGAATTTTCTTGGAGATGAATAAGGTGTCCATCCATCCATCTATTTATCTATGAGTAACTTTACACTCACATCCCCACCAAGGGGAATTTAGGGACTCCAAAGAACCTAACATGCATGTTTTTGAACTGGGAAGAAACTGGAGTACCCAGAGAAAAAACATGCAAACATGGTCCTCCCCCAAACAAGTCCAGGTATGACGACTCCACCTTTAGCCTATGTCCTCCCGTCCTCTCTTTTTCCCAAACACCAACAAACACGAACACAAGGCTTGTCTTTATCAACGCTGTAGAAATCTAAAAAAGCGCCCCAAGTGTAATAGCGATTAAACGGCTGTTTGGATAACTTTGCGGATTTTCCCCTTGTTTTATGTTGGGCCTGAGATTGATGTGTTTGTAGATAGAACCGCTTGGACAGGAAACCGGCAAATATGAAGTCGCTTGACGTTCTCACGAGACAAACTTAAAAGAGCTGAAATAGCACCGTGGTGGAATGTGTAAGCTGCCTGTTACCATGTTAGCCACTAGTGAAGGTTTTAGAGGAAAACCGCGCTCATACCAGGACACGGCAGCGGTTCCGGTCCCTGTGGAAAGCTCACAGAGTTTCTCTTCTTGGTTGAACATGGTTGGCTGCACTGCGAGAGACACGTTTGCCTTCACTATGGGTCGAGACCTGAGCAAAGGCACAGTTGCACAAAGAAATGTTAGGGGAAAAGTCTACTTATCTGCTCTTCCATTGCTAAAGTGCCGTAAACTCACCTATACAGCACGGATCTATCGGCCCCAAAAGCGCCAACAATCAGGTCTGCGAGAAGACATTCGAGGAGTTGTTAAAAAAAAAGGGAAAGGACTTGAATCGGAAGCTGAGAGCGGAATGTTTTACCCGGGTAGCCGTTTCGATCCAGATCTGTGTCGCCGCGCAACGCATAACCAAAGTTGGCAGGGAAAGCGCCGGAAGCCCATTGGCCAGCCAGAGTTTGAGTGGGCGTGGCCTTCAATCCTCCAGAGTAACCATTGTAAATAAAAACCCGTCCCTGTTGGTCTTCACCCCCGTAGGGACAACCGATGGCCATGTCTGTAAACATTGGAAAGCAACTTGTCTTACTTGGGGGACGTCTTTGAAGTTCTGCTACAAAGTAACAGATCGTAACAGTTGCTGCATATTTGGTTAGAATTATGACTAAACAAAATGTTGCCCCTTTTTTTAAGCAAGGTCTCCAAACATCATGGTCCTAAAACAGCTTCCAAATTGTTGCCTGAGTCATGAGAGCACCGTGGCTTTCCAAGGCGGGTGGACATCAAAACACGAGTCATGAGTCATAATCCATTAGATTTCCAACACAACCAATTGGAGAAAAGGGTGGACTGCACCATGGATTGGTTGCCAGTCAACCACAGGGTGCAAACAACATACAGCCACTATTGTCCAAAGTGTGCCTTAATCCTCTTGGGCATGGAATTCCGCAGAGTTGCAGAGGTTGTTACTGGAATCCTTTTCCGGTCCGCTAAGTTGACATCACCGAGCTGGTGGATGGAAGCCTGCTTTAGCTGCTGCGTGAGGGTTGGGTTCAGGTCTGGAGGAGACATACTTGGCCACTGTATCGCCCTCGTCCTTTGTCAGTAAGACACTTGTCTTGGTGGCATCTTTGGGCCTGTTATGTTAGAAAACTGATGCTGCCCAGTTTCCAAAGGGAAGGCATCACGCTCTGATTTAGAATGTCAGTTTCAGTTGTCAGACCCACACTGCTAAACGAGCAGTACACCAACTACTCTAAAGTATATCCCAAGTTTTACTTGTATTGTATAGTCCCTTGTACCAAAAATGAAATGAATGAATGTACCGTTGAAACCGTCCTGGTTGAGGTCACCCAAGGGCGCCAATGAGGTCCCGAATCGGCCGAAAGGCTGATGGCCAAGTAGGTGCTGCCGTGCGGGCTCCAGGTGCAAAGGACCCCTCTGGAGGTACACGTAAACTTTCCCTAGCTCCTCCAGATGCCCATCGGACCCACGCCGCATGAACATTGGAGCGCCCACCGCCAGGTCATCCAGCCTGGGGAGGAAGTCAAAGCAAGAGGTGGGTGATGGTATTACCACACTGGTGGCTGCTGTCAGGACAAAAACCCAAACACAGCATCATTTTCAAGAGAAGAATGAGATAAGAAGAACACATCACAAGTTGGATGTAATAACAGTGTCTCAACACTTTGTTTTTAGTAATACTGTTGGATTTTCTCAACCAGAATTTATGGAAAATTTAACTACCGATGTCCAATAATATCGGGCGACCGATATCGGCCATGTTGGAGCGGAGAGGATGCCTCATGCACGTGCTTTTTGGAAGTAGCTTTTTTTGCCCGAACCAAATCCCAGGGAATCCCCTTTCACAGGTAAGACCTAACAATGACCTCTGATAGTAGACTGCACGATTTGGCCGTCACAACACAGTTTTGGGAGCATTATGGGCCGATGTGGTAGAAAACATTTGTAACCAGCGTGATTTTTGGACGGTCGTAAGATCTTCAGCCTCAGGTTCTAATAACGGCTCAGTTTCAGGTGAGTCTCCTTCAGGTACTTCAGCAAGAATTTCATCCTCCACAGGCTCTGGTAGGTCAGTTCCAGGAAGCTCCTCCCCCTCAGGCACTTCCACGAGGATCTCCATCTCGATGTGGGACATAAGTGTATCTACCATCAAGGACTCATCCCCAGGTAAATGTTCCTCTGCTGATATTACAGGGTCTGTACTTTGAGCAATACTGGAAACTTCAAGATCGCTGGAGCCTGATGCCAGAGGCCCCCCAGTATCATTGGGCTTAAGCACTGGCTCAGGCTCTTTCTGTCTCTCCGCTATCCCTTTATTCAACGGGAATGTTAAAAAAATGCAGAAATAGCGGCAGGCAGACGTGGTAGTATCTGCGGGAGACTCCTCGGCAGAAAATGCACTTTGTTGCACAATGTTTACAGCCTCGCCGAGAAGCTAGTTACTGATCAATCCTCATCGATCCTCAATCCCTTATTTGCTCCGCTTAGCCATGTTTCCCTCATCTGTGCGTCGTCATCGCACGCACTCACCCATCGTTGTTGATGTCGGTGGCTGCTACTGCATAGCCAAAGTAGGACCCCATCTGGAACACATTAAAAGCAAGACTTCATGAACAAAACCCTAAGGAGCACCTGGTGGGGGCTCGGCTCCCGGGGATCCTCCACCTTCTTGTAGCAGGGCTCCCAAATCTTGTCTCTTTTAATGCACAGCATAGGACACTCACGTATAAAGTCATTAGATTAGGGCACACAAGTGGAGGCTCGGCTGCAGATCATCTACCTTCTCGCAACAGGCCTCCCAAATCTTGTCTCCTTTAATGCACAGCATAGGAGCAGGAGTGGTCGAGTTTTTAGATAGCAGCCCTTCTCTGGAAAATCTCTCCTAATGCACGACACGTTCTATCCAAACTCATTATTATTACCATCGGAGTTGTCCCCGGTGGACTCGTCATTTCACTTGTTTGCCTTTGAGTTGACAATCCACACAAGTGGCATCAGAATTCAGAATATCGGCTTGAAATGCACCCCCAAAATACACACCTTCAAGTAAGCAACAATGGACACAATCTACCCCAGGAGAGTCTCCCGCCGGAGGTATTTTTTCAGCGGACTTTTACAGCTCGCTCCAAGAGCCGGCGGAGCACCACTCCCTGCAACCATTACCTTATCTGATGAGTATCTACTCGTGCATTCTTGGCGCTATCATGCTACGTGTTAGCAGGCTAGCACCAGTTAGCTTTGCAGCATTTTTCGACAATTTTAGGAGTACAGACTTACAGGAACGCTTAGTGTTATCGTGCTAATTGGTAGCATGCTAACAGTAGTAGTTTGTAGTGGTGTTTTTAGCCATTTTTATTCAATTTAACATTGGCAGATAGCTGGCACTGTAAGGTTTAGCATCTTAATGTTAGCATTGCTAACATGTTAACATTAGCATAGTAGCATTTTAGCTGTTTTCATGAGTATAAACCTCTAAAAACATTTAATGTGATCATGTCAGATGTAAGTGTTAGCATGCTAATGTTAGCACAGTAGCCTTTTTGCCAGTTTTATCAGTACAGACTTATAGAAACACATAAGTGTTATCATGTCACGTGGTAGCATTAGCATGTTAACATTGGTAACGTGCTAACATTAGCCTACTAGCATTTTTAGCCATTTTGATTAGTTTTACTGTTAGCAGACACGTAGAGCTATCCTGCTAGGTTTAGCATGCTAACATTAACATTGTTAACATTAGCATTGTTGCATTTTAGATGTTTTCATGAATACAAACCTATAAAACACTTAATGCTATCATGTCATGTGTTAGCATGTTAGGCTTAGCATGCTAACATTAGCATAGCAGCCTTTTTGCCAGTTTTATCAGTACAGACTTATAGAAACACATAAGTGTTATCATGTCACGTGGTAGCATTAGCATGTTAACATTGGTAACGTGCTAACATTAGCCTACTAGCATTTTTAGCCATTTTGATTAGTTTTACTGTTAGCAGACATGTAAAGCTATCCTGCTAGGCTTAGCATGCTAACGTTAACATTGTTGACATTAGCATTGTTGCATTTTAGCTGTTTTCATGAATACAAACCTATAAAACACTTAATGCTATCATGTCAGGTGTTAGCATGTTAGGCTTAGCATGCTAACATTAGCATAGCAGCCTTTTTGCCAGTTTTAGCAGTACAGACTTATAAAAACACATAAGTGTTATCATGTCACGTGGTAGCATTAGCATGTTAACATTGGTAACGTGCTAACATTAGCCTACTAGCATTTTTAGCCATTTTCCTTAGTTTCAAGGAAGACACTGAGCACTATTATGCTAGGTTTAACATGCTAATGTTAACGTTGCTGACATGCTAACATTAGCATTTTAGCTGTTTTCATGGCTAGACACCTATATGAACACTTTGCGCTATCATGACAGGTGTAAACATGTTAGTGTTAGCATGCTAATATTACCACAGCTTATTTGTACGCTTTTGTAAGATGTCAGTGTTTTTGCCATGGCTGTATATGCCCTGCGACCGTTTTGTCTCTCCTGTTCTGAAAGCGGAACTGATGACCCGCTACGGTCCACTTCCCCGCAGCGGAACTTCCTCCAACATTCCACGACGCTCACCTCTAAAGTCCGGTCCAAATGTACGTACCTGCTCTCCCGTCACGTTGAGCAGCGATTTCAGATCCCGTCCGTCTAGTATGCTCACCTGTGTCGGGGAAAAAAGCCAACATTTTGTCTTCGTCGTGCACGACGCGTGCTTTTGCAGGATTGCGTGGAATGAAATGTATGGCGACTCCTTACTAAACCATACAGCATGAGTCCCTTTGGAACTCCTGTGATGTAATCTGCAACAAGGACAGCGAGGAGCAAAAGGTTAGAAAGACGAGAGCCGACATCAAAAGACTGGAACAATGTTTACCCGGTGCGGAGGTCGCCCCCCCCCCCCCCCCCCCCTCCCCCCATATGTCAAAACTACAGGAGACATACTCAGTCATGTGTGTGGAGACTGAGGGGGTCAACAAACCCTACACCCCTTGTGTGTTTGGACAACGGGACCCCTCACCTTCCTCGTCATCCCCGCTGAACTCCCCGCCAGCGACAGAATAACCTGCAGAGATGCAGAGAGAGAGGGGTTTCAAATTGCCTCGTCTTGTCGTTAAAAAGGCTAACGGTTATTGGCGTGACACCTAAAAGAGACATCTCACGATGAATTCAGTCATTTCATTTTTAGAATGTCCAAGTATGTAACACAGAGATGCGTTTCTCATAGCCACATCATGTAACGGCAAGCCGCCACAATAATAACAGCTTGAGAAAACAAGAACATTTGATGGAACTAATACAGCAAGTGGTGCAAAAGAGGCATTTTTTCCCTGCAGAAATGGTATCTCATTCACCATGAGTCGGTGATGGTTTAATAAATTTGTGATACTGCGGGGAAGCACCGTCAAAAAGTCCACAATCTCTGCATGTTTAGGTCTTTAAACGTCATATTGTATACATAGATATTGTACTTCCTCCGGCGGTCCTTGAACGCACCATAGTGTGCGTTCCGTTTGGCTATTTTGTAATTGTGGTGAGGATTACTTGGACGCGGCTTCACGAGCCCGCTAGCCTCCAGCGCAGCCAAGGGGTAGGGAACCTGTGGCTCGCGAGCCGAATACGGTTATTTTGATGACCGCATCCGACTCTCTGACAATGTGATCCACTGGATATATTTCCATTCTTTTCCTGACATTTTCAAATAAAAACCACATTGGAAATATAAAACATGCTCATGCATTTTAATCCAGGCATCCCTTTTCTGCCGTAATGCGGCTGACTCGAGCCGTCGCCAAGCTAAATGATTCATGGGTCCCACCCGGGTCACTGAGAGGTCAAACAGTAAACTTCCCTTGTTTACTCAAAAAGTCCGCAAGCAAATTCTGCAGAGAAGAACCCTTTTGACAGAAAAGATGATGAGAAAAAAGAAAGTTGTGGCGTGCCGAGCAACTTAATGTTAAAAAGCATTTTATTATTACTATTATGTTATTTTTATTATTATTGGTTAGCTTCAGTATAACAGCATTATTAAAAAGAATACCCTCAGAGACTCACTATATTCTAAAATTGTTGGTCGTGCTTTAAAATGCACACATTTAGTTCAAATAATATACAGTAATATGGTGCTCCAGTAAAAAGGTTCCCGACCCCTGCTCTAGCTCTACCCGGACGACCAGGCTAAAGGCTACACCGCGGTTCTGATTCTGTCGATCATCTTATGTTGACTGTGTTTAGCTCCTAAACCTGGATGGTTTGATTTGATGGGATAAGGGCTGATTCTAATTTAAAAAATTACAACAGTGAATTTTATTGCAAACGTTGATCCAAAATCGGTGGAGAACGTCAATGTCAAACTAGGGTTTGGAGGGAGAGGCGTGTGTTACATTTTTTATGGCCATATCAATTACTTGTCACTGGTGGTTCCGGAACTTAAACACCCGCTACTGGACCTCTTTGGGTACTACATGTATAAAAGCAAATGTATCCAACCAGCACCAAGTCCAAAGTAGCTTCTGTATCCCCCAGTGAGGAAATAGATGACTTCCTCACCCAGGTAACTGTCATCGTAGCTGCCCTGCACCTGTCCTGTCTGGATCTGCCCAGCGACCGACAGTAGGAAGTAGGAAGGGTAGTAGGCCTTGACGATCTCCTCGGGCGTGGCTGATATCAGCTGACCTGCAAAATAGTCGGGCAGCAACGAGAACGTGACTTATTTCATTGTAACGGAGCTGTCTTTCTTTGACCCGGGCTCACCTTGCCAGTAAAAGCTGCCCGGTCCACCGAGAACAACCCTGCCGTCCTGAAAAGCAGGAGTTTCTGCGTAAGCGACGACAAAGTCTGTAACTCCCGGCCTAATCTCCGCCGCCTGGCAACGGGATGATGCCGGACGCCCAACAAATATCCCTCTTACCTTCGTGAAGTCAGCGCTGAACCCCCCTTGACAATAGCCCTGTCCTGCAGGTCCGTGTCTTTCTGCAGGTAAAACACCAAAATGTTTGCCGCCGGTAGATGGTCGGCCAAAATTGTTACATTCACCGCGATAAGGGAGGGATTGTTGTGCTTGCAAAACATGCGGGCCGCGCAACATTACACCTTGTCAAAGCATCTTCCTGCTGGGGAATGCTAACGCTTATTTCCCGCCGCGGAAAGCGCCATCAAACCCCTTTCTGTTTAAGTTGGCGTAAAAGCAAAGGACTCCCGATTCTGCACAATCAGTCGCAAACCGTTGCAGTACCGCACCTGTTCTGCAGGGGGCGTACTCCACAAATGATTCGAGGCTGTCGGAGAGGTAACACGTTCCCGTAACGTCGGCAAAGGGAGTGTCGTGTTCGGTCCTCCAGTAATACCTGGGAGCACAGGCCTGACACACACACACACGTTTCACATGTACAGACTCAAAGCCTTACAGTATCAGGAAGGGATTCTTACCAGGATATTGTTGCCATGGGAACGCACGGTAGCCCCGAACCACTGATGCGACTTGAACTCAACCTGAGTGTTGACATCATTTATGTAAAAATGCTGATCCCCTAGAAAAAGACAGAAGGCCAAACGTCAGGAACCCTGGGATTAAGCGCCCCCCGCTGTCCCGTGTGGTCACTAGAAACAAGTCGCAGGTCATCAGGGTTTGAAGTTGCCCTGCAAAAGCTTTCTCCACGGTCCCGGGCTGTAACGTGATACGTTATCGCGGCACTTTTAATCCATCCTCCTCTCCCAGCGCGACATCAAACAAGTCAAACGTAATTGGGCCTTGTTGTCACTACACTCCCAACACCGCACAGAGAAGAGAGCGTGATTAAAAGCAAGTGCTGCGGACTAATAGGGCGGCATGGGTGTGCGTGATTTCCTGCCAAATTACCCAGCCGTCCCTCTCTGGAACTGTCCAAACTTTGGCGTAATTACAGCATGTTTGTTTGTCTACGCGGCTGCTTTCTGGGAAAGTGTGCCTGAAGTGTGCCTGATTAGGAAAGTGAGGGTAGACTTTGCTCTCAAACAAGCATGTATACTTCGGCAGGCACATACACGCGGGTCTGCTCGCAATCGTATGCGTTTTATCACTTTAATGTGTGTAAATACAGCGGTAGCTCGCTTTTGTTATTAATTAGCTGCAAAAGGGTCTAAAAGCAAAGTCATTTTTCCCATTCAGAATAATGAAAATGTAATGATTTTGTTTGAGACACTGAAATAAACGTTCATTTTGTAGCACTAGCACTCAATAAAGCGAGGAGCTGCAACAATTAATCGATGAATTGAAGATTAATCGATTGTCCAGTTAATCAACAACTATTTTGTATTTGATTAGTCTTTTTTTTTTTATTAAAAAATATAAATATCCTCTGATTTTTGCCTTTCAAACGTGAGTATTTTTACATTTCCTTGGTCATCCATGAAAGCAGACCTATTAAGCTCGTGTTTTAGGCACAGCAGGATATTTACACACGACATCTCTGACTTTGGAAAACACGGATCGACATTTATCCCTCTTTTCTGATATGCTGTGGCCCAAACCACTAATTATTTGTGTTTGGTTCACATTGGAAAGTCAAACACGGATCGACATTTATCCCTCTTTTCTGATATGCTGTGGCCCAAACCACTAATTATTTGTGTTTGGTTCACATTGGTTTGATTATTTGATTAATCAAAACAACAAGCTTCAGATTAATCGACTCAGAAAAGGTATAGCGGTTGAATGGTTCCAGACCCAATAAATGAATTTCAGCGATATGTTAATACATTGAATTTTTCCATTGAGCATAGAAAACATGTTTATGACTTTCTGAATAAATACGGTGTTTAACATTTTTAGAGCCCTGAACAAATGAAATAACACCCATATATTTTGTTCACTTCATTCACTCAAAAATACTTCTAGCAAACGAGCTAATCAGCTAACCAGTTAGCCCCGAATTTAATTTGTCTAAACTTAAGAAGCCAAAAACCTACCACTTCCACACAGAATCTGAGGAGAACTTGATTTCACTTTACCATGTGGGACATGCAATGGCTGACTTCATCATCTCATGCAAAGTTAAGATAATGTCATGTAAAGTAATTTTGTATCATTACTACCGCCCAGTGACCAGAATATTACATGTCACTCGTATTTCAATGTGTTTTGACGCATAATCAACCATAGTCGTAATTTATTAATTGCAAAGAACAACTGTAGTTAGTTGCAGCCCTCATAGGGTAAGGGACTGGTTTGTTACATGCAATCGTATGAAAACGGACACAGAGTACAAAAAAACAAGGTTGATGAAGACCAAATCGTACAAAACCGTCCTTTTTTTTTTTTTTTCCCGCTTATCCGAGGTAGGTTCGCGGGGGCAGCAACCTAAGCAGGAAAGCCCAGAGGTCCCTCTCCCCGGCCACTTCGTCCCGCTCTTCCTAGCGGATGCCGAGGCGTTCCCAGGCCAGCTGAGAGACATAGTCTCTCCAACGTGTCCTGGGTCTTCCCCGAGGCCTCCTGCCAGTTGGACGTGCCCTGAACACCTCCCCAGGAAAGCGTTTGGGAGGCATCCTAACCAGATTCCCGAGCCACCTCATCTGACTCCTCTCAATGCTGACAGTGCTTCTCACCCTATCTCTAAGGGAGAGCCCAGACACCCTGCAGAGAAAACTCATTTCGGCCGCTTGTACCCGCCATCTTGTCCTTTCGGTCACTACCCAAAGCTCATGAGCATAGGTGAGGGTAGGAACGTAGATCGACCGGTAAATCGAGAGCTTTGTCTTTTGGCTCAGCTCTCTTTTCACCACGACAGACCGGTTACATAGTCCGCATCACTGCTGACGCCGCACCAATCCGCCTGTCCATCTCGCGTTCCATCCTTCCCTCACTCGTGAACAAGATCCTGAAACTCCTCCACTTGAGGCAGGCCCTCATCCCCGACCCGGAGATGGCACGCCACCCTTTCCCGGGCGAGAAACATGGACTCGGACCTGGAGGTGCTGATTCTCATCCCAGCCGCTTCACACTCAGCTGCGAACCAATCCAGTGAGAGTTGAAGGTCACGGCTCGATGAAGCCAACAGGACCACATCATCTGCAAAAAGCAGAGACCGAATCCTGCGGCCACCAAACTGAAACCCCTCAACGCCCTGGCTGCGCCTAGAAATTCTGTCTATGAAAGTAATGAACTGAATCGGTGACAAAGGGCAGCCCTGGCCGAGTCCAACTCTCACTGGAAACGGGTCCGATTTATTCTATCCTGGATTAGGTGGATTAGGTGGTCCGATGCCCCATATTCCCGGAGCACGCCCCACAGTATTCCCCGAGGAACATCGTCGAATGCCTTCTCCGAGTCCACAAAACACATATAGACTGGTTGGGCAAACTCCCGTCCACCATCAAGGACCCTGCCGAGAGTATAGAGTTGGTCCACAGTTCCACGACCAGGACGAAAACCACACTGCTCCTGATTTGACTATCCGGCGGATCCTCCTCTCCGGAACCCCTGAATAGACCTTACCAGAAAGGCTGAGAAGTGTGATCCCATGATAGTTAGAACACACCCACCGGTCCCCCTTCTTGAAAAGCGGTACCACCACCCTGGTCTGCCAGTCCAGGGGCACCGACCTCGACGTCCACGCGATGCTGCAGAGTCGTGTCAACCAAGATACGCCCACAGCACCCGATCCTTGATGAACTTTGGGTGTATCTCATCCACCCCGGGGGCCTTGCCACCAAGGAGCTTTTTGACCACCTCAGTGACCTCAGCCGCAGAGATAGGTGAACCCGACTCAGAGTCCCCGGGCACTGCTTCCATGTTAAAAGGCGTGTCGGTTTGATTGAGGAGGTCTTCCCTCCACCGGTCCACAACATCTCAAGTCGAGTTCAGCAGCACACCGTCTCCACGATACAGCACCATAACTGCAGACCGCTTGGCCTTCCTGGACCTGTCAGCTGCCTCCAGAGTCCCATGGGCCAAGACGGCCTGATAGGACTCTTTCTTCAGCTTGACGGCATCCCTCACCATTGGTGTCCAACAACGGGTTCTGGGATTACCGCCACGACTGGCACCGACTATTTTACGGCCACAGCTTCGATCGGCCGCATTGACAATAGAGGCATGAAACATTGCCCACTCGGATTCATTGTCCGCTGCCTCCCTCGGAACATGGACAAAGCTTTCCCGTGGGTGGGAGTTGAAACTCCTTTTGACAGGGGACTCTGCCAGGCGTTCCCAGCAGACCCTCACAATGCGTTTTGGTCTGCCAGGTCTGACCGGCATCCTCCCCCACCAACTCACCACCAGGTGGTGATCAGTTGACAGCTCCGCCCCTTCTCCTCACCCGAGTGTCCAAAACATGTGGCCGCAAGTCTGACGACACAACCACAAAGTCAATCATCAAACTGCGGCCCGGGGGGTCCTGGTGACAAGTGCACATGTGGACACGCTTATGCTTGAACATGGTGTTCGTTATAGACAATCCGTGACGAGCGCAGAAGTCCAATAACAAGACACCGCTCGGGTTAAGATCAGGGGTGCCGTTCCTCCCAATCACACCTCTCCAGGTCTCACTGTCGTTGCCAACATGAGCATTGAAGTCACCCAGCAGAACAAGGGAATCCCCTGAGGGAGCACTCTCTAGTACTTCCTCTAAGGACTCCAAAAATGGTGGGTATTCTAAACTACTGTTTGGTGCATAAGCACAAACAACAGTCAGGACCCTGCCCGTCGCCTCTCATTTCCGGCTACACCAGAGTGGAAGGAAGTCCAGCCCCTCTCGAGAGGACTGGTTCCAGAGCCCTTGCTGTGCGTTGAGGTGAGTCCGGCTATATCTACCTGGAATTTCTCCACCTCACGCACCAGCTCGGGCTCCTTCCCCGCCAGAGAGGTGACATTCCACGTACCGACAACTAGCTTCTGCAGCTGAGGATCGGACCGCCAAGGCCTCTGCCTACAGCCGCCACCCAGCTCTCATATGGCCCCTCCCACGAGTGGTGAGCTCATGGGAGGGGGGACCCACGTTACCTTTTTGGGCTGTGCCCGACCGGGCCCCATGGGTGCAGGCCCGGCCACCAGACGCTGGCCATTGTGCCCCTCCTCCGGGGCTGCCTCTAGAGGAGGGCCCCGGTGACCCGCGTCCAGGCGAGGGCAAACAAAGTCCATTGTTGTGCAACATTGGGGTCTATTGAGCCACTCTTTGTCTGGTCCCTCCCCTAGGACCTGTTTGTCATGGGTGACCCTACCGGGGGCAACCTAGCTCTTAGGATCATTGGGACGCGCAAACTCCTCCACCACAATAAGGTGGTGACTCAGGGAGGAGACGTACAAAACCTGGATCCATCCGAGCATGGCACTCTTTCTGGATTCTAAATATACAGTCAGATATCGTTTTTTGCATCCAGGTTTTTTTTTGTGGGGGGGGGTTGCATCGTACAAAACCTGGATGCAAAAAACAATATCTGACTGTATATTTAGAATCCAGGAAGAGTGCCATGCTCGGATGCCTTAATCCCCCAACAACCTCCGCTTGGCATCTCTGTATGGAGTTTGCATGTTGTCCCTCTGCGTGTTTGGGTTTTCTCCGGGTTCTCTGGTTTCTCCCCACCTTCCAAAAACATGCATGTTAGCTTAATTGACGACTCTAAATTGTCCATAAGTATGAATGTTTGTTTGTCTGCCATGCAATGGGCTGGCGACCCGTCCTGGGTGTACCCTGCATCTCGCCCGAAGTCGGCTGGGATAGGCTCCTAATGGGGATAAGTGGCATAGGAAATGGATGGATGAATGAATCGATCCTGGAACTTTTTGGGGTGGGGGCCAGGCAGTCTATCATTCTGCCGGATCAGCAGAGTGAATCGATAATTTGTTGTACTTTTGTTTTCAATGGGAACATTTTCACAGAAAATTACACTAAATGTGGGAATATTTCCAAAAGTCTGAATGGTAGCACACCTGTCCCGAGTGAGCTGGACATTTTCAATGTTGGATTTGTTCGAACTGGTGAAGAAATAGGAGAACAAATGAGGCGGAATAAGAAGAAGTCGGAAAAAGAGGAACAGATGGATGAAAAAGGGCGCGTGTGTGAATGCTTTCTGCATGCACACAATTATTATCTTCAAAATGGTGATACTAGTGGCGGTTATGTTCAATTTTAAATGTAAAATTTCACACGGCTGTTGTTGCTTAGGCGAGGGACTACAGAATGAACGCATTGGGTCACCCGCTACATCACGTCACTGAGGTCTGTTTACATGTGGACAGAACCACAGTCTCGCTACACCAGTATGTGGCTGACAAGGGAGACTCTGTGATCCCCAAATGCTGATGCTTATCACTTCCGCCACTTCTGGTCCACTCGGGTTTTTGCCCCAGGAGTGACTCTGTACAAATGTTAGCGTGTACACAAGGCTTGGACTGGGTCCAGCAGGAAAAAACTGAGAACTTACTAAGGGGTGGAGTGGAGGAAAGTTACAGCCATTATTAAAACACAGGGGAGACATCAAAGGTTGGGTTCTATCCAAACAGCGAGCCGCCGGCTTAGGGGCTTTGAAAGGGCAGGGAGCCATACACCGGACCTCAGGGTCATGCACAGGAGCAGCTAAGAAGTCGAGGCCCCATAACTCATCTCATCCATGTTTTGGTGGCAAACCGTGAACTTAAGTCAAGGTTGCAAGTCATCCTACCTTGCTTGTCGAAGTGGATCATGCTGCAGTTAGTTTGGGTCCAGGGGCACAGGAAGACCGCTCCTCCTTCAATAACGCCGGGTTGGCTGGTGTTGGCTTTCGGGGCCCCGATCAAAATGCTCACACTGGACAGCAAAAAGGAAGAACAAAATCAGTCCCGGGAAAATTGCTCACATTGTTATGTGTGTACAGCGATGTATCGATTTATAGTCTTTTTTTTGTATGGATGGGTGTTTTTTGGCTATTTTAATGACAAAGACGTTAAACGTTACCCTTGTGACAGTTTGATTTGGGCGCACGGACGAGGTCGTGTAAAGCTGAGCGCTGTGGCAGGAGAGTCCGTGTGGACGTCCTTAGACAAGCACATTCACACAGGGTATATTTTCATGGGTATACGAGTGTTGGAACACATCCAAACCTAAGTCCAACTTTAGGCCTTCCAAACTCATGGATGGGAGCGTCGCGGCAGTATAAAAGCTATTGTAGGGACACTAAAGTTACGCTGATGTGCATGTTGGTGTTCTGGTTGTCTGACTGGTCCGGGTTGCCGGAGTTATTTAGGCGTGCTAGCGAGTGTGCCCTTCTTTAATACTTGGGCAAGAGAAATGAACGAGAAAAGTAAAGTTTGTCATGTTTTATCAGGTAGAATTACTCATTCAACCTGTTACTTCATTTGTTTTTAATTGAACCTGAAGTGTCGGTTACACTTTGTTCAAATAAAATACGAGCGCATTTGCCATGAATGCTGTTCACCTGTTTGTTTATGTCCATCATTCATTTATACCCGATTCCATCACAAAAGGCAAGGGAAATCTAAGAAATATTTGAATCTTTGGCTAAAAAGTTACTGAATCGATTTGACGTCACTGAATGGCATCGTTCTGAGTGAACCAGCATCGTCCTTGCATTGAATCGGCAGCCACGAATCGTGATACGAATCAAATCGTTGTTAAAACGAATCGTTACTCCCCCAACGTCCATCCAAGTACGGTAAAATGCAAAGGCACAAATGAGCTTCTGTGTGTGTGTGTTTTGCAAATCACCAGATTTCAAAGTTTCCAGACGGCCTTTTCGAAGGCCAGATTGCGGGTGAATGAAGGAAACGGCTGATGACATTAGCAGAGATCAGACCGACTCCCACCACCCCGTCTGCCCTTGTGAGAACACAGTAGGAATATTTATACGCTTTCATTGGCTTCCCACGTAGATGACCCACTCCAGAGGCCCTCCTGATGTATGTACACACACATTGTGTGTGGTAGCAGTCAGCCATGGATGTCATATTCTTTGTGCGCCTTCAGCCAACGACTTGTTTCACTTCTCGTTCGCCACATTTCAGCAGCTCGGACCGGGCATGCAGCCAACGTTACCAACGTCAAACTTCACTTTCGCTTTCTTCTACCCACTGCAACGATACGAGTCTGCTTCAATTTGGGTAGTTAACTAAAACGGACACAAACCGAGTTGTCCTTCCTTTCACTTCAGGTCACTCCGCCAGTCCGACAACGTATCAGTCCGGCAAAAGTATCACTCAGAGAACCGTGGGAGTCAAATTTAAACACTTCCAATCAAAACATCCCGGTTGAAGTTTCTTAACAGGCTCTTCGGCGCTTCACGATGCGTGTCGGGGTTTGTTTGTCAAGGCATAAAGTGTGCGTTCTTTTCCCCTCCACTCCATGAGACGCGATGGAGAAGATGGCTTAAAGCGGGGGTTCTCAAACCTTCTCAACAAGGGAACCGCATTTTCCCGTGGGCACTTTTCATTTCTATTGATTGTTAATATTTTGTACACTTGTATTTATACGTACTTGACAGGTCCATCATGAAAATGTACACCATTAAAGTAATTAATCGGTCATTTATAGAGTGAGAGTGACGACTGCTGGTCTTTCCAGGAGGGGAAGCTAATTTTTTCTGGACTACATGATAAGGGTGTTTATTTATTTATATGTCATCTTTACCAAAGACAAAGTCGTTGGGGATCGGTAAAGTCTCCGGCTCACTTCAGAACAACGCAATGAAACACTTGGGAAATGCTCGGGTGGAGGTTTGTACTTCATGATTGCTGATTCGCTCATTTCACTGTCAATCAAAAAGGAATTCCGCCTCGACAGATCGTCAGTAACCAGGCCAGCCCACTGTCTCATAGACCCTCAGAGATCCCGAGCGTCCGATGGGCGGGACAAAACCCAGCATTTATCCAATGACCTTCGACCACTCTACACTTCCCATTGAAGTCGGTAGATGCTCAGCGGAGATGAATGAGGAGGAAGTGGTGTCAGTTACCTGTGATAAGTAGCTGATTCTCAGCAAAAGATGAAGGTCATATCAAGTCAATGGAATGTACACACAGCACCACGTTTCTCACCACTTTTTTGGACATTTTCGTCTTGAGGTCTTGGAGAAATCACCACGGGATCACACCTCCGTATTTCCAGCTCCCACTCAGTGTCATTAAAATGCATTCTCTATGCACGCAAGTGGGGCAAGTCAACCATCGGTCGCCTAAAAATAATCCACAAAGTCAAAACAATGTCCTTCAATGACTGCCATGACTCCTCCCCATTCAAAAAAACCGATATCAAATATGATAAATAATACAAGCCTATTTAGTTTGTTTAAGAAAAGCACAAGATATTGCAAATTTGATCTCCGGTTTCGGTACTGGTCCGATATTGGCCAAACTTCACGCTTCAAATTTTGCGGTTTTGCTCTTTCAAAAGTATATGAATTAATAAACTATTTTGTGGCCTGTTAGTAAAATTATACATATTTTAGCATTTCTTTTTACCTAAATGAAGCATTTTCAAGCATGAACATGGAGAAATGAAGTAAAATAGAAATATGAGGCATTAAAAAAACGCATTGAAATTGTGATATGCAATTTTTGCACATGAATTGATCATTTGCAACAACAGGCTTTTATTGCAAATTGTTTGAAATATTGTCTAGCTATAATATATCATTATAGGCAAACTAATAATACCATAAAAATACTAATAATCATCATAATAATAACACAAGCTACTGTTGTGACATCACTTCCTGTCCACGTTTATTGCAACACACAAGCACACTTTCTCGAATGCATCAAATGCCTTCTTTTCTCTGACGAGATCTACTATATTTGATTCATTTGTATTTTTGTCTTTTGCACAGGTGAATCATAGGGAGAGCTGCCAGTCCAGGGTGTACCCCGCCACCCGCCCAAAGTCAGCTGGGATAGACTCCAGCATACCCGCGACCCTAAGGAGGACAAGCGGTATAGAAAATGAATGAATGAATGAAGATCTACTATATTGTCTAGTATGAGTGCCAGTGTGACTAAATGGATGCTATTTATAATGTCAAATACCGGAAACCGGTTTCCTATGCTCTTGACTACAAATATGTTCCATTTAAAAAGCAGGAACGTCCGAGGTCGGGTCTGGAACCAATTAACCGGGATAATTGAGGGATTACTGTATGCAATTTTATTTTCAGTCTTTGAAAAGGGTTGCTTGGTCTGGAGACCAGTCCAAAATATGAGTCAAATATTATAAATATACATAAAGATTGAATAGGAAGCAGCAGCAGTGTCGTGTTGTGGGAAACGGTGACGGACATCGGGATGACAAACCGGACTGGACACAACATGGACGCTCCGTGCAGGAAAGGACAGGAACCGTCTGTACTTCCTCAGAAGCCTGGCGTCCTTCAACAAATGCAAGACGCTGTACAGATCTTCCACCAGACTGTGGTAGCTACTGGCCTCCTGTATGCAGCAGTGTGCTGGGGGAGTCCGGCAGGCTCTGTCATTGGCGCCGAGCTGGACGCCCCGACATCTGTGACAGGGCGAAGGCCACCGAGGAGGCTCCTTTCCATCGTGGACAACCAGCATCTCCCGACAAAAGAGCAGTTTCGGCGGCAGATTACTATCGCTGTCCTCCTCCGCTGAAAGACTGACAAGATCATTCCTCTCCCACGCCGTGCAGTTTTTGCCTGAGGGCGCCACGGTAACAAGCAAGGAGGAGGAAAAGTATCGTATCGGTGGATATACAACAGTGTAGTGTGGACATCAGATGTGAAAAAGAGGCCTATCCGGGATTTAGCTGTGCTATAGGATATGAGGGGAGCTTTGTATGAAAGGCTTACTACACCCTGAGGTGGTCAACACTTCATCTCAGGGTACATACAGAGGCAGCCATCGTCTTGGCACCCGCGGCCTCCACCCTGCGACACGCCGCTGGTATTTTGGTGGCGAGCGCGCTCACCTCCTCCGTTGCCTTCGGCGGCGTTTTCAGTCTTGCGTCAAAGGCCCCCATTCTTCCGTGCCCTCCGTCAAGAATTGTTGTTTTGCTAGAAAGTCACATGAGCGTGGAGGGATGAGGCGACGGCAGCCTGATGAGCGCCGTTACCCTACCGGGGACCTTTCCACTGGGATTTCTCAATTCTTTATCCGGCCGTATGGAATCTTGACCCGAGTATCTGCAGCTTTCCCGTGTGGCTTGATTGGAAAACAAAGTTGCCTGCTAGTTCTTGTCAATGTTTGATAGTTAAGGGGAGGCGTTGCGACTGAGGGATGTCTTGGTGCATATTTCCACCGGAAGGAAAAAAATCGAAAAATCCTGAAAGCGGTGTTCGGCGTGGCGTTGTCCCTCGCCCGGACGATTCGTAGTCAAATAATATGCATGTCAAAACAAATGTTGTGGGGCTTTTTTGCCATTTTCAAGCCGAACAATTACAGTTAATTTCACTAAAAAAGAAACACAGGGAATGAAGAAGACACAATTGTTCAGTGATGATAGCACCAGACCTGTGGCACATGACATCACTTCCTGTCCTCCCCAAGTCCAGAACACATTTATTGCAACACGCAAGCACAAATACGACCCTTTTTATCTGACTATATCTACTATATTGGGTAATACGACAGTAAAGGTGACTGTAGGGGTGGTATTTCATGTCTTGAGAGCTCTAATTGTGTTTTTAAAAAAAAATGCATTTAAAAGGTCGTAAACAAGTTTTCTATGCTGTCGCCACGAAAATATTTGACTCATAAAGAAGGAATTCTATTCAGTGAAAATCGCTTACCACGGCCAGGTCGGGAACCAATTAACCGCGATAGACGAGGGAATTCTGTACTCAGAACCTGCTTATCCCAACGCCCCTCGGACCGGCTGACGTAACCGGAGCGAATCCTTGCTGGCATAGTAACCGGTGGCTTTTGCCCGAAACACAACCCACCGAAGACTACTTTTTTGGGCTAAATCTGGTCGGCCCGACATTGCCTGGACTTAGCCCAGAAATAGACGTTGAAAATTGAGTCCGAGTGATTTGGTCCACATACAAGACGCCTTTGGAGCAAATTTAGACAGGAAAGGGACGTCTTTACGGCGACCAGTCCAGGGTGTACCACGCCTCTCGCACAAAGTCAGCTGGGATAGGCTCCAGCGTCCCCCCGTGAGCCCTAGTCTTGCCTTTAATGTTACACTGACCGACGTAAGCCCAAGAAGTCGATGGATTCAGTGACGCTGGATGAGATCGGGAGCTCGGTGATTTTCTTTCTGGTACTGTTTTGCATGTCTGCTCTCGCTCTTGGATTTTGTGACAAACATTTCAAAATAAATGCGACAGTGTGGCTTTCGTTCCTCTTCACGAGGCGTTTTTCTGCCTGGTGCGACTTATTGCCGGAAACTACAGTAGCTACGTCGGCGTTTAGCGATAACGTTGAAAACGACAACATTTGACGTAAAAGGGCCAATTTTTGGTCCTTTTTTTTGGGGCGTCTGTATAAATGGTCGACCGTGTGGATCAACGTAAGCGGGCCGTTTTTAGTATTGGGAGGACACGGGACTTGGAACAGACATAAACTGGCCCAACCTAAGGAGGAGCTGTTCTCAGTTCCATGACTGGGTGGCATGCGGGACGCAGACAAAGACGGCTTGGAGACAAAGTCAAGTGTCAGCATAACGTCTTTAGCAGAACAATTTCCTGCTGTCTTGTTTACCGAGCTCACGGCGGGAACAGTTTCATTCACGCGGACGTGTCACCAGCTCAACAATTCCACGTCCGCCGTTCGACATTCCGGAAAGTTGTCCACAATCCGCATTTCCCATCTCCGGACTTTCATCCGGGGGAATCGAGAGAGCGTTAAAAAAAAGCGCCCATCTTTACGTCCTGCGGCCATGAACGGAGTGTACGTTGCGCTGGAATAATAAAAGCAGGATCACTTCAAAAAACAAGCCTCTGCTGCAATCTCCAGGACGGGTAGATTATTTGGTGTCCTAATTACACACAAGTATCACATAATTACAATTGCACATTACTTACAGGCACATAGTCTCTAAGGCACAAGTGTATCTGCCTTAGAGACAGATACACTTACTTATACATATATATGTATATATATACACATACATATACATTTTTTCTATACTTACTATATTACAAATTATATTCCTGTGAAACGTTGACTTTTTTCTCGCAAAATTACAATTTATGTAATTATGTGAGAAAAAAAAAGTCGAAATTTTGCAAGAAAAAAGCCGTAATTGTACGAGAAATCCGTGACTTTACGAGAAAAAAAGTCATAATTTTACAAGAAATTTTCTGTTGTAAACTCGCAACTTTTTTTCCGTAATATTACAAATTTTATTCATGTAAACTTATGACTCTGTTCTCATAGTGTTACCAATTTGATTCTTGTAATAGTATGACTTTTTCCGCATAAAATTTAAACTTTTTTTCTCACAACAATACAGTTTATAGTATAGTTAATTTAAGCCATAATTTAACGAGAAAAAAAAGCCATAATTTTACAAGAAAAAAGTCATGATAGTACGAGAAAAGTCGTCATTTTACAAGAAAAAAAAATGTAATTTTACGAAAAAAAGGCATAATTTTACAAGAATAAAGTCAGCTGGGGTAGGCTCCAGCATACTTGTGACCCTAATAAGGATAAGCGGCATAGAAAATGAATGAATGAATGAAAGTTGTAATCGTACGCGAAAAGAAGTCAGAATTTCACAAGAAATTTTCTCTTGTAAAATTATGACTTTTTTTCTCATATTATTACAATTTTAATTCTTGTAATATTATGACTTTTTCCTCATAAAATTATGACTTTTTTCTCGCAATATTACAATTTATATTCCTGTCAAACGATGCCTTTTATCTCGTGAAATTACATTTTATGTAATTATGCGAGAATAAAAGTTGTAATTTTACAAGAGAAAAGTCATAATTTTACAAGAATAAAAGTCATAATTTTACAATAAATTTTCTCTCGTAAAATTCCGACTTTTTTTCTCGGAATATTACAAATTTTATTCTTGTAAAATTATGACTCTGTTCTCATATTATTGCCAATTAAATTCTTGTTATATTACGACTTTTTCCTCACAAAATGACAACTTTTTTTCTCACCATATTGCAATTTATAATCCTGCAAAATTATGCCTTTTTTCTAGTAAAATTAAATTTGTTTCTGGTAAAAATACACAAAAAAAATTTCTCGTAAAATGACGGCTTTTCTCATACAATTGCGACTTTTTTCTTGTAAAATTCCGACCTTTTTTCTCGTAATATTACAAATTTTGTTCTTGTAAAATTATGACGGTTCTCATAGTATTACCAATTAAATTCTTGTTATATTACAACTTTTTCCTCACAAAATGACAACTTTTTTTCTCACCATGTTGCAATTCATATTCCTGTCAAATGACGCCTTTTTGCTCTGACTTTTAATCTGAAAATCGCCGTATGACGATGAGACTTATTGATCCCCCCCCCCCCTGTTGTCAGGAGGCCCCAACATCTGGGCCGCACGTGCTGCACGTCCGCTCGGCCAGCAAAGCGACGAGGAGGCTGAGAAGGAAAGGAAGTCGGAAGATAAGATCACGCGTGAGTGGCAAAGTGCCTTCAAAATAAAAGTCATTTACGCCAAAAAAAAAACCAGAAAAAAGTCAGAACATCCGCCGTGGGCTGCTGTGCAGTCGAACCCGCGGCCTTTAAGTGCAACACACACACGCGCACGCACGCACGCACTCTGCAGGTCTGTTTCCAATCAGCGCACAAGCCAAGACTGCAGTGCGTGCCTGCGTGCGCGTTGGAATCCGGCAGCGATCTGCGCATGAAGCAACACAAAGTGCGTCAAAAGGAGCAAACCCGGTCGTAGTTCGGATTAGGACGCGAACGCAAAGGAAAGGAAGGACTCACCGCGACGCGTCGGCGAAGAAGTCCAGCGAGAAGCCGAAAAAACTCCCCGGCGGTCCGGAGAAAACGACGCGGCTGTCGGCGTCCAAGTTAAAAGCGGCGCAAAGCCGGCTCGCCACCAGCACCAGAACCACGACCGGTTCGAGCAACGCGACGCACGGACGCCTGGCCCATGGCCGCGCAGACGGAAACGGAGAAAAGGCGCCCATCGCTCCTTCGTCGGCGCGTCTCCTCGGTCATCATCCGCGCTCTTCCCGGGGGAGGACACCTTCGCTCTGGACCATCAGGTGGAGGTCGGAGGCTCTGCAAGCCCGAGCGGGTTCCGGTGTACTGATCCAGATAGGGACTGGAGGAGGGGGGGGCCTGTGAAGAAAGGGAAGTCAGACCAGGACGTGGAGGAGGAGTGGAGGAGGATGCTCTCCAACCTCATTTGGGGGGGAGGAGCTTTTCAGGTTTACCGGACCCAGCAGAACTTCAAAATGAATAGCAAATATTCCTCCATGAATCCATTTTCACAGATCCATTACCGCGCCCTCCAAAAACCGAACAAACGGTGGCTGTCGAGTGGTAGACCCGGGGTGGGTAAACAGTATGTAGGCGGTCGTCAACCAGAAGGACATGCTCGCTCACGGTGCTACACAAACAACGACTAAGTTTCTAAACACAGCACGTGGCTCCAAACTGGATTTTCCAAACGCCCGCAAGGCATGCTGGGTAGTCCCACGCCAACAAGCACAATAAAGCGACAGATGTGTTAACGCCTCCTTGTTTACTTCTGTAACGACCTCTTCGACCTGTTCTGCAATCGAGCAAAAATGCGCCAAACACGGCAGAACGCTACCCGGCATGCTTTGCGGCAGGAATATATGGGTGTTCTTTCTTTTGCATGGGTATTGTGCGTAGATATTTGTGTACCCACATGGTGCAGTAGGTAGGTAGGTTTGGCTACAATTTCCATGCTAAAGGTTCAAAAAAGGAGTTTGAAAATGGCAGGTGGGCCGGATGAAGACACTCGGAGGGCCTGCTGTGGCCCACGGGCCGCAGTTTTCCTAGCTCTGTGATAATGGTCTGTTATTAGTCCAAAACACATTGAAATACAAGTGATATGAAGCATTCTGGTCACTAGGCGGCAGCCATGACACAAATCATTACCTTACATGACATTACCTTAACACTCCATGAGGTCAGGAAGTCATCCATGGCATGGCCCACATGGTGGAGTGGGGAAAAAAGTTCTCCTCCCATTCCGTGCGGAAGTGGTATTTTGGCTTCTTAAGTTTAGAAGAAATCATTTCAGGGCTTTCTGGTTAGTTTGCTATCTCACTAGCTTGATAGAGTGGGGGAAAAAAGGTTCTCCTCCCATTCCGTGCGGAAGTGGTATTTTTGGCTTCTTAAGTTTAGAAGAAATCATTTCAGGGCTATCTGGTTAGTTTGCTATCTCACTAGCTTGATAGAGTGGGGAAAAAAAAGGTTCTCCTCCTATCCTGTGCGGAAGTGGTATTTTTGGCTTCTTAAGTTTAGAAGAAATCATTTCAGGGCTATCTGGTTAGTTTGCTATCTCACTAGCTAGCATCCTTTTGGAGTCCCTGCGGTTACGCAATGGGACGTAAACAAGAATATTAGGAGTGTTAGGGTGTTATTCCGTTTGTATGGGGCTCTTCAAATGTTAAAAACACTTCAAACGCGTTTTCTATGCTCTAACTTTGAAAATATTCCATTTATTAACATTAAATATTATATCACGGAAATTCATTATCTGGAACAAAAAAACGTTTTACGCACTTTCCCCACATTTTTGGGAATTTCCAAAGTTGATTAAATTTTTGTTTTTCTTTTCCACAAAATTCCACACAGGTAGTGTGACCGTCCACGTGGCGTTAAACTTTATTCTTCCCAAATGAAGTAAAACAGACACGGCATTCCAAACCATCACATCACTTTGGAAATCAATGTCCCAGGATCTGGAGGAAAACGGGAGAGGCACGGAATCTACGTTGTTTGAGGTCCAGTGTGAAGTTTCCACCCTCAGAGATGGTTTGGGGTGCCGTGTCATCTGCTGGTGTTGGTCCACGGTGTTTTCGGAGGTCCAAGGTCAGTGCAGACATCCACCAGGAAGTTTGCAAGCACTTGCTGGCCAGCTTTATGGAGATGCAGATTTCATTTTCCAACAGGACTTGGCACCTGCACAACGTGCCACAACTACCAGTACCTGGTTTAAAGACCATGGTATCCTTGTCCTTAGTTGGCCAGAAAACTCGCCTGACCTCAACCCCATAAAAAATCTACGGGGTCTTGGCAAGAGGAAATTGTGGTACGCCAGACCCGACGATGAAGATGAGCTGAAGGCCACGATCGCAGCAACCTGAGCTCTCACAGCAACTGAGGAGTCGGTGGTGATCTCTCCAAGACTGCAGGGGACGCTCAGCTTCCCATAAAATGTCCAAAAAGTACAGCTGCCCGTACATTTCATTGACCAACTGTGAGCTTCATCTTTGGTCAGAACCAACGACCTATCACAGGTATCTGACATCACTTCCTTCTCATTTATCTCCGAGGGACGCTGAGCATCTACTGACTTCGATGAGGAAGCGTAGAGCGGGTTGTTCTACTGCGCTAAACTGGGCGGTCATTGGATGAAATGCTGGGCTCTGTCCCGCCCATCGAGCGCTCGGCGTCTCTGTGGGTCTATGGGCCAGTGTGATGTGGGCCGGGGGGAAAAATGAGGCGTATTTATTTTGAAATAAGTCATAAAAAGAGGAAAAGGTGCAGTACTGTTGAATGCATTCCGGATGCTTTGGGCTTCACATGTCGAGGCACAAAATGTGATGACTACATTTGGAACCCCCATCCCCCCCCCTAGACATCCACCCATCCATCTGCAGGTTTGTTGAAACTGAAGGTGCAGAGAATGACAGGTTGGGACGCATTGCTTGGGTTTTTTTCCCCTTCCCAAGTAAGGAAGCCCCTAGATTTTAACAGCGAGTGACTCAGTAGCGTTTAAAATAACAGTAGCGCAGTGTGACTAACCAGACGAATCACTTTTATTAGTGTATTTGGTTACCAAGCAGGTGCAGTAGATTCTCAGGAAACAAACCAGACCCAGCATTCATGACATGCACGCTCTTCAGGCTGCGCAATTGGCCACTTAGTTGAAAGGGGCGTGGCATTCAATCAGTGATCAATGTAGTGAAAAAACAGGTGTGAAGCAGGTGGCCCCCGTTTCGAGGATGAAACCAGCACTTGAACATCGTTTCTCTTTGAAAGCCTGAGGAAAATGGGTCGTTCAAGGCCTTGTTCCGAAGACCGGCGGACTTGGATTAAAAAGCTGATTGGAGAGGGGAAAACTCATGAAGAGTTGCCAAATGGCGTGGCAGAAAATGGAATTACACCAGAATGGCAAAGGCTCAATGATCAGAAAGGAGCCTCCTCAGCCACATCTTCCAGCTCCACTGGGGGGACCCCAAGGCATTCCCAGGTCAGCTGTGAGACATAGTCCCTCCAGCGTGTCCTAGGTGCGCCTCTGGGCCTTCTTCTGGCTGGGCGAGTCCAGAACGCCTCACTGGGGAAGGCGTCCAGGGTCATAGGTGCTAGATGCACAAACCACCGCAACTGGATCCTCTCGATGGGAAGGAGCAACGGGTCTACTCTGAGCTCCTCCCGGATGTCCGAGGGTGAGTCCAGCCACCCTACGGAGGAAACGCATTTTGGGGTTTGTAGTCCAATTCAGGTTCAGATCAAGGTTTAGGTGTTCTGAGCCCACAGGGTTATTCCTGTAGACATGGTAATTGGAGTCAGTTGGGATATCCCGATCAAAACAGCGACGCACGGACATCGCTCGGGTCTCGGCGCATGAACATCACGATACAATGCGCCCCATTTCCGCTGAAGGTCACGTAAGGTGCACCGTCAGGACTGGTGGGAACGGGTGGCAAACTGGCGTGACATTTTCTGTATGTCGCGTGGCTCCTTCACTAAACTTTGCCAGATGATGGAGTCCGTTACGTTCCTGTCTTTCATCTCACTGGAGGTTCCTTTCCATCGGGATATCCCAGTAGGCGTTTTCCTGACCCAATATTTGGGTTAGAAGAGTAACCCAGAGGTAATATAAATTGGAAAATGAGCATATTCCATAAAAAGTCCGTAAGCTGGCACTAGAAAAATAACCAAGTGGCTGCCAAAGGAAGACATAAGCCGAGATCTTTAGGTACCAACGTAAACGCATCCAAATCTAAGTCTTTGGTGATATCATAAAGTCGAGTCCAAAGTCATCAAAACTGACTCCAGTGTGACCACCACCAGGGGACACACCCACCCGACACATGACCAGGCAGATGCCACACGTCAACATTTAATACTGAAGGGTTTGGGGTGAAACCCAAGACCCAAGTCCAGCTCTTGACACAAGCTCGGATCTTATTTTGCTCCCATCATGTGGACAAACCAACTTAGTAGCAAAAACACAAAAGACATGTCACATATCGCAACAGTGACCGCATTTATCAAAGCATTAAGGCGTGGTTGACATTCATGCAAAGAACTGGCCTCAAAAAAAACCTAACAAGTTTGCAGCTGATCTCATGGCTCTTCCAGGAACCGTGCAGGGGCGTTTAACCCAAGTCAGGGCAGTACTACGTATTCCTGTCACTGTGGTGATTTCATTTACGAGGAATGGAGGGAAGTGAACAATTGACACAAACTGTTAGAACTTGTGGATGCATGAATGTTTTCATCTCTAAAATTCAAAGTTAACATTTTAGTCAGCAGACAAAATGAGAATGACAAATTCTCATACCCATCCATTTTCTTCCACTTATCTGGGTCTGGGTCGCGGGGGCAACAGTCTCAGTAAGGAGAGTCCAGACTTCCCAGCGCCCAGCCACCTCTTCCAGTACCACCGGGAGGACACCAAGCCATTCCCAGGCCAGCTGTGAGACATAGTCCCTCCGCTGTGTCCTAGGTCTAGCCCAGGGTTTCCCGCTGGCTGAGCATGCCCGGGACACCACCCTAGGGAGGCGTCCTGGAGGCATCCGGACTAGCTCCTCAGCCTGTCTCTTAGGGTGAGTTCAGACACCATATGGAGGAAATTTATTTCAGCCACTTCAATCACCGACCTGGTTCTTTTGGTCACGACCCAAAGCTCATCAGGTTCTATCACCGACCTGGTTCTTTTGGTCACGACCCAAAGCTCATCAGGTTCTATCAGCGACCTGGTTCTTTCGGTCACTACCCAAAGCTCATCAGGTTCTATCAGCGACCTGGTTCTTTTGGTCACGACCCAAAGCTCATCAGGTTCTATCAGCGACCTGGTTCTTTTGGTCAC